>CM042404.1:10059937-10517437 GCA_023634145.1 Thymallus thymallus
GAATTGAACCAAAATCAAACATTTGTTTTTTTCACAAGTCCAATCACAGTGAAACATTTTTTTTCAAATAAAATGTTACACTTGATGACAACTGGCTCAGTTACCTCTGTTTGGATCCCATGAATGCTTGGTTAAGCCTACACGCAAGGTAGCAGCCCTGTTTTTCAAAAGCATGAAGATGCAGCTATTGTTAGCGTGTGTAGTATTTATATTATTAATCTGTGCCTTAATTATGACCTCACACATCTGACATAACTCATATAAATAAATAAAAATTTCATAAACTTTTAGCAGTGTAGACATCTGCACAGAAGTCTCGGATGCATGCTCAAATAAATTAACATAATTATTCAGATTGCTCTCGTTTACACTTAGAACAACATTTGTAAATACATCTACTATCCAACCTCCACTCACGAGGCCCAAGTCAGAACCCCTTCCATGTTCTCCCCCCGCCACCCTCTCTCCCTCCTATCCCATTTCTTCCCTCATCCCTCCAACGCTCTCAGTGGGAGTGTGCAGTAATTACGCAGTCAGACTGTGTTTACAGATGCAAAAGCGCTTTAATTTATTCCAACAGTTAGCAGTAATTCCCCACTTTAATTTATAGCTCCCCCACCCCATAGGGAGAGAGAGAGAGAGAGAGAGGGAGAGAGAGTGTGTGTGTGTGTGTGAGAGAGAGAGAGAGAGAGAGAGAGAGAGAGAGAGAGAGAGAGAGAGAGAGAGAGACATAGACAGAGAGGGCATATACAGTATTATAGAATTGACCATCCATGATATCAAAATTATAGTTTCAATGCTATATAGTCTTTGTTTAAATTTACTTTGTTTACAAACATTGGAATAAAACAAGCTTTTATTCTGGGTTCTGATGGGGTATGACAGCTGAACTAAGCTTGAGGCATTAATAAGTTATATTCTTAAAAAATCAATGAGTATATTACATACATTTATAAGTCCAAAAATTGATGTAGCAACTGCAGATTGCCTTTTTAAGAGATTTAACAATCTTTTTCCGATTTACTAGGTCTTTTCATTGAATGTTCCATTTCTATTGAAAGACTTTGACCGACAGGAAATTGGAAGGGATTTTACCCTTTTCTGTTGAAACCAATTGGAATGCCCTCAAACCGAAAGGGAATATAATCTGTTCAAGAGTGGATTCTTCCGGAGACAGACAATGGTGTAGAATGTTTTCAATTTCATGAAGAACAAACCATAGTAAAGGAAAATAACCCCAATTATCTACTTTAAAATGACCCATAAATCTGGCCATTCATTCATGTCCCTGGAAGGTATGTGGTGTTTGTGTGCTGACTGTTGAAGCTTTATTAATATCAGCCATTAATATTAATATCCAGTGTGACAAGCTGGACGGCCTGTAATGACATTTCAGATACTGTGTTTGATGACGTCAAACGCCACGTTATCAATGTGGTTCCAAAACGATCAATGACTTTCTGGCCATTAGTCAGTGGCTAATGTCAGTCTTGCTGTGGCCATTAGCACTTCATACATTCAATATTTACAGTCAGAAGTCCCCCCATTCAGCACGGAGGACAGATCAGGGAGGTAGCTAGCTGAGCATGGGTAGCGGGAGGGGGAGTCGCTGGTCTGTTAGAGGGCCCGGTGGACCCTGGAGGTTGTTGTACCACTGCATGGGGCTGCTCCTAGTGAGGGAGAGGGACGGCAGGGAGAGGGGCGGTGGGTAGAGGGGGAGAAGGGGAGAGGGGGAGAAGGGGAGAAGGGGCGAGGCGCGGTGAGGAGAAGGGGAGAGGGGCAGTGAAGAGTAAATACATGAGGGGTCTGGTCTTGTGTTTAAGACAGTTTGGGTGTTAGGGGGATATGTTGTTGGTGATAGGGGTCCCTGAGCCAACCTGTGTACCACCGGAAGGCTCACCCCAGTGGAGCCGAGAGAGAGAGAGAAACAAACAGCAGCATCATCATGGGGACTCAGTGTCTGGTCTCTCTGCCCTCTGTGGCTAATTAACATCAACGAACGCCCACGTGGCCATGCACATGCACATCCCCAACGTTCCTCTGTGTTTCTCACAAAGGAAGTTGCTGATGTACTGATGCATCATACATGATCTCTCTGTCTCTCTCTCTCTCTCTCTCTCTCTCTCTTTCTCTCTCTCTCTCTCTCTCTCGCTCTCTCTCGCTCTCACTCTCTCTCGCTCTCTCTTTTTCTCTCTCTCTCTCACTCTCTCTCGCTCTCTCTCTCTGAATTATGTTCACTGTTAATGGCATGCAAGATATTCAGCATGTATCAAAGCATGAAGACAATTGATGAATGCAACACTTAACACAATTGAAACCCTTTCTTAGGCAGCCAACATCAATGATGTTACACATTTAAATGTTGAAAAGAGAACGAGGTTCAAAGCATGGCATTTATGAAATGCAGATCCCTTCTTTGGTGCTGTTATTTTGTTGTCTGTCAATGTCACACAATTTTTGGTTACAATGAGTCATGTCAACTGTGTGCCTCCTATCAGTGTAATCTAGAAAGCAAATATTTAGCAAATGTATTAAAAATAAAAAACAGAAATACCTTATTTATCTAAGTATTCAGACCCTTTGCTATGAAACTCGAAATTGAGCTCAGGTGCATACTGTTTTCATTTTGTCATCCTTGAGATGTTTCTACAACTTGATTGCACTCCACCTGTGGTAAGTTAAATTGATTGGACATGATTTGGAAAGGCACACACCTGTCTATATAATGTCCCGCAGTTCACAGTGCATGTCAGAGCAAAAACCAAGTCATGATGTCTGCAGCATTGAAGGTCCACAAGAACACAGTGGCCTCCGTCATTCTTAAATGGCAGTTTGGAACCACCAACACTTCCTAGAACTGGCCATCTGGCCAAACTCAGCAATCGGGGGAGAAGGGCCTTGGTCAGGGAGGTGAGAAAGAACCTGATGGTCACTCTGACAGAGCTCTAGAGTTCCTCTGTGGAGATGGGAGAACCTTCCAGATGGACAACCATCTCTGTAGCACTCCACCAATCAGGCCTTTATGGTAGAGTGACAAGACGGAAGCCACTCCTCAGTAAAAGGAACATGACAGCCCGCTTGGAGTTTGCCAAAAGGCACCTAAAGGACTCTCAGACCATGAGAAACAAGATTCTCTGGTCTGATGAAACCTGAGTGCCATGCATCACGTCTGGAGGAAACCTGGCACCATCCCTACGGTGAAGCGTGGTGGTGGCGGCATCATGCTGTGGGGATGTTTTTCAGCGGCAGAGACTAGTCAGGATCGAGGGAAAGATGAACGGAGCAAAGTACAGAGAGATACTTGATGAAAACCTGCTCCAGAGTGCCTCAGACTGGGGCGAAGGTTCACCTTCCAACAGGGCAACGACCCTAAGCACACAGCAAAGACAACGCAGGAGTGGCTTCTCTAAATGTCCTTGAGTGGCCCAGCCAGAGCTTGAACCTGATCGAACATCTCTGGAGAGACCTGAAAATAGCTGTGCAGCAACGCTTCCCATCCAACTTGACAGAGCTTGAGAGGATCTGCAGAGAAGAATGGGATAAACTCCCCAAATACAGGTGTGCCAAGCTTGTAGTGTCATACTCAAGAAGGCTTGAGGCTGTAATCGCTGCCAAATGTGCTTCAACAAAGTACTGAGTAAAAGGTCTGAATACTTAAGTAAATGTAATATTTCAGGTTTTTATCTTTAATACATTTGCAAAAATGTACAGAAATCTGGTTTTCCTTTGTCAGTATGGGGTATTGAAGAGGGCACGACAAAGCCTATTCCACTTCAGGAGACTTTGGCATGGGTCCTCAGATCTTCAAAAGGTTCTAAAGCTGCAAAATCGAGAGCATCCTGACTGGCTGCATCACTGCCTGGTACGGCAACTGCTCGGCCTCAAGGAACTACAGAGGGTAGTGCGTACGGCCCAGTACATCACTGGGGCCAAGCTTCCTGCCATCCAGGAACTCTATACCAGGCGGTCTAAAAATTGTCAATGACTCCAGCCACCCCAGTCATGGACTGTTCTCTCTGCTACCGCATGGCAAGCGGTACCGGAGCGCCAAGTCTAGGTCCAAAAGGCTTCTCAACAGCTTTTACCCCCAAGCCATAAGATTCCTGAACAGCCAATCAAATGGCTACCCGGACTATTTGCATTGTTTACCCCCCACCCCCCACCCCCTCTCTTTTACGCTGCTGCTACTCTCTGTTTACCATCTATGCATATTCACTTTAACTATAACTACATGTACATATTACCGGTACCACCTGTATATATATATAGTAAAGAAATAAAAAACTGTAAAATGACAGTAATATATACCACCTGTGTATATATATATTTTTTACTGTCATTTTACAGTTTTTTATTTCTTTACATATTTATTGTTTACATAATACTTATTTTTTACTTAAACTGCACTGTTAGTTAGGGCTTGTAAGTAAACGTTGTACATTTCACCGTAAGGTCTACAACTGTTGTATTCGGCGCACGTGACAAATTATCTTTGATTTTATTTTATTTTATTGTTTGTAGATTGATGAGGGAAAAAAACTATTTTATCAATTTTAGAATAAGGCTGTAACGTAACAAAATGTGGAAAAAGTCAAGGGGTCTGAAAACGTTTGGACACCTACTCATTCAAGGGTTTTTCTTTATTTTTACTATTTTCTACATTGTAAAATAATAGTGAAGACATCAAAACTATGAAATAACACATATGGAATCATGTAGTAACCAAAAAACAAATCCAAATATATTTTATACTTTAGATTCTTCAAAGTAGTCACCACTTGCCTTGACAGCTTTGCACACTCTTGGCATTTTTTCAACCAGCTTCACCCTGAATGCATTTCCAACCGTCTTGAAGGAGTTCTCACATATGCTGAGCCAACTCATCCCAAACCATCTCAATTGGGTTGAGGTCGGGTGATTGTGGAGGCCAGGTCATCTGATGCATCACTCTCAAATAGCCCTTCCTTGTTTTGGGTCATTGTCCTGTTAAAAAACAAATGGTAGTCCCACTAAGCGCAAACCAGATGGGATGGCATATTGCTGCAGAATGCTGTGGTAGCCATGCTAGTTAAGTGTGCCTTGAATTCTAAATAAATCACTGACAACGTCACCAGAAAGCACCCCCACACCATCACACCTCCTCACCCATGCTTCATGGTGGGAACCACACATGCGGAGATCATCCGTTCAACTACTCTGCATCTCACAAAGACACGGCGGTTGGAACCATACATCTCAAATTTGGACTCATCAGACCAAATGACAGATTTGAGATATGTCTGTTACTTGAACTCTGTGAAGAAATGTATTTGGGCTGCAATCTGAGGTGGAGTTAACTCTAATGAACCTATCCTCTGCAGCGGTCCTCATGAGAGCCAGTTTCATCATAGTGCTTGATGGTTTTTGCAACTGCACTTGAAGAAACTTTAAAAGTTCTTGAAATTTTCCGGATTGACTGACCTTCATATCTTAAAGTAATGGTGGACTGTCGTTTCTCTTTGCTTATTTGAGCTGTTGTTGCCATAATATGAACTTGGTCTTTTACCAAATAGAACTATTTTCTGTATACCACCCCTACCTTGTCACAACACATCTGATTGGCTCAAACGTATTAAGAAGGAAAGAAATTCCACAAATTAACTTTTAACAAGGCACACCTGTTAATTGAAATGCATTCCAGGTGACTACCTCATGACGTTGGTTGGTTTTTGGTTACTACATGATCCCATATGTGTTATTTCATAGTTTTGATGTCTTCACTATTATTCTACAATGTAGAACATAGTAAAAATAACGAAAAACCCTGGAATGAGTAGGTGTATCGAAACTCAGCATAAAAAGAAACGTCCCTTTTTCAGGACCCTGTCTTTCAAAGATAATGCGTAAAAATCCAAATAACTTCACAGATCTTCATTGTAAAGGGGTTAAAAACTGTTTCCCATGCTTGTTCAATGAACCACAAACAATTAATGAACATGCACATCTGGAACGGTCATTAAGACACTAACAGCTTACAGACGGTAGGCAATTAAGGTCACAGTTATGAAAACTTAGGACACTAAAGAGGCCTTTCTACTGACTCTGAAAAACACCAAAACGCACAATCCCTCCATCAGTGCTCACAGCAAGAACTGGAAAATCTGGTGCAGTCCATGAGGAGGAGATGCACTGCAGTACTTAATGCAGCTGGTGGCCACACCAGGTACTGACTTTTACTTTTGACCCCCTCTTTGTTCAGGGACACATTATTCAATTTCTGTTAGTCACATGTCTGTGGTACTTGTTCAGTTTATGTCTCAGTTGTTGAATCTTGTTATGTTCATACAAATATTTACACGTTAAGTTTGCTGAAAAATAAACGCAGTTGACAGTGAGAGGATGTTTCTTTTTTTGCTGAGTATATATATACACTACATGACCAAAAGTATGTGGATACCTGCTCGTCGAACATCTCATTCCAAAGTCATGGGAATTAATATGGAGTTGGTCCCCCTTATAACAGCCTCCACTCTTCTGGAAAGGCTTTCCACTAGATGTTGGAACATTGCTGCGGGAACTTGCTTCCATTCAGCCACAAGTGCATTAGTGAGGTCGGGCACTGATGTTTGACGATTAGGCCTGGCTCGCAGTCCGCGTTCAAATTCATCCCAAAGGTGTTCGATGGGGTTGAGGTCAGGGCTTTGTGCAAGCCAGTCAGGTTCTTCCACACCAATCTCGACAAACCTTCTCTGTATGGACCTCGCTTTGTGCACAGAGGCATTGTCATGCTGAAACAGGGAAGGGCCTTTCTCAAGTTGGAACACAGAATCGTCTCGAAAGTAATTGTATGCTGTAGCATTAAGATTTCCCTTAACTGGAACTAAAGGGCCTCAACCATGAAAAACATCCCCAGACAATTTTTCCTCGTCCACCAGATTCGAACGTCGGATTGACAGATGGTGAAGCATGATTCATCACTCCAGAGAACGTGTTTTCACTGCTCCAGAGTCCAATGGCAGCAAACTTTACACCACCCCAGCAAGGTGATCTTAGGCTTGTGTGCGGCTCTTCAGCCATGGAAACCCATTTCATGAAGCTTTGACAAACAGTTATTTTGCTGACATTGCTTCCAGAGGCAGTTTGGAACTCGATAGTGGCAGGTAGCCTAGTGGTTAGGGCGTTGGGCCAGTAATCGAAATGTTGCTAGATTGAATCCCCGAGCTGACAAGGTAAAAATCTGTTGTTCTGCCCTTGAACAAGGCAGTTAACCCACTGTTCACCAGTAGGCCGTCATTGTAAATAAGAATTTGTTCTTAACTGACTTGCCTAGCTAAATAAAGATTAAATAAAAAAAGTGAGTGTTGCAACCGAGGACAGAGGATTTTTACGCACTTTGTGCTTCAGCACTTCTGTGAGCTTGTGTTGCCTACCACTTTGCGGCTAAGCCATTGTTGCTCCTAGACGTTTCCACTTCACAATAACAGCACTTACATCTGCCTAGGGCAGCTTTAGCAGGGCAGAGATATGACGAACTGAGTTGTTGGAAAGGTGGCATCACTGCGCTCTTCAGTAAGTCAAATCTACTGCCAATGTTTGTCCACGAAGATTGCATGATTGTATGCTTAATTGTATACACCTGACAGAAACGGGTGTGAATGAAATAGCAAAATCCACTAATTTGAAGGGGTGTCCACATACTTTTGTATATATAGTGTATATAAAGTTGAAGTCGGAGGTTTACATACACTTAGGTTAAAGTCATTAAAACTCATTTTTCAACCACTCCACAGATTTCATGTTAACAAACTAAAGTCGGTTAGGACATCTACTTTGTGCATGAGTAAGTAATTCTTCAGACAGATTATTTCACTTATAATTCACTATATCACAATTCCAGTGGGTCAGAAGTTAACATACACTAAGTTGACTGTGCCTTTAAACAGCTTGGAAAATTCCAGAGAATGATGTCATGGCTTTAGAAGCTTCTGATAGGCTAATTGACATCAAATCTAAAGAAATCAGCCAAGACCTCAGGAAAAACATTGTAGACCTCCACAAGACTGGTTCATCCTTGGGAGCAATTTCCAAACACCTGAAGGTACCACATTCATCTGTACAAACAATAGTACGCAAGTATAAACACCAGAAAGAAGACGCATTGATGAACGTACTTTGGTGCGAAAAGTGCAAATCAATCCCAGAACAACAGCAAAGGACATTGTGAAGATGCTGGAGGAAACAGGTACAAAAGTATCTATATCCACAGTAAAACAAGTCCTATATCGACATAACCTGAATGGCCGCTCAACAAGGAAGAAGCCACTGCTCCAAAACCGCCATAAAAAAGCCAGACTACGGTTTGCAACTGCACATGGGGACAAAGATCGTACTTTTTGGAGAAATGTCCTCTGGTCTGATGAAACAAAAATAGAACTGTTTGGCCATAATGACCATCGTTATGTTTGGAGGAAAAAGGCGGAGGCTTGCAAGCCGAAGAACACCATCCCAACCGTGAAGCACGGGGGTGGCAGCATCATGTTGTGGGGGTGCTTTGCTGCAGGAGTGACTGGTGCACTTCACAAAATAGATGGCATCATGAGGAAGGAAAATTATGTGGATATATTGAAGCAACATCTCAAGACATCAGTCAGGAAGTAAGGACAACAAAGTCAAGGTATTGGTGGCCATCACCAAGCCCTGACCTCAATCCTATAGAAAACTTGGGCAGAACTGAAAAGGCGTGTGCGAGCAAGGAGGCCTACAAACCTGACTCAGTTCTGTCAGGAGGAATGGGCTCAACATTCACCCAACTTATTGTGGGAAGCTTGTGGAAGGCTACCCAAAATGTTTGACTCAAGTTAAGCAATTTAAAGGCAATTCTAGCAAATACTAATTGAGTGTATGTAAACTTATGACCCACTGGGAATGTGATGAAAGAAATAAAAGCTGAAATAAATCATTTTCTCTACTATTATTCTGACATTTCATATTCTTAAAATAAAGTGGTGATCCTAACTAATTTTTACTAGGATTAAATGTCAGGAATTGTGAAAAACTGAGTTTAAATGTATTTGGTTTCAGGTTTAAAAACGCTTTGTAATTTTCCTGCTGTTGCAAACTGGCTCAAATTAAGATCCTACACCTGTAGGCAGCGTGTTTTACATTGAAATATGCCTTCTCTATTGTTGACTGCAGTTTGATATTACATTTCTTAATTGTTAAGTATGGCTTTGAGGGAAAACCCCCTCAGAAAAGCATTTAAACCCAAGTCACAAAGGGTCTGGAGGTATTTAAGTTCACAGACAGGCAGACAGAAAGGCCATCAAATCCCTCCTTTTATTAATGTAATTATTTATCTATTTTATCATCTGGTCTCAACTCAAGTGCCTTTTCTCCTCTTTATAGATTCCTATCTTCATTGGCTGGTCACCTGAGAGAGCAGGTTGGGAGAGGGCCATGGCTGAGCGGAGACAGGGCTCAGGGGGAGGCAGGACAGTGAGAGGGAACGACAGGGGTAAATTAGCAGATAGCCCCAGGGAATGAGGCCAGGGATGCTTTTGTGGCACTGTATGGTCAGAGTGTCTGCTCCGCTGAGCACAAATGGGGATGGCCGATACTAGTGAGCCATCTCGCTGTCCCATACCACCACTGACAACAAAAGTAAAACCACTTATAAATAAACCGGCTTTCTGCGGCACACACACATGCTCTTGAGATGTTTAAATGTGAACTGGTGCTGAGACATAACAGACAACTAAACAGCACTACTGATGGGTTCCATTGACTGAATGTGCTGTACACATTGCAATCTTTTGATCAAATTGATGAGCAAACAAGATTCTGTTGTTTCATTGGCTAATGCTCTCTCTCACTCCCTCTCCTTTTCACACCCTCTCTCATGCACACACACACACACTTTCTCTCTTTCTCTCCCTCTCCTCTCTCCCCCTTCTCTCTCTCTCTCCCTTACTCCCTCTTTCTGTTGATGTATGGCCTAGGTGACAGGTAAAACAAACACACACAGGGCCAATCGATGCTGTAAACAGGAATGGAACGAGGTTGTAAATAAGCCATCATGGCAGAGGAACAGGACAGCTAGAAAGGGGCGGAGGAGGAGTTTTTTCATTTCCTGCTTTAATATCTCATTTGCCTGTCAATGCAATCAATAAAATCACACGCATACGATAAACACCTCCCCCTTTCACGATAATTCTGTTACACCACAAACCTTTCAGAGGACCGGGGGGTGGCGGGGGGGACTGCGCAATCTCACTCAACCACTCTGATCAAATCAAATTAACATTTGACTTGACAGGAAATACTCCAATGAGCTACACAGAACTGAGATGAACAGATAACTAGTAAGCCTTTTAAAGTATTTTATACTGTTAATTATAAACTGGGTGGTTCGAGCCCTGAATGCTGATTGGCTGTTTATTGTGCAGCCTTGACGATGTCATCTGTGTTATCATCGTTGTGAAATATTATATGACGTAACCAACCAACCTATGATTAATATGTTGATATCATTCATCCCAGCAGGTCTATTGTGGCTGTCCTTGTTTTCTCTCTCTCATCTCTGTAGCGCCACCTGTGTTCCTTGTTCCTGTTGTTGTTGCTGGGGGTGGAGAGTAAAAGGCATCACACTGGGACTGCTATAGTATGGTTGAGGACAGGGGGGTGTGGGGAACGGGGAGTTGTGTTGAGTCAGCACACACGTCTTGCCTGGCCTTTTATACGAACAGGCCAATCATCACACAGAGACTAACATAAATCACAGATATATCAAAAGTATGCATGCAGCATCCACATAGCCATTCAATGCAGACAGAAAGAGGGAGAGAAACACACAAAGAGGGGGAGAGAGAGAGAGAGAGAGAGAGAGAGGGGGAGAGAGAGAGAGAGAGAGAGAGAGAGAGAGAGAGAGAGAGAGAGAGAGAGAGAGAGAGAGAGAGAGAGAGAGAGAGAGAGAGAGAATAGTGGGGGTGCAGAAAGAGGAGCATCTCAGCAACATCACACCCCCGTGCCTGTCTGGGTGGTGAGTTATTCTCAACACAGGGCTCACCCCCCACAGACTCCAAAGACGTGTGAAATTGCTAGTTAAAGATTCCTTCTAGAAGATTCCCAATTAGAGATCTAATTTTCCACACCACTGGGTAAACAGGGAACGAAATATCGGAGGTGGAGAAGGTTGACATAGATGCATATGGTTAGAAGTGGTGTGTGTCTGTTGAGAATTTGCTAGAATGCTTTCTGATATGTAGTCCAGAATATGTCTTAATCCCTGTCACTCAACTCAATCTAATTCTACTGTAGCATGACAGAGTTATATATCAAAGACCAGCATCTATCAACATGTGTATACAAAAAGGTTCAGTGTGCTTATCTAGAACCTAAAATGGTTCTTCAGCCTTCCCCATAGGAGAACCCTTTGAAGAATCCTTTGTTTCCAGGTTGAACCCTTTTGGACAATCCTTAATCCATTACAGTAATCCATTCATAGTATTTATTTTACAGCAAATGACCAGTATATTACTACCATATAATACAATTAACACACCATACAATTATACAAAAATACAAAATTGTAGAGTTTTTATTTCAGTATCCTCTCCCTTGTTCACATCATATGTTGGACAAACACCCACTAAACTGGTGGGCCTGTCAGGCTGGCTGACTGACAGAGAGAGAGAGCACTTGACAGGCTTCCATTGAGAAGATGACACAACAGCTCTAAAGGTTTCAGTCCAGCTGGCAGAGTGTGTACTTTAAAAATCCCTCTGAGCTCTTCCTGCTGGACACAACTGTAATGATGACTGCCCCAAACTGTTTTATCCTGACACATACACTAGATTGTATTAGATCAGTCCTAATGGTGATGGTATTTTTTTTTTATTTAACCTTTATTTTACTAGGCAAGTCAGTTAAGAACAAATTCTTATTTACAATGACAGCCTAGGAACAGTGGGTTAACTGCCTTGTTCAGGGGCAGAACAACAGATTTATACCTTGTCAGCTCAGGGATTCGATCAGGCAACCTTTCAGTTACGGGCCCAACACTCTAACCACTAGGCTACCTGCCGCCCCAAATGAGGGGGGACGACTGGTCCTGAACGATGAGTTTGCACCCCACTCCTCCATGTTTGCTTGGCGTGGCTCCTCTCTACTCTACTTGTCACCTTGCCCCTCCCCCATCTCCCACTACTCCATGCCTCGCAATCTTTGTATGAATCACCTCAATTGTAATCATTATGCTACACTGACACTCTGTTTGTGCACAAGGGCGAGAATGTAGTCAACAGTGCATCCCTCAGTGGTTTGAGCTAGCTCCAGCACACAGGGAAGCTATTAAAGGCATTAGGCCTGTGAGGACTCAGTGACTGTACGCACTGTGAATGCCACACTGAGATGCAGCTTCAGTTCAATAGAGAGAGATGGAGAGAGGCTAATAAGAGCAGTGGCGTCTCCACAATGCAGTCGATTGTGCTGCCTTTGAAATGGTGGCGCTGCACGCGTTGTCTCTGTGCGTGCCTGACCGGACCCGTAATTGCACACACACAAGAGAGAGAAGGCCTTGACCTAGATCACAGATGGACACGACAATTCTTGACAGTTTGTCCTTTTGAATGCTCCACATCCCAATAGACTAGGCTGTCCATTTCACAGCCTCAGTGTCTGATGCCCTCAGGCCGTCATTATGAGTTCCCCTGAATGGTCCACCCACTTACAAGGGACAGTAGGCTACTTAGAAAGTACTAATGGGTGGGACAGTTTGTTTATTTGAGGACATAAATATGCTTGTGTTGGTTAGTTAATCCCACTGCATACAGTCCTACATCCCCCATCTCCCCCTCTGTCCGTCCCATTGTGTTTAACCTTGTCAGAGATACGCTGCAACGTCCCATAAGGGTCTGTCTGCTGTTTCCAGAGAGGGGTGAGCATTATAAGCTCATTTAGAATGACTTTCACTTTTTAATAAACTGCTCACGGCTCTGTACATCAGATACTGGGGGAGGTGCACTTAACAATGACAGAGAGAAAGATGAGTCGTTATTTCATAGGAAATTATACCAACCAAAGGGCATCCGCCTGAAACCCTCTCTACTGTGTGCTCCCTCTTCACCTCTCCTCCTCTAATTTGACATGTTTGACACCTTCAGCAGCTGTCTCATCCTCCGCTCAGCGCTGAGATAGAGCGAGAGAGAGAGAGAGAGAGAGAGAGAGAGAGAGAGAGAGAGAGAGAGAGAGAGAGAGAGAGAGAGAGAGAGAGAGAGAGGTGGGGCTGATGGGTTGTTGGTCAGGGCAGAGTGGGGCTGGATGATGATAACTGGTGTTTGGGGTGGGGGTTGGTGTAACATCACAGACAAGGGACAGAGTGAGTAAAGAAGATGGGTCATCCTTCACTCTTACCCTTTCTCTCTCAAATGAACCACAAATGAAGGGATGAGAATAAAAGGGATGGGGTAAAAAGAGAGGGAGATGAAAGAGGTGGATTGTGCCAGAGAGGAGGGCGAGGTTAATGGAATTGCAGGAGTAAAGTGAGGGGGGGGAGGGGGGGGGGTGAAATGACATGTGAATTGAAAATGCCATTTTAGCAACTGAATCGATGCACTGCTTCGCTGTCTAAGAGCCTGTCACAGTTGGGGATGGGGTTAGTGATGGCTCGTGGTATAGGGGTGAATGGGTGCAGACTAAGTGAGGAGAAACTGGGGTAAACTGCTGTTTACATTCAAGGAATTCGAATTAGAAAAAGAAACTTCAACAATCTCATTTCTTTCAGCCCAGAGACCAGTGCACTGCTGTAGTTGTCTAGGTTTCCGTTGCACATCTCAGACAAATTAATACTGAGCTAGAAATTAATTGGCTTTGCAAAATGAGTTTTATTTACCGATAAACAAACAACCAATTAATCATTTCCTATATATCTGTGAAAGGTTATGCAAAGACTAGGCACACTTCGAATCACTTTCATCAGCATGCAATGAAAGCATATGCAGAGGACGTAGGGCAGCCAACTAAAGATGAATTTGTCCTCTTATTTATTATTATGGGAATGGTTTGAATTTGTTTAAAAGGAAACACAACAGCTTTTCATTAGCACAAAAAGACCACCAACTGAGTGTTTCAAGCAATGACCTCCATCAATCAAGAGTAACAAACCAAATCGACATTCTAATTACTGTAGAAAGAACAGAGTGGATCCCGGCATAGCCTAAGGCAGGTATAAATATGATATAAGGTACAGAGTGTCATAAAAAAAAATGCCCACATGACCCTTCCCTTGTACTGTAAAATAAATTGCACACCCTCCCCCCTCATAGAATTAACTCAAAATAATGTTTACGGGCCTCCCGAGTGGCGCAGCGGTCTAAGGCACCGGGTTCAATCTCGGGCTGTATAACAGTAGGCCGCGAAAGGGAGACCAATGAGGCGGCGCACAATAGGCTAGCGTCGACCAGGTTAAGGTAGTGTTGTAGTGATGGGTCGTTCGCGGCTCTTGTAGATGAACGTTGGGAGCCGGCGCGCATATCAGAAGAGCCAAATCTAATTATAAAAATATAAACAAATTAAGATATGAATAATCAAAAGATTTAAATGAATAGAATTAACTAATTCAAAGAACGAAAAAAGAAATAAAATAATATAGGCCCAAATGCTCAAGCGTACACACATTCATTCTGACTGTCTGCTCAGACTAACAGCCTCACCTGTTGTTCCTGTCAATCAGACACGCAGTGTCAACCAATGAACCAAAGATGCGTGAGGGAGGGCACTTAGCAGCCGAGAGAGAGAGGAAGGACAGCTGTGAAAACAACAGCTGGAAAATGAGTCGGAAGGACAGTAGCATTTGGATGCATTTTAATAATGTAGACAATGTTAGAGCACAGTGTAGAATTTGCCAAAACAAATATAAAGCCTGTTCTACGCACAACCTACACCGGCATATGCGAACTGTGCACCCAACTGTGAAGCTAGCTGTAGTGGCGCTTAGAGAAACTAGCGGGCCTGCTAGTGATAGTGGTGGAGCCAGCACCTCCACACGTGGAGATGTATCTACTCAGTCAAGTAGGTCTACTCCGCAACCCACAGCAACGCAGTCTTCTATGGACCAGTTTATGCCAAAGTCTATGTCTGTAGCAAAACAAGGCCAAATTGATATTGCATTGGCTAAAATGATTACCACCGATTTCCAGCCATTTTCGAACGTGGAGGACAGAGGTTTTAGAAATTATAGCAATAGTCTAAATCCAATGTACACAATTCCAAGCAGGAAAACCCTTTCAAAATCCCTTATTCCACAACTGTACGAGAGCACACAGGCTTCAGTGCGGAAAAGAGTCCAAAAAGCTACTGCAGTTTGCCTTACCACTGACAGCTGGACATCAAGGGTAACCACTTCTTACATGTCGGTTACATGTCACTTCATTGAAGATTTGTCGATGTCTAGCTGTCTTCTGGACTGCTTTGAGTTCAGCGACAGACACACCTCAGAGAACATGGCAGAGGAACTGTTGAGAGTGGCCAGAGAATGGCAAGTAGATGGAAAAGTGGTCTGTTGTGTTAGCGACACTGCAGCTAACATAACCAAAGCCATGAACATTTTAAAATGGACCCATCATCCATGTCTTTCCCACACAATCAACCTGATTGTAAGAGATGCTCTGAAGGTGATGAAGCCCACTGTGGTACAGTAAGCAGTTATTACTACATCATTATTTAATCCAGTATTATATATGTATATGAGCAGTAGATATGCAGAGAATGTAGTATCAGCAGACAAAACATGAACCTGAACTAATAAGCTATGTGACAGCTTCAAAAATGATACTCCTGTGTAAGGGTCTGCAGCGAATCACAGCCAGCCGCCAGAGAGAAGCAAATGTAAGCACAGGACATGTGACAGAGTTGATGGACACCCTATGTTCATCAATGGACAGAAACTTCCACAGAATGGAATATAATCACGTGCTATCAGAAACCGCTGCACTTGACCCCAGGTTTAAGAAGTTAGCCTTCAGTGATGCCAGAGCGATTGATGAGGCTCTTCAAAGAATAACCTCAGCAGCAGGGAGGGACATCCCCAGATGTCAGCTGGCTCAGGCACCAGGGCAACAGGAAGAAGAGGGATCAGATGGAGCAGAAGCACCAGCAGTAGTGCCACAAACGTCTGCTGTTTGGATGCTGTTTGACGAGAGAGCAAAGGAATCCCTCAGTAGAAGCCATAATGGAGGTCCGATCCTATTTAAAGATCTGCAGATCCTCTAAACTGGTGGAAGAACAAGGCCTCTGTCAACCCACGGCTTACTAAAGCCATGACAGGGAGACTGCATAGTGGCCACATCGTTCCCTCTGAGAGGGTCTTCTCGAAAACGGGACAAATAGTTACTGAGAGAAGAAGCCGCATCAGCCCCTTGAAAGTGAGGCAGCTTGCATTTCTGAATGCAAATCTCTCATTAAAACTAAATATGGTCAGCATTGCTGTGTGCTGCTGGTTCTAACATGGCAATGAAGAAGAGAGAGAAAAGAGGGACCAGTTTAATGTTATTAAATTGTACATTGTTACATTATATTCTATTATTATGTTTTCCAGATTGTATTCGTTTTGAATTGTTACATTTATATGCACTTTGTTTATAAACATTTAAAAAGTTACTTTAAATGCAAATGTTTAATAGCATTATTTTTCATAACAAACCAATACATTTTTAAATACATTGTGGTTAAGGTAGAGTATGATTTTCATTAGAATTGTTTTAACACCAATCATAGTCAAACTATCGCAAACTGTTTGACTTGAAAAAATACAAAACATATTTTTGTAAAGAGCCGTTTGGGAGCCAAAAGAGCCGGCTCTTTTTGGTGAGCTGAGCCGAACGAGCAGGCTCACTGAAAAGAGCCGGGATGCCCATCACTGAGTGTTTGGCCGGCCGGATGTCCTTGTCCCGTCGCGCTTTAGCGACACCTGTGGCGGGCCGGTCGCATGCACGCTGACACGGTCGCCAGTTATACCAAATATGTTTTAATTGTTCTATGTGTGGTTATACGGTGTTTCCTCCGACACATTAGCTGGCTTCCGGGTTAAGCGAGTAGTGTGTCAAGAAGCAGGCTTGTCAGGGTTGTGTTTCGGAGGACGCAAGGCTCTCGACCTTCGCCTCTCCCGAGTCCGTATGGGAGTTGCATTGATGGGACAAGACTGTAACTACCAATTGGATATAACGAAAAAGGGGTATAGAATAATAATAATAATAATAATAACAATAATAATAATAACAATGTTTACGACCACCAAATAACTGTAGCAACTCTGTTTATAAATGTGGATATTGACTTGGCTACTTCAGCATGCTTTTGTGGCACAATCGATGCCACGCAGGGCTACGGGTCAGAATGTGGAGGGTTCGCCGACCACCGACTTGGGGCACTTCAGTATCATGGTTTGCGTTTTCAACACCACAATAAATAAACTATGTCAATCTCAACAAACAGAAAATACATCCCTCCCAACGACTTGGGGCACTTCAGTATCATGGTTTGCGTTTTCAACACCACAATAAATAAACTATGTCAATCTCAACAAACAGAAAATACATCCCTCCCAACCTCGTAGGCCTACCCAGTCTCGAAGGCTTGGCTTGACAATCTCCGAATGTAATTCAACTTTTTGGTGTTTTGTGACAGATGTCTATTTCCGTTCATCAAATGGCCGCTGCACAGTTTGGATTGATTGATTGATTTTATTTGTCGGTTTTTAAAAAATACATATATACCAAAAGTACAAAGATTTTCTAAAGTGACCGTGATTGCAAAATAATGTCTGGGACTTATTTCCATTGTGTTCCTATTATTATTATTTTTTAACATAAATACATATACAATTACACACACTGAAGGTACAAAACATTAAGAACCACTTCCTAATATTGAGTTCATAGCCGTGGGAAGGAGTGGTGCTACAGCACCCCCTGAAAAAACACAATTTTAAAAAATAATGAATAAATTAGTGCACAAAGCCTTTATTAATCCTGTATGAACGGAGCGGGGCAAAATACTCGTCAGCAGAGCAGAGCGGAGAGAAAGGCCCCCTGCAGCACCCCGTAATTGCAGCACCCCCACCCCCAACCCCACAACAGAACATCTTCTGCGGGGGCAGCACCCCTCCCCCCTTTGCCCTCAGAACAGTCTTAATTAGTCGGGGCATGAACTCTACAAGGTGTCAAAAGCATTCCACAGGGATGCTGGCCCCTTGAGTGGATGGACCATTCATGAAACACACGAGAAACTGTTGAGCGTGAAAAACCAACCCAGCAGCGTTGCAATTCTTGACACAAACCGGTTCGCCTGGCACCAACTACCATACCCTGTTAAAATATATAATTCCCTAGCTTTCACCTGGATTGTCCTGGTCAGTCTATGTCAGGGGTCTACAACCTTTTCTAGCATGAGATCTACTTAGACACAAATTAGACACAAGCTACAAAATTTTTTTTTGTTGAGCTTTCGAAAACGCACATTCTTCTCTCCTCTGCACTGCAACTCTTCCCGGGGTCCTTAGTGTACAAGGGAAAGTAGTGCACAGTTTTCTGTCAATATACCTGGTAAAATAAGGTTTAATTAACAATTCTAAGGGGGGCCCAATAAAATAGATGATTCTTTCCCCAAATTCTGTTTTGTATTTTTCCAAAATATGGAGTAGAAAAAGTACAATTGTTCATAGAGAAACAATGAAATCGGATGCTCTGAGTCCATGTCAATGCTTAAATCACATCATAATACAATTTTGGGGGGTCTGGAAGAAAACAAACACTTTTGGATTTTTGAGTGTAATTTCCCTTTAATTGCACATTTAGCAAGTGAGGAATGTGCATCTAATGTGCAGGTCTAGTGAGGGTTCTGTACTGCTGCTGCTTAATATCATGGCACATTTTGCAAATAACAAATAATAGATCCAAATTATATACTTACTCATTATATACTTCTGCCAGGTATGCCTACTTTGCAGTTAACATTTAATTGAGAAGGTTTTGGGGAATTTATGTATGTCAACCAACAAGATGGTTATCACATAATAGCCACTCGGATTGGAGGAGACAGAACATTTATTAAGCTTTCCTGAAAAACTGGGCATGCCAGGAGCATATGTGCCTACATTATAATAGGATGACTTGGGAGAATGATGATCTGCCGCAGACAGCGCATTCAGTATCAGAAGTCAAAATACAGCCAGACTGGCCTGCTACTGTGCTTTTCTAGACCTTATAAATAGTCGAGATTAGGCCCAAAACTGATCCAAATGGAATGAAACATTCAAATTTCAGGTCTTTTGCGCCGTTATTCAAATTACATTTTCACTGACTCCTAGTGTATCATTTTGCACTCACTTAAAAACAATAATGTAGGCTAGTCTAGGTAGGATCGTTGTATTGTCCCGATCAATAGGGGGGCTTTTTGAGCTGCATGCCTCACGTCTTCTTTCATGCGCAATGATGCACCTGGCCTCTCCGGTCCGCTGCCTGTCAGCTATTCCTATGTGTTCTTAGATAGATAGATAGATAGATAGATAGATAGATAGATAGATAGATAGATAGATAGATAGATAGATAGATAGATAGATAGATAGATAGATAGATAGATAGATAGATAGATAGATAGATAGATAGATAGATAGATAGATAGATAGATAGATAGATAGATAGATAGATAGATAGATAGATAGATAGATAGATAGATAGATAGATAGATAGATAGATAGATAGATAGATAGATAGATAGATAGATAGATAGATAGATAGATAGATAGATAGATAGATAGATAGATAGATAGATAGATAGATAGATACTTTATTGATCCCCCGGGGGGGAAATGCCACAACGAAAGTACACAAAAGACAGATACACGGTACATGATACATAGAGCGGCAGTACGAAAAAGTATAGAAATACAAGATATCTGGAGTGCAAAAAAAGCTATAAAAAGTCATTGCATAGTATGAGTGGTTGACTGAATATGTACACTATACATTGGTGGATGTTGGATGGTTAACTATACTATACAGGTCGATGGCAGAGAAATACTTCAGTAGCTAAAAATGCGTATGATATGAGCAAGGGAATAATAGTTTACTTAATAGACAGACTGGGTAAATGAACAGGTAAGTGAACATTTTTCATGGTTAAATTAGCTGTACAGTTAGGTGTACAGTTATATTTACAGATAAGTGAATACTTGCATGTTTACACAAACTACAGGTAAATGAAAGGAAGAGATACTTTAATAGCTAAATGTGTGTATGATATCATTTGGGGTAATAATAGTAATTCCCTTAAAATACAGTCCTTAGTGCGCAGGGTTTAATTACAGACAACTGCACGTATTGCACATTCGATATACTAAAAGCAATGAGAAAAGGTGCAACTGGCAGGATACTAATATGCATTCCTGAGTGAATGCCTACGTAGGTTAACTCCAATAATTACTTACAATATTGCATGTGATATGATATAACAACTGTACATGAGTATGTATATACATACCTGTATGAATAAGTAGGTCCTGAGTGGATGAGTGCTGACGGACCAGAGTTACTCACGGAAGGATGCATAATTGTTAAACTAGGTCCTAGCACCCCAACAGTTCCAGATCTATGTTGCAGACGGCACGGCACCCCGGTGAGGCATTATATAGTCTAATAGCCGCCGGCAGGAAGGACCTCCTGTAGCGCTCTCTGGCACACCGTGGTGGGATCAGTCTGTGACTGAAGGTGCTCCTCTGCGTCATTATGGATTCATATTGAAAATGTATGCCGCTTTAAATGCTTTTACGTGTGGTATGATTTCTAGTTAGCCTATTGCAGATCCGGACGATCCACCTACCACCATTGTCACTATGAATGGTGGGTAGAGTGCAGGACATACAGTTACATCGGTAGACTATATTGACCTGTTGTATAGTAGAAGTTAGCGCGCGGGAAAGCGTAGTGCATAAGGGAAGTACCTAAACACCTTGATATAGGGGAGGCGCCTGCAAGCATATTATGACATTTGGCTAGGATAGAAGGAATTATATTTGTAAAAGAGCAAATGTAATCCAGGGAAAAAACGCACTTCCCTCCCCTGTGTCCAATAAAAAACAACACAACCCCTCCCCCAAAGCAAAACAAACAGTTCTGAATTCAAATCTGTCCCTAAATATAATCCAATTCAATTTTGATCAATGATCACGATAACCAAAGGCTCTCAACAGCAAATATATTATGAATTAAATGAAACCTGTATTCATGTTTAAAAAGTATTGTCATGAAACAATGAAAGATAATTGTGTTATTTTTCAAACTATTTAACTGCTAGTGGTGAAGTGGATGCTCACCGCACTGACAGGAAAGGAGAGAGAGCCAATGTGCAATGTGTCACAGTGTGTGATTGGGTGTGATTGCGTGTTCTGTTCACACACTCTAAGTTAGATGTCTCAGCTCTACTCACAGATGTTGACTGTTGCAACATTAAAGTGTTTTGAGTAAATGTCATTGAGTGAGAGGCAGAGAGAGGTAAAGGGGAAGAGGTCAGACACTGAGGATCACTCTTACCTCCTCTTCTCCTTATGACAGATGGCTAATGCAGTATTCAGCAAGACATCTCCCAAAGCATAAGGACACAAACACTGCCACCCACACATGCTGTATGCACACACACACAAACACACACACACACACACACACACACACACATACACACTATGGATCAATAGCCTATTATGTAGATATTGGCGTACAAGTGAATACATTATTTAGTTTATACAGTGCCTATAGAAAGTATACACCCCCTTGCAGGGTTGGGGAGTAACGGATTACAAAAAACGGTAACTGTAATTATCACGTTACCAGCAAACATATTGTAATCAGATTAGAGATACTTTTGAAAAACTAGATGATTAATCCGAGGATTACTTTTACATTTAGAAAGGATGTTTGCGGAAAAAGATCTTTGACACTTCTCTGTTTTCTCAATGACATTCAAATCACCATTGGCGCAAGTTTAAGTTTGTTCCACCTGAGCGAGTCTGACCATAAGTCAGAGACCACTACGATGACACACCAAATGTGTTCGATGTTGATGGATCGCGGGAAAAGAGCAGGAATAGGCTTTTGTAGGCTACAGTCCAAGCTATGTCTTCCAATGGTGCGAGTGCTGTCGGCATCCAAAGATTATCCAACTTGAATAAACGCTTGGAGGTAAGGATGACAGCAGTGGTGTAGTCTTCGGCGATACGGATATAACTTATGATTTATATATACATTGCGCATTGATGTGCATCACACTGCTGCTCTCTCATTTAACTTGTAAACGTTTGATAGACTTAAAGGGGCAATATGTAGTTGCTTCATCCATTTTTGGATTTATAAATTATATATACAGTACAGTACCAGTCCAAAGTTTGGACACACCTACTCATTTAAGGGTTTTTCTTTATTTTTACTATTTTCTACATTGTAGAATAATAGTGAAGACATCATCAAAACTATGAAATAACACATAAGGAATCATGTAGTAACCAAAAAAGTGTCGAAGACAGCTTTGCACACTCTAGGCAAAGCATGCCATTCCATGAGTGAGAATTTATTTTTCAACTCGAATCAATGAGCCCAATCAGTCCTCCATGACAACATAAACAACAGATTAGGGCTGGCTAATGAGTCCTCAGTTTTTGGGTCATGCTCAGTTAAAACAATTTGGCTTATCTATACTTCCACATTTCCCAGTCCTATTCTTGAAGATCAAGGGTTATGACATTTATTGGAATGACTGGAATTCTGATAGACTTTGGCTTTTAAGGTAAATATATAATTTAATTGTATTATTATATGTAGTAGAAAGCAATGGGTTAGAAGAAGCCTACATAACCAACCCATAAATTAAAATGTAACATCCATATACGGCCAGCTATGTAAACTTTAACATTGATTTATCCTGCAATAGATGTCGTTCAATTGGTAACATACATTTGTGTCTTCTTCTAATGCTTTTTAAGGGGAAAGTAATCTAAAAGTAACCGAATGTAATCAGATTACGTTACTGAGTTTGGGTAATCCAAAAATTACGTTACTGATTACAATTTTGGACAGGTAACTTGTAACTGTAACGTATTACATTTAGAAAGCAACCTACCCAACCCTGTCCCCTTTTAACTTTTTTTCACATTTGTACAACTGTATACCTAACTGTACAGCTAATTTAACCATGCAAAATATTCACTTACCTGTTCATTTAGCCAGTCTGTATATTAAGTAAACTATTATTCCCTCGCTCATATCATACGCATTTTTAGCTACTGAAGTATTTCTCTGCCATCAACCTGTATAGTATAGTTAACCATCCAACATCCACCAATGTATAGTGTACATATTCAGTCAACCACTCATACTATGCAATGTCTTTTTATAGCTTTTTTTTGCACTCCAGATATCTTGTATTTCTATACTTTTTCATACTGCCGCTATATGTATCATGTACCGTGTATCTGTCTTTTGTGTACTTTCGTTGTGGCATTTTGCACCTGCCCTGTGTTTTGTTGTAGCTGCTTGACAATGAAATTTCCCCCCCGGGGGAGCAATAAAGTACCTATCTATCTATCTATCTATCTATCTATCTATCTATCTATCTATCTAAAAGCCTCACAAAGATGGGCAGTGAATGGTAGATGGAAAAAAATAACAAATCAGACATTGAATATATCTTTAAGCATGGTCAAGTTAACAATTATGCTGTGAATTATGTATTAAACCACTGAGACACATCAAAGATGCAGTCATTCTTCTGAACTGATCTGCAGGACAGGGTGGAAACTGCTTAGGGATGTCACCGTAAGGCCATTGGTGATTTTAAAACAGCTACAGATTTCTATGGCTGTGATAGGAGAAAACTAAGGATGGATCAACAACATTGTAGTGACTCCACAATACTGACCTAAATGATAGTGAAAAGAAAAATACAAATATTCTAAATATAAATATTCCTAAACATGCATATGTACACTGCCTTCAGAAAGTATTCATAGCACTTGACTTATTCCACATTTTGTTGTGTTACAGCTTGAATTCAAAATTGATTACATATATTTTTCTCACCCATCTACACACAATACTCCATAATGACAAAGTGAAAAACATGTTTTTAGTCATTTTAGCACATTTTTTGAAAATGAAATACAGAAATATTAATTTACATAAGTATTCACACCCCTGAGTCAATACATGTTCGGCAGCAACTATAGCTGTGAGTCTTTCTGGGTAAGTCTCTAAGAGCTTTTCACACCTGGATTGTGCAATATTTTCCCATCATTCTTTTCAAGCTCTGTCAAGTTGGTTGTTGATCATTGCTAGACAGCCAATTTCAAGTCTTGCCACAGATTTTCAAGAAGATTTAAGTCAAAACTGTGACTTGGCCACTCGGGAACATTTACTGTCTTCTTGGTAAGCAACTCCAGTGTAGATTTGGCCTTGTGTTGTAGGTTATTGTCTGGCTTAAAGGTAAATTGCTCTCCCGGTGTCTGGTGTAAAGCAGACTGAAGCAGGTTTACTTCTAGGATGTTGCCTGAAAAAAACTCACAACTGTAATCGCAGCCAAAGGTGTTTCTAACATGTATTGATTTAGTGGGGTGAATACTAATCTAATCAAGGTATATTAGTGTTCTATTTTTCATTAATATTTTTTAAAAATGTTAGAATGCTCTTCCACTTTGACATTAGAGTATTTTGCATTGATCGTTGATAAAAAGAAAAAAAAAGAAAACAATTCAATCCATTTGAATCCCACTTCGTAACACAATAAAATGTGAAGAAATCCAAGGGGGTGTAGATTTTCTATAGGCACTGTGTTATCCTTGCTTACGCATATTCCTTCCATGTTTTTCACTGCGCCAGCAACACATCAGTCAATGTGACTCTTGTGCTTGGGGTTACTAATGAGCACTCACCACCAGTGACCTTGCATGCGGACACCCTCTTGGCCGCCAGTCACATGATTGCTGGTTTTGCCTTTTCTACCTGATAGCACTGGAACTGTCTGGGTTCAGTATAGAACATGCCGGTGATGGAGTTTCCTCCTCGGGTTATATGGTGTGCAGAAGTCAAGTTTAGGTACCGGTACTTAATAATGGAAGTTTTTGGAAATAAATAATTACATTTTGATGGCAGAGAATAGAGTGGTAGATCTGCCATGAAATCAACCTTGACGTATTGACACGGGTAGAGCTGCACTTATCTACTGTTTTAATTATTTAAAAGCTTGGAGGAGGAATATAAGACAAAGTCTACATGTGTGGTGTTTGCAGGGCCCTCAGGTCTGCCAAAGCAGTTTGCGGTGATCTGTGTGAAAGGATATCGTGTATCTGCTCACGTATACATTTTATCCATCCCAGTGTGTGTGTGTGTGTGTGTGTATGCGTGCACTTTCACCAAAGGCAGGCTCAGGCCTTGGGTCACTTCCAAGACTGCAGACTGTAATTGATGGAATGGTTTTGATTTACAGTTTCATCCATATCCATCTGTCACGCTCAATATATCACAATTTCCTATTCAAATGATCCACTCAAGGATCGTTTTGATTAATGGCACAATGATAATCACATTACAGCCATGTTATCTATTGGATTTCAATGGCTGTTGGCCTGCTACTGGTAAGCACCTTACTGTCCCCTGCTGGTAGCATTAAACACTAAAGTCAATTTCTGTCAATGTCACAACTGATACTGTACTGTATGTAACAAATATTTCCTGGATGCATAAAATTCATTCCAAGACAAGTCACAAGTTGAATTTTAAAAATCTAATATTGGTCATTAGGTCTAAAGCAAAAAGATTCATGGCAAATTGATGTAGGTGATTAAGAGCAAGGAAATTAATTGTAAATATTGAGTAAAATCGTATTTATTTTCCTCCAGATTGAAGTGTTCTCAACACAAAACAAAGTTATTGTGACATATCATGATATGCAGAAAGGACAACAATACATGGCATGGGCAGTAGCTCATTAAAAAAACATTCTCAGATTCATAACATTAAAAAGGCAACACATGACATCAACAGCCAAATTAAAATACAAGCAATAGCATAGAACCAAAACACAGTTCCCGACACAAAATAATGTTTATAAGAAATAAAAAATAAAAAATATATTTTACTACAGTAACTTGCAATAATGCTTTATCTGGAGACTAATAAGGAAATGAGTACATCCAATACACAGAACCAGTCACGCTGCGCACACACCCAAACCAATCAACATGCATACAGTACATACACTAAAACAAACCAAAGGTAAATCAGTCTAAAAACAATTACCACAGCATTATAAAAACACATCAAAACCCATGAAATGTAATAAATACTAAAATAAGCACTGTGCTTAAAGCTGAAATGTGTATCACTGATTAAATGACTACATTCGTGCAATATCCAGGTACAAATCAAATTAACAGTCAATATATTTGGGTAAAAAAAGTGTAACTGACATTCATTGATCAAATACCTAAATGTCTCCAAAAACACTAACTTCTTTAAATCAGGGTGACAATTCTTACTCACAGTAAAAAATATTTCTTATTTTGATTTGGCCCTTTGAGAAATATACCGAAAGGTTGCTCTGCTCATAAGAACTCAACTCCATGAGCTGTAGGGCACTGTTATCGGTGTATGAGACTATAATATCAAATCAGAATGTTTATCATAACCCCACTTTTGTTCGGTGTATGAGACTATAATATCAAATCAGAATGTTTATCATAACCCCACTGTTATTGGTGTATGAGACTATAATATCAAATCAGAATGTTTATCATAACCCCACTGTTGTTCGGTGTATGAGACTATAATATCAAATCAGAATGTTTATCATAACCCCACTGTTATCGGTGTATGAGACTATAATATCAAATCAGAATGTTTATCATAACCCCACTGTTATCGGTGTATGAGACTATAATATCAAATCAGAATGTTTATCATAACCCCACTGTTATCGGTGTATGAGACTATATTATCAAATCAGAATGTTTATCATAACCCCACTGTTATCGGAATATGAGACTATAATATCAGATCAGAATGTTTATCATAACCCCACTGTTATCGGTGTATGAGACTATAATATCAGATCAGAATGTTTATCATAACCCCACTGTTATCGGTGTATGAGACTATAATATCAGATCAGAATGTTTATCATAACCCCACTGTTATCGGTGTATGAGACTATAAAATCAAATCAGAATGTTTATCAAAACCCACTATTTTACTTCCCCGTATTATCTGAATTAGTCAGAATCATAATGGTTGTTAATGAAGCACACATATATACACACATACAGGACAATGGATTCCCTGGTGAATTTCAGTGAACCAGTTAAGTCTACACAAACAGAGAGACCAATGTCAACAGAATGCTGAAATCTCAAGCCAAAGGGAATGATACTAAGGTTCCTGTAAATTGGCAGTATGGGACAAGAACCACTGGGTTACAAAGACTGCGTCCCATGGACTGGGATCATCATAATACTAATAATACTAATATACTAATATATTTTATTTTACAGTTGAAGTCGGAAGTTTACATACACCTTATAGCCAAATACATTTAAACTCAGTTTTTCACATTTCCTGACATTTAAACCTAGTAAAAAGTCCCTGTTTTAGGTCAGTTAGGATCACCACTTTATTTTAAGAATGTGAAATAATAGTAGAGAGAATATGTCTGCTTTTATTTCTTTCATCACATTCCCAGTGGGTCAGAAGTTTACATGCACTCAATTAGTATTGGGTAGCATTGCCTTTAAATTGTTTAACTTGGGTCAAACGTTTCATGTAGCCTTCCACAAGCTTCCCACAATAGGTTGGGTGAATTTTGGCCCATTCCTCCTAACAGAACTGGTGTAACTGAGTCAGGTTTGTAGGCCTCTTTGCTCGCACACACTTTTTCAGTTCTGCCCACACATTTTCTATAGGATTGAGGTCAGTGCTTTGTGATGGCCACTCCAATACCTT
Organism: Thymallus thymallus; assembly: GCA_023634145.1. Lineage (NCBI taxonomy): Eukaryota > Metazoa > Chordata > Actinopteri > Salmoniformes > Salmonidae > Thymallus > Thymallus thymallus. The sequence continues at coordinate 10,087,948 of CM042404.1, forward strand.
GACTTTGTTGTCCTTAAGCCATTTTTCAACAACTTTGGAAGTATGCTTGGGGTCATTGTCCATTTGGAAGACTCATTTGCGACCAAGCTTTAACTTTCTGACTGATGTCTTGAGATGTTGCTTCAATATATCCAGATAATTTTCCTTGCTCATGATGTCATCTATTTTGTGAAGTGCACCAGTCATTCCTGCAGCAAAGCACCCCCAAAACATGATGCTGCCAACCCCGTGCTTCACGGTTGGGATGATGTTCTTCGGCTTGCAAGCCTCCCCCTTTTTCCTCCAAACATAATGATGGTCATTATGGCCAAACAGTTCTATTTTTGTTTCATCAGACTAGAGGACATTTCTCCAAAAAGTACGATTTTTGTCCCCATGTGCAGTTGCAAACTGTAGTCTGGCTTTTTTTATGGCGGTTTTGGAGCAGTGGCTTCTTCCTTGCTGAGCGTCCTTTCAGGTTATGTCGATATAGGACTTGTTTTACTGTGGATATAGATACTTTTGTACCCGTTTCCTCCAGCATCTTCACAAGGTCCTTTGCTGTTGTTCTGGGATTGATTTGCACTTTTCGCACCAAAGTACGTTAATCTCTAGGAGACAGAACACGTCTCCTTCCTGAGTGGTTTGACGGCTGCGTGGTCCCATGATGTTTATACTTGCATACTATTGTTTGTACAGATGAACGTGGTACCTTCAGATGTTTGGAAATTGCTCCGAAGGATGAACCAGACTTGTGGAAGTCTACAATTTTTTGGGCTGATTTCTTTTGATTTTCCCATGATGTCGAGCAAAGAGGCACTGAGTTTGAATGTAGGACTTGAAATACATCCACAGGTACACCTCCAATTGACTCAAATGATCAATTAGCCTTCTTAAGCCATGACATCTTTTTCTGGAATTTTCCAAGCTGTTTAAAGGCACAGTCAACTTAATGTATGTAAACTTCTGACCCACTGGAATTGTGATATAGTGAATTATAAGTGAAATAATCTGTCTATAAACAATTGTTGGAAGAATTACTTGTGTCATGCACAAAGTAGATGTCCTAACTGACTTGCCAATACTATAGTTTGTTAATATGAAATCTGTGGTGTGGTTGAAAATGAGTTTTAATTACTTCAAACTAAGTGTATGTAAACTTCCGATTTCAACTGTATATAGTACAGTAGCACCATTCTTTCTCAATCTCAACCACACCATTAGATACAGTGAGAGACTTCCAAAAGACTCCCAACCACTGCCTCTGTTTGCCATGCGATGAGTACTGTGTATCTATCAAGTGCTCCGGTGTAGAGGTCATGACCTCCCTATGTAGGTAGCCTAGCGGTTAGAGCATTGGGCCAGTAACCGAAAGGTTGCTGGTTCTAATACCCGAGCCGACAAGGTGAAAAACCTGCCGATGTGTCCTTCATCAAGGCACTTAACCCTAATTTGCTCCAGGGGCGCCATACTACGATGGCTGATCCTGTAGGTAGGCCGTCATTGTAAATAAGAATTTGTTCTTAACTGACTTGCCTAGTTAAATAAAGGTTAAAAATAAAAAATTAATGTATATATGGCTTGTGCTCATTATGGCTCGTCATTTCCCTTGACCCCATAAAATCCCTCCGTCCCGAGAACATGCTAACATCAGGATAATCTCCAACTGCATGCTCATCATTGTCACCCTGCTAAGGTGACTGAAACCTTCATTAGTATGACCTTAAAGCCAACAGTCTTCCATAACCTACCATACTGATATATAGCCTCTAGACCGGAGTTATGAAAAAACTGGTCTAAAGCTTATTTCCATTACAAGAAATTACATGTTAGTTAATTTCTTGAGAAAATTAACTAGATGGTACAAGCTACTGCAGATGGTATAAATACATATAAAGTCATGGCATCATTACGATAAGGCAAAATGCCATTCAACATAGTCTTTCAAAGAAAACAGGGAGGTGAACTCTTACATATTTAACTAGTCTCTTAGTTGGTTCATAAATAAGCTCTTAGACTTAGAATTTGGAGATTCTAGATGACTTTGGAATTCAAATCAAGTCATCTCTTGTCTTCCAGAGACAGTATCCCAATCTGTCATAGCTGAATTAATGTGCTTCCTTCTCCAAACTCTATTCCTCCCAATCTTCCTCCTCCTCCCCTTCTAGTGCTTTTCTAGCTTCGGGGGCAGAGTTTGGTGTGGTGGCTGTGTTTTTGAGTTTGTTGCAGCGGCAGAGGCAGCTGAGGAAGAGGAGGAAGAGGATGAGGAAGAGGAGCTCCTTCGAGTCTCCACACCAGTACTTGTCATCTTGAGTTTGCGGCGCTTTGCAAGCGGGGCGTTGTCGACACTCTTCAGAAAGAAGCCCTCCCTCTTCCCCTTGTTGAATGCCTAACGGAGAGAGGGTGTACATTCAATAGTACATACAATATTATAAACTGGGTGGTTCCAACCCTGAATGCTGACAGCCGTGGTATATCAGAGCGTATACCACGGGTACGACAAAACATGTATTTTTACTGCTCTAATTATGTTGGTTACCAGTTTATAATAGCAATAAGGCACCTAGAGGGTTTGTGGTATACGGCCAATATCCCACGGCTAAGGGCTGTGTCCAATACGCTGTACTCTGCATATGGCAGAAAACCTTTGATTTGATTAGGAGAGTAGAAAAATAATTGAAGTTTGTTTAAATGTTTTATAATAAACACAAGGAATGCATTCTACTGGTTATAGAAATGTATACTTCTTCCCCACTGCACTTCTATGAGGTTAAGAATACCATTACCTTGTAGGTGGCGTTGACATAGGAGCGGACGATGGGGCCGCTGGACTCGAGCACATCTGGGGTGCAGAGTGGGGTGGAGGAAAGGATGGCCCCGCCCTGCAGCCAGCTGTTTTCTCTCAGAGCAGACAGCTTGAGACGCCTCTCTGGATCCACCGTCAGCAGCCCTGAAAACAAACATGGAGAAGGGAGGTTTAGAAGAGTTGGGGAGGGAAAGAAGAAGGGAGGTTTAGAAGAGTTAGGGAGGGAAAGAAGAAGGGAGGTTTAGAAGAGTTAGGGAGGGAAGGAGGCTGGGCAGGGAGGGGGGTTGGAAAGGAAGGAGCAGGGAGGGGCATAAGGATGTATGGGATGTAGAACATACCTTTCACAAGCTCCTTAGCCTCCTCTGACACGCCCTTCCAGGCTTCTCCGGCCAATGAGAAGTCTCCCTCTTTAATTTTATGCATGATGTCAGCAGCATATGATGAGGTCATCCCTGCCCGCTGCTGCTGCTCACTCTGGAAGGGCACCTGTCCTGACAGCATGGTGTACTGCCGGACAGACGGATACACACATTCATCAATAACATAACGATAATTACTTTTACTAATGACACATTACAGAGTCAGTTAGGAGTGTAAGTACCAGGATGACCCCAAGGCTCCAGAGGTCGCAGGCCTGGTCATAGCCGGTGCTGTGGAAGAGCTCAGGAGCCGCGTACTGCAGTGTGAAGCAGGGAGTCTGCAGGGGGGCGCTGCCCGCAGGACACAGCCGGGCAAAACCAAAATCTATCACCTTCAGCACGGAGTCCTCCTCCTCGTCTGCAAACAACACATTCTGAAAAAGAGAAAAGGAAAGAGAGCGAGAGAGAAGTGAGCGGGCCGTGCAGGAACAACACAGTCAACAGAAGGTTACAGTCATTGGCCGTGCAGGAACAACACAGTCAACAGAAGGTTACAGTCATTGGCCGTGCAGGAACAACACAGCCAACAGAAGGTTACAGTCATTGGCTAATGTAATGGAGCAACTAATGTCAATTTATTTTAGCCTGAGCCAACAAAATAAAATCATAAACCTGATATGCCATGCTTAGTGGTTTTTACAGCATTTACTCACTGGCTGCAGGCTTTGGTTGGTGCAGAGTACTATTGCAGCAATCTCAATGTGACTTCTTCCTGCTCATACATTTCTATAGAATATATTTAGACTTCCTCTCTCTCTCTGTCTGTGTGTCTGTCTGTTGGCTCACCTCTGGTTTGAGGTCTCTGTGCACCACTCCAGCCTCGTGCATGAAGCCGACAGCTGACACCAGGCACCTGAGCAGCTTACTGGCCTCTGATTCCCCAAACAGCTTCTTCCTCTTGATCCTCTCGAGCAACTCCCCTCCACGCAGCAGCTCCATCACCAGGTACGTATGGAACTGAGAGAGGGTGGTGGGAGAGGTAGGGAGGGAAAAGAGGGGAGGGAGGGAGGGAGGGAGGGAGGGAGGGAGGGAGGGAGGGAGGGAGGGAGGGAGGGAGGGAGGGAGGGAGGATGGGGAAAGATGGGAAAGTAGGGAGGGGAAAGAGGGAGGGAGGATGGGAAAGAGAGGGAGGGAGGGAGGATGGAGAAAGAGGGGGGTGGTGAGAGAGAGAGGGAGGGAGGATGGGGAAAGAGAGGGGGGTGGGGAGAGAGAAAATAATAAGTTTGTATGATGAGAAAATAGTTTATTGCTGCATGATTGATTAAGTTCCCCAATAAATTCCCCAAATGTGAAACATTATTGTGATTCAAGACCTGACACCTTGTAAGTAAACACAACCAAGAAGAGAAAAGAAGTGTCTGTTGTTGTCAGTGCTTGAACGTGTGTGTCTGCGTTTGTCAGTGCTTGACCGTGTGTGTCTGCAGTTGTCAGTACTTGACCGTGTGTGTCTGCAGTTGTCAGTGCTTGAACGTGTGTGTCTGTAGTTGTCAGTGCTTGAACGTGTGTGTCTGTAGTCGTCAGTGCTTGAACATGTGTGTCTGTAGTTGTCAGTGCTTGAACGTGTGTGCCTGCAGTGGTCAGTCCTTGAACGCGTGTTCCTGTATTGGTCAGTGCTTGACCGTGTGTGTCTGTAGTTGTCAGCGCTTGACCGTCTGTGTCTGTAGTTGTCAGTGCTTGACCGTCTGTGTCTGTAGTTGTCAGTGCTTGACCATGTGTCTGAGCATTTCTGTCACCATTGTACCTGATCAGTGTAGACCTCATGCAGTTTGACAATGTTGGGGTGAGCCTCACACTGCCTGAGGGCAGCAATCTCCCTCTGAGTGTTCACTTCCATTCTAACAAGCAGGAGAGAGAAAGCTCAAAGGCATTCGCACATTAAAGGTCAACAACACAAAGCACCTCAGTGTGCCAAACAGCCTATGAAACAGCTATGGTAATGCCTTGGCTCTAACCCCTTAAAATAAAAAATAAGTAAGAAAATGCCTTGGAATAGACATTAAAACACAGCAGCGTGAAGTGTGTAATTCATCATGCTGGTGTAGCAATGACACATTGCATTAGTGCGTGACAGAGTCTCAGTCAGCGCCACGCCCCGGCTGACTCACCTGCGGCTGATGATCTTAACGGCGTACTCATGGCCGGTCTGGCGATGTCGACACTTCCTGCACACAGAGAAGCTTCCCTCGCCCAGGGGCGCCCCCTGCAGGCACAGCTCATACAGCTGGAAGAAGGTAGAGTCCTGCAGAGGACAAGAGAGGGAACTCAGATAATGTGTCCAAATCTTACCCTTGTTAAATCTTTAAAATTGCTGCCTGGATGGATATTTACTAAAGCAGCTCACTATCCTAAAGCCATGTCAGGACTAGATCCATACCGCTAACATAGCACTGGCTTTCCTAAAGCCATGTCAGGACTAGATCCATACCGCTAACATAGCACTGGCTTTCCTAAAGCCATGTCAGGACTAGATCCATACCGCTAACATAGCACTGGCTTTCCTAAAGCCATGTCAGGACTAGATCCATACCGCTAACATAGCACTGGCTTTCCTAAAGCCATGTCAGGACTAGATCCATACCGCTAACATAGCACTGGCTTTCCTAAAGCCATGTCAGGACTAGATCCATACCGCTAACATAGCACTGGCTTTCCTAAAGCCATGTCAGGACTAGATCCATACCGCTAACATAGCACTGGCTTTCCTAAAGCCATGTCAGGACTAGATCCATACCGCTAACATAGCACTGGCTTTCCTAAAGCCATGTCAGGACTAGATCCATTCCGCTAACATAGCACTGGCTTTCCTAAAGCCATGTCAGGACTAGATCCATACCGCTAACATAGCACTGGCTTTCCTAAAGCCATGTCAGGACTAGATCCATACCGCTAACATAGCACTGGCTTTCCTAAAGCCATGTCAGGACTAGATCCATACCGCTAACATAGCACTGGCTTTCCTAAAGCCATGTCAGGACTAGATCCATACCGCTAACATAGCACTGGCTTTCCCTAAAGCCATGTCAGGACTAGATCCATACCGCTAACATAGCACTGCGACGGACAGTGGCTGAGCCCGGCCGCTCTGCTCCCATCTGGCCCTCCATGAAGTCCCCCATCACCACGTTCTTGTTGAACAGAATGGAGGGAGCAACGAAAGAGTAGCCCTGAAATGGAAGAGAAGAGTCTTATATGTGGAGGGACTATCAAAAGGGGTTTTTCTGTGACAGTGTAAGCACAGAGTATGTATTTTGCGTATTGCAGAGGGTAGGGTGTAAGGGGTACCTGGAACAGTCTATCAGTGCTTGGTGGGGTGCTGGCAGGAGAGTAGAGAGGATTCATGCCAGTGAACTCCTCAGCAAAGTTCCCTGTATCCAGCTCACTCCTGATCTCTGGTTTGAATGGGCTGACTACCTTCTTCTCAGCCAGGTCTGTCCAACTGAGACCCTAGGAATATCGAGCAATGAGAGGAGAATGGTGAGGAGAGTGTGTGTGCGCGTTGGGAGAGAGAGAGAGCGAGAGAGAGAGAGAGCGAGAGCGAGATGGGCCTAGAGACAGAGAGAGGTAGGAAAGAAGACAAGCACCTTGAAGAAGGCATGCGTCTTGATGTCTTCAGCCCCTCGTGGCCCAGAGCCCAGTCTCTTGTGGGGGTCTTTGACCAATAGCTTCCTCAACAGGTCCTGAGGCACGGCGCCGATCATAGTGGGGAACGGCGGCTCGTAATGTAAGATGCGCCTGAGAGGAGGGCAGGAAGGGGGACAGACCGAAAAAGAGAAAGAGGGTAGAACAATCACTGTGTAAACACAGCCCTTATAATCAGCCAACCATTATGGCCATAAAGAACACGATTGCAAAGCAACACATTAACAGAATTTATAATTAAGCTGCAGGCTGTTACACAAAGGACGCTGCAGAACTAATTTCATTGTTATTGAATTCAGACAGCGTGATAAAGAGAGGGGGGAAGGAGCCAACTTTACAATAGATGTCATTATTTTGATAAGTTGCAGAGGAACACAGACAATGATGAAAGAGTGGGATGGAACCAGTGTCTGTGAGGAGGGGTGGATGACACACAGCACTCACTTGGACACCTCACTCTGGGAGTTCCTCTCCCCCTCCAGGGTGAATGGTGACGCCCCCGTTAGCAACTCAAACATCAGGATCCCCAGACTCCACCAATCTACCGACTGGAGAAAGGAAAGATTACGAAATTAAGAAAGAGGCCTATTTGTGTCCAAAGTTCTCTCCCCGAGTGACTGGTTGGTTAGCTCTTACCTTTCCATGACCAGACTTCCCCCTGATGATCTCTGGAGCCATGTACTCTATGGTGCCACAGAATGAATACGTCCTTTCCTTCTGTAGTGGGGAAAATAAACACACGTCTCAGTCTGTAGACACCTAACGTAGCAGGCGTAAAAGAAAACATCTGAGCGGAGTTCCCACATCCGGATTTCAGCGGAAAAGGAAGCTAGGTTGAATTAGTTGTATCCCTGAAAACCGGATGTTGGAAACTACGCTAAAACTAGTCTATAGCGACAAAGATATATGCATGCATGGATATATACATGAAACACACAATGAAAAAGGGTTTCCTTTTTACATACCTCCTCCTCCAGGAACTCTTTACTGAGCCCAAAATCTGTCAGGACTAAATGTCCCTCGCTGTCCAAGAGGATGTTCTCTAACTTGATGTCCCGGTACACAATGCCCAGCTGTACGAGTCATACCGAGCAGGAAGTTACATACACAGGATAACATACGATTTAACAGAGAGAGGATAGAATCTAGCCTACACGTAATAATAATGTATGAGTAACATGTAGGAAGTAAATAGAATGCAATACCTGCAAGGTAACGTAAAGGACAGAAATGTTCGACAACATACCTTGTGGAGGTGTTCCAGGGCCAGGATAATCTCCCCGATGTAGATCCGCACCTCCTCCTCAGAGAAGTGATCCCGCTGGTACAAATGTGTGAACATCTCCCCTCCGCTCACATAGTCTATACACAAGTGCACAGATACATATAAAACTTGAATAGACAAACACACACATACACAGGCATATAGACAGAAACATACAGTATACACACAGAGAGACACACTTTCAGCACTTCGAGATCATAGGCGGAGAGTTCCATGCAAGGGTCTTTTTGACCCAGCGCTCACCCAGGATGAGATGGAGCTTGGTCTGGGTCTGGAAGGCGTAGTGCAGGGTGACCAGGAACGGGGACTGGCGGATGTGCTCCAGCACCTGTCTCTCAGTACGCGTGTGCTCTGCAGTCTTTGCCTTCTGAACGATCGCTGCTTTCTTCAGCACCTGAGACATTATTATCAACAGTCAGTCAAACCGCCAATAAATTCTCCCTACATCAGACAATGTCAATGCTTGGGTCGTCTTTGGACCAATGTCACAGATAATACAGAGACTCACCTTCATGGCATACAGCTTCCCTTCATCATGACCACTGTTCTTTCTGACCAGAAACACTTTCCCATAGGCTAGAGATACACACAGGACAGAATGGAAAACGTTGCATCACATTTGATTGTAGCCCCTACCACCCACCCAGGAGCCTTATCCAGGACTCCAATAACACCATGACCCTATGCTATGAACCCCAGATTGGCGCAGTGAGACTCACCTCCTGTGCCCAAGACTTTGAGAAGCTCAAAGTTCTCCATGCCCACTCTCTCAGTATGACCAGTGAGGTTCGCTGGCATGGGGGAGAGAGTACAGTATCAGTGCTTGCACTCACACAACACACGCTTGTGCACACACACACTGAGGAACCACAGCCAAGCACAGTAAAGTGTGATTCTTTTGTGACACCACAACAAACATGATTGATGGTCTGCTTGCATTCATCCATTGCTCTGGTCCCAGGTATCGGGGTCATAGAACTAAAATGAATAGAACGGGCTTGGAACCTCTAACCCTGGCAATTTGACTTGTAAACTCATGGGTACACTCGCAATGGCTGCCTGGTGTTGTGATGCAATAATTTCCATGGTAATGTATAATGTTAATTCAAATGATGTTAACAGATGTGGCTCATGCAATGGAATGTATTTTTTGTAATGTCAGTAGAACTGAATCAACAAATCAGAGCACATATTGATGGGTACATTTCCTGCTTTTACTTCCTGCTTTTACTTCCTGCTTTGCTCCTATGGGTACACTCGCAATGTCCGCCAGTTCACCCATTATGCAATCGTTGACTTGAATTGGGGAAACCTGTTCTATTCATTCATTAAAATACTGAGGGGCAACATTTACCCAAAGTGTATAGCATCTTTAAATCATTTGGCAGATTCAAATAATACATTATGAAACAGTACAGTTTACTTTGAGGATTACTTACCATTGGTAATCTCATGTTTGACAGTGCAGGCTTTCCTCCGGATCCCAGTATCGGAGTCCTCGCTATTACTACTATCCGAGCCGTCTCCAGACATTTCAAATGTTTATGTGGCTACTCTTCAAAATAAATAAAACGATTTTTCTTATGTTTCCTATAATAACCTCAGAGGAATCAGATTTGATGTACAATCAAAGAAAATAAAAAGTTGAGCCTTACTTAAGAATTAATTTGGGAGCCGAATTGTAAACATGGTTTTGTTATTTTAATTTCTAAACAATATCATTGCTACACTTAATCCCCTAGACATCCTTTGTTCCGCCTAATCTAAAGGAGCAAATTGATTTTAACTACACGTCGGCCAATAATAATAGTCCGAATCAGGAATCACAAAGCAAGGCTTTACTAGTACTAACACGCAAATACAAGCTAACACTGTACTAATAATCAACCAGAATCGTAAATCTGTAGCTAGCTAGAGAACTGTGTCCACCGTAGGAGGATGTTAGTTCCTACAACATACTAACTGCTGCTGATCTCTCTAGCACTGACTTGGTTACAATATAGCGCCGAACTGACCAGACAGCGTTAAACTGGCTACATTATAGTAGCGAGTGGCCTATCTCTTGCTAACTAGTTAACGTTACCTTTTGCAACAATCTTTTTTACAAACTGAAATTAGCAACTAGCTATCTACTCATTTGTAGCTAAGCTAACCGCTTAGAGACAATTACAGCAAGTTAGCTAACGTTCAGTAATACCACGAAACGATGTAAAACATCGGTAACTTCACCCTTCAGTAATACCACGAAACGATGTAAAACATCGGTAACTTCACAACCAAACTGTTGACGTTAGCTAACTAGAAGTAGAAAGCTAGCTATCCCTGTCAGAACTAGCTAGCTTGTTGACTATATCGGTTAATTTTAATTTCATAGCAAGCGTACTGTTTATAGCTAGCATGATGCGAATAACTATTTTATGCTATTTCGTCCGGATAGGACGCTGAAGATATACCCATTTTGAAGTTATTTGACAACAATGATTGTAAAAAGTAGGTTGGCTAGCTAGTTGATGTTGTGGCTGGAGTAGTACATAGTACGGAAGCCGCAATGTCACAGTTTTACGAACTTTTTGGAGAGAGACCTGTTGGTTAGACCGCTTAGAAGTGGGCTTCTACAGCCTACAGGTAAAACTGTTAGCTCTACTAACTACTATAAATTGTGTTTATAATGAGAATAGCTAGCTAAATTATTTGACTGTGATGATGGGGATGGGGGTGATGACGGTGATTATTGTTATGATTTGTATTACTTATCAGCTGTCATAATCGTTCAGTAATATTATCTAATATGGCTACACATACTTTTCCCCAGTTGTTTAATCTTATTCCATATAATGCTCCTTGTATATCTGGCTTGCATAATAAACCACCAGTTGTTTAATATTATTCCATATAATGTTCCTTGGTCCTTGGTTGTATGTATCTCTTCTCCATTGCATGGCCCTTCTGTAAAATGACTGCTGGGGCAGCAGTTGGAGTATTATCCCCGAGATTAGCAGAGTTGTGAAAGGTGTCAGGACAGAGGACACATACATAGCCCTACTCACAGCTTTCATTGTGTTACTTACATCAATAATCATAATCCTATTCCTCCCACTGACTGACACTTAGGGAGTGCAGAATAACTGATGCATTTACTAACGCACTCTTAGAGACAGGATGAAAGAAGTGAGGGTTACAGGTCGAATGAGAGAATATGAGAAAAATAAAGTGTGTGAGCAAAGTGTGGGTGGGTGGGGGGTCAAATGGTGGAAATTGTAGGTAAATGGAAGCTGGTCAAAACAAAGACACATGGACAAAATGACAGAACTCCACAAATCAATTAAAAACTTTAACCTTTAATAATTCTCTGTCATAATAGTTCTGTAATAAAGTGCTGTGTATGTCATATTGCTGAGGGTTACATAGCAGAGCATTGAATCTTTCTACAGTCAGCTTTACATTGCTGTTAGTCTTTTATGCAAAATGTAACATGTTTATATAGTGCTTCAAAAATGTTGATTAGCGTCTTCATCAATTTCAACTAATTCTATACCTTAGTAATTAGAGATATCTTTGCATTGTTAAGTGTCAACCATAATATTGTTGTGGTATTAACTGTTGAACACTGCAATGGTGACGTGGAAATAACCTGTGCATGCCAACACCAAGTTATAAAAGACAAAATTACAATAATGTGTTTTTTATTTATCCTTTGGGGAGTATATGTAATTGATTAAACATCGAATAGCTTCTTTAATCATGGAGGATTTTAGAGGGCTTGGGTTTGGGGTGAGGTTAATGTGTTTAATGTGTGCCTGTACTGTGTGTGTGTGTGTGTGTGTGGTGTGTGTGTGTGTGTGTGTGTGTGTGTGTGTGTGTGTGTGTGTGTGTGTGTGTGTGTGTGTGTGTGTGTGTGTGTGTGTGTGTGTGTGTGTGTGTGTGTGTGTGTGTGTGTGTGTGTGTGTGTTAGCACAGCCATGGGTACCTAAGACTGGGGTGCATTGTCCCCGGACAAATGATACAAAAATATATTTGCCCTCAAGTGACTGAAATAGATTACAACATTCACTTGTTTAGGCAGAATATCCCAAACTCGGTCCTGGAGACCCCAAGGGGTGCACGTTTTGTCCTGGGGACACCAAGGGGTGCACGTTTTGTCCTGGAGACCCCAAGGGGTGCACGTTTTGTCCTGGAGACCCCAAGGGGTGCACGTTTTGTCCTGAAGACCCCAAGGGGTGCACGTTTTGTTCTGGGGACACCAAGGGGTGCACGTTTTGTTTTTTGCCCTAACACTCCACAGCTAATTCAAATAATCAAAGCTTGATGATGAGTTCATTATTTGAATCAGCTGTATAGTGCTAGGGCAAAAACAAAACGTGCACCCCTTGGTGTCCCCAGGACCGAGTTTGGGAAAAACTGCATTTAGGGGTAAAACATTAAACATAGAAATATATCGCATTAAAATGGATTGTGATGTCAAATAAATACCAGATGAATTGATCAGTGTCTAGTTAGATTATTTATCACCAAATAAAATGCCAAGTTTGTCCCCTACACCAATCTGTCTGAAACATTTAGATTTCTCCACTTTATCTGGCCGGGGTCACCTAAGCTTCAGCGTCTTCACTGCCCACCTGGTTCAGCTGAAGGAAAACCAGCACAGGAGTCACATACTCCATGATCGTCTCCTTCACCCCTTTCTCCAGCAGGTACCCCTCGGTCTCAATCTCAGTGTTCTCCTGCCCTTCCAACGCCTCCATGGCTGTCTGCAGGTAACGCAGACTTACCAGCACAGATGACTGGAGGGGAAGGATAGGAGAGGGGAGAGAAGGCAGAAAGGTTATTCAGGAGGATGGTGGATATACTGTATTACTACTCAACAGCGAGCTACAAGTATAATTGTGGCCACTCACAAGAGTCCGGAGGCCTTCTGATTGCCACACAGGACATTAGCTCACTTTTAGGTGTATAGGTTGATATATAATGTATATCTTTACAGTACCTGAATCAGGAAGACAGACAGTACCCCAGCACCAATAGTGTTCATCAGGCCCATGTAGTAGTTGACCAGAGCTTCCCTGCAGCCGCGGATGTAGATGTTGAGCTCCTCAGTCTGGTGCTCGTAGCTGTAGTGGGCTGAGTTGTTGGTGAGGCGGTCCTGGATGCAGGGTCTTGGGGAGCTGGGGTTGCAGCAGCTGAAAGGGACCCCGTCAAACAGATAACGCCCGTCCACGTTGCTCTTAACACGGCTAAAGAAGAAGTGAGGGGGGGTGGGAAGGTGTATAGAGAATAAACGGTTTACATCATGCCTTTGTATCACCTCAACTGCCTCATTTCCTTTAACCTTAATGATTTATTTAAGCTATAATCTGACATGGGATTCTTCCTTTACCAGAGACTGTCAGTCTGCTCCCAGTTCTCTAATACTCACTCCTTCACTTCCTTAGAGCTGAAGTCTAGGTAGCGGTTGCTGATCCACTGGACCTCGAACCAGTCCTTGAAGTCGGTGTTTCCGCAGCAACGGAACTCCATCTGTAGGCGGTCAATGGTCTGCTTCTGGAAGCAGCGGCCAGGGGTGTCTGTGTCCTTATAGAAGCGGATTCCGTTCTTCAGGCCGATCTTCAAGGAGGACTCCAGGTTCCCCTTCATGGCATAGCTCATGATCACGGCCGTCAGCATGAGGAGGGTGAAGAGGAGGGAGACTCCCCAGTAGGGTTGCATGAAGGTCTTCCAGCGGGGGAAGCGTCCGGCGTCCAGCGCATCCTGGCACATACGGCCAGCAAAGTAGTTGATACCCAGAGAGGCCAGACCCACTATCATCAGGGTGTTGGGCACAGCATGGATCTCTGTGTTGTCCATTACCTGTAGGCAGAAAGACCTCATACATAGAGCAAACTATACAGTATAAACTGATACGTTAGGCTCTCAACCCATTGATCCCATATTTAATAAATAGTGAACATGTAGAGGTCAGTGAACAATCTAATGGTTTACAGTGGGGAACCTAAATAAAGGCTATATTCAATTAGGTTGTTTTTTATTTTTTACTGAAATTTAACATAAATCTTTATATTATTAAATATTATTTGCTGCAAAAAGGTCATTTTGTTTCTGTTGATGTATTCAACGAGTGCAATAGTTGACAGTATATTATTCCAAATACTGTAATCTCAAGAGATAGATGATGAATAGGATCATAATAAAACTGTCAATCACTCAGTCACTCCACATTCTGTAGGTCAGTTCATCTTATCCCTATTATCAGCTTATCACCGGTATGTTCAGACCAGAGACAGTTGCCCCCGGTTCATAAACTTCCCACCTAACCACCTATCCACTAGATCTATAGATACCTCATCCCAATCCCACTCATAAGAGCATTATCAAAGGCTCCTGACTTCTGCATGATATGTTATCTTCAACACTCCAATGCATTTAATTGTGTCATCTTGAAACACTCAAAAAATTAACTCTTAATTTAAGCTCCAATACACTCAAATAAGCTGTAATGAATTTCCCCCCTTTTCACCCTCATGCTTTTCGTGCAGGTTTACTAGTATCACTCTTTGATTCAGGCATGCTGTAGAACTTCACTGAATACACCCCTAAACACCAGAGGAAGACCCTGAGAAAGTGAAGCTTTTGGATAAATCATATGTATTGTATTGGAAGAACCCCAGTGGCGTTGTACGCTCTTAGAGAAAAGGGTTCCAAAAGCATTCTTCGGCAGGAAGAGGAAAACCCTATCTGGTTCCAGGTAGAGCCGAATAACCCTTTTAGGTTCTAGATAGCACTTTTTAAAAAAAAGAGTGTACAGTGTAAAGCTGTAGAGCATCGCATTAGCCTACCTCTGCCCTCCTGCGGAGCTCGGTCTTGAGGAAGCAGCCCAGGGTGAAGGTGAACGCTCCGGCCAGTGTGGCCATCCAGGAGAGCAGCCACAGCCCCTGGGCCAGCTTCACCCTCTTCTCAAAAGGGAACTTCATCTTCATCAGCACCATGGTGGTGGTGGGAGGCCACGGAGGCTCAGAGGGTCACTGGGAGAAATAAATGAGGAATGTGGTGATGAAGGGATGATGAGTTGGATCTGAGGTGAAGGAGGACAGTGCAGCGACTGACTGCTGGAATGATCTGAGAGGCGACCTGGAAAGGGTGGGTAAGGTCAAAGGTGAAGAAGAGTAAGTCGGGAAAAACTTGTGATTTTGAGATGGAGTTGACTGATTCCGATGAGTGTTTCTCTAAGGAGAGACAGTAAGAGGATTCTTGTAAAAGAAAGATGGGTTTGTAATCCAAAAGAAAACAAGGAATAATCTGACCAAAACGGTTTAGCGAACAAAATATCTGGGGAGAAATAAAAGCCACAAAATACTGAACCTTTTATCTTAAGTGGTATCTCCTGGATTTGTTAGTGGCGGTGTGTCAAAGTTCACCTGCTTGATCCCCCCAAAAAGTGATTAAAGAAAGTCCGGGTGCCCCTTCAGTCCTGTTTTAGCACCTGTGTGCCCATGCTTAGGTAGGTGAGACACAATGGATTTGGACAATGTTGGACGTCTGGAGAGTCTTACCCCTAATCACCCACCTGTCCTATTAAACAGGCCTTTCCAATTGGAATCCAGGCCACCGTCTGGTCAGCAAAGCTAGCCTCCCTTGAACCAGGGGTGGGGACAGGGAGGAGCTCTGACTAACCAAATTGAAGATGACAGGGCGATAGATATAAGCAAGGGCACTGATATGTTTGCCACCAGGAATATACTGTAAAGCCTGAAAAGGATGCAGGTAAGCACTAGCGAAAATTATGTACAAGCAAACCGGTGATAAACTCACCAAGGATATACTGTACTAGGCTACTCTTCTTTAATGGAATTGAGAGGGGGGAACGAAAGAGAGAGAGAGAGAGAGAGAGAGAGAAAGAGAGAGAGAGAGAGAGAGAGAAAGAGAGAGAGAGCGAGAGAGAGAGAGAGAGAGAGAAAGTGAGGATAATCCTGTATAAAGCTCCTGTAACAGCCTCAGCAGGGTGAGTTTAAACTCCAACATGGAAAACCATTTACAGCCTAAAAACCTAAGATAGATAGAGGACATGGACTTCTCTGAGTGGTTTTGTGACAGTAAATCCCATTTTAAACTGCCATGATGTGGCTTGCTCTTGACAACTCAGAATTAATTTACTTTTAGTCATTAATGTGACACACACAACAGGTTGTCACTAGTTACAACAGCCACACAAATGGCTAAAGCCTGCCTATTTCTACAATTTATCTTCTTAAAATCTGATTTTAAACCTAACCCTAACCTTAAATTAATACCAAAAAGCTATTTTGTTGTTTTCATGAATTTTTACGATAGCAACAATTGTCACTTTGTGGCTGTGGTAACTAGTGACAACCATAAAGAAGGTGGACTGACATGACCTTATGAAATTACATCAGTGTTAATTAAACCTTAAGGACAAGCCAAACCCTAAGTTAAGATAGCAAGCGTAAAAAGAAGCTTGAGTGGAGTCCCCACATCCGTTTTTCTGAGGAAACTGAAATTAAGTTGAAAATACCGGAAACATCCGCTTCATTGCCGCTTCAAGTTAACAGGCCACTAAAATGGCCTGAGAAATGGGTAGAAAATATATTTGCTCATATCTCAGTAAAACTGCTTCATGCAGAGAAACAATAAATCAAAGAGTGGCTCCCCTTTGTGATAACTGACTGACTGACTCTCCTCCCCCTCAATCTAACGCTGTCACCTTCAAACATATTCAACTGAATCAATTATGGTAGATGTTTTATGCAATTATTTGATGTTAATAAATTTGTAAATTATAGATGACTATATTTATTGAGAACATTCAGACAAATGTATAGTACACAAGACAAGGATAAAAATACAGACAGTAGCAGCTCTACAGCGCTAAACCATATCACAGATGGTTCATTCCAATTAAGTTCAACCTAGGGAATTAGAACAAGGTGAAATATGTTGATAGCAACTGCCATTTCTAAATAATAAATATGTAACATATACTGTAAATAGTGGAAATATATCTATCACTGGTCCTGTAATACACCATGGAGGATAGCGGTATGGATTGGAGGGAGAGGCAGCAGGGGGCATGGCAGTATAGTCATCACAACACACTGTGCTTTCCTCACATGTGACACAGTGACTATGATTTGGGTTGAAAATAGAGATATATGTTCCCAACATGTCCCTATACGCTAGGTTGAAGATATTTATTTTATAGTATTTTTTTCGACCTTGCCTATATGCTTCTTCCAGTTTATCCAAATATCTTTACTATGGTCACCAGAGGAAAATCCCCTACAGGACAAAACTGAAATGTCATGTTGCATAATAACATTGCATGTACTGTATCATGCATACATATCTCACTGGACTGTTGCATGCCTCTGGTGAACACAATAAGAAATGGTGATTCAGTTTTACATTAGGTCATGTGTCATTTCCCATCATATCAACATAAACATCAATATTATAAGATAAAACATAGTTTGCATGTACATAAACATAAGCATACATATAAGATACAACATACATTTGAAGTCGGAAGTTTACATACACTTAGGTTGAAGTCATTAAAACAAATTGTTCAACCACTCCACAGATTTCATGTTAATAAAATATTCTTTTGGCAAGTCAGTTAGGGCATCTACTTTGTGCATGACACAAGTAATTCTTCCAACAATTGTTAACAGACAGATTATTTCACTTATAATTCCGCTCAGGAAGGAGACGTGTTCTGTCTCCTAGAGATTAACGTACTTTGGTGCGAAAAGTGCAAATCAATCCCAGAACAACAGCAAAGGACCTTGTGAAGATTCTGGAGGAAACAGGTACAAAAGTATCTATATCCACAGTAAAACTAGTCTTATATCGACATAACCTGAAAGGACACTCAGCAAGGAAGAAGCCACTGCTCCAAAACTGCCACAATGACCATTGTTATGTTTGGAGGAAAAAGGGGGAGGCTTGCAAGCCGAAGAACACCATCCCAACCGTGAAGCACGGGGTGGCAGCATCATGTTGTGGGGGTGCTTTGCTGCAGGAGGGACGGTTCACTTCACAAAATAGATGGCATCATGAGGAAGGAAAATTATGTGGATATATAGAAGCAACATCTCAAGACATCAGTCAGGAAGTTAAAGCTTAGTCGCAAATGGGTCTTCCAAATAGACAATGACCCCAAGCATACTTCCAAAGTTGGGGCAAAATGGCTCAAGGACAACAAAGTCAAGGTATTGGAGTGGCCATCACAAAGCCCTGACCTCAATCCTATAGAAACTGTGTGGGCAGAACTGAAAAAGTGTGTACGAGCAAGGAGACCTACAAACTTGACTCAGTTACACCACTTCTGTCAGGAGGAATGGGCTAAAATTCACCCAACGTATTGTGGGAAGCTTGTGGAAGGCTACCCAAAACATTTGACCCAAGTTAAACCATTTTGGCTAAGGTGTATGGTGTATGTAAACTTCCGACTTCAACTGTAGTTCACATGCAAGAAGAATAAACATGTTTCTTTGTTTTCCCCATGGATTCTTAAATATTACTTTAGGAAGCAAACCTTTATACATGCAGTTGGAACCATACACACCAGACCACACCCGTCCATCCAATGTTTCTGTTTTCAGTTATCTCCATTAACTAAAACCAGTCTTAAGAAAGCTTGTTTCCAATCCACCGTGAATGTCCAATGGATACTATATTTGATGGTATACACTGTTCAAATTAGACCTTGCATTATGTCTATGTCTTCAGGTGAATTAATTCATGAGGGCAAACAAAGTATATATATATATCTACGTGTCTTACATCTTACCTAAGGACCTACATTCTATGACACACTTGTCGTCTAATCTGACATGCATGCACCGAGGGAAAAACACACACCAGTAAAATGAATTATGCACAAAAGGTTCTGAAAGGATCTATTTTCTATAAGTCAGTGCTAAGGGTGAGATTCGGCCGTGCTCTGCTATGATGAGACGGGAGTGAAGCCTGGACAGTGTTTCGGGGAGAGATCGCACCCGGGAAAAGGAGATATCAAAGCAACGTTTTTTGTTTGATGTTAAATCTGGAGGACATCAAAGCCATTCCAGGCTTATTGCAAAAAATACACCCCAGGACATGCTTTTGACTATGAATCGAGAAAAATATCACACATTTCAAAACGTGGATCTGGGGATCCTCGAACTCCAACTTGGGCCGCTTACCTTACTTAATAGCGCTTCAGGTGCAGAAAAACATACGATGTTTCTTTATCTTACTTGGTTCTGGCGTTTATTTAAAAATTATGAATCATATTTGGGCCTCTTATTTAGGCCTGGAAACTTTCAAATCAGATTTAAATAATTGAATAAAATGATGATTAAATTGGTCAAAAGACCAATTATGTTGCTTTATGTTTAAAATAAAACATACACATAGATTAATTATGAATATCAAATGTTATCTGAGTTTAATTACTTCAACAAACATGCACCAACCCAGTCAACATCTGTGTCTCTGTGAAGAGATCAGGTGTCACAGCTGTGTTCTTTCCCCATTCAGCACTTTGTCCGGTACCCCTTGCCCTCCCCCTCACTGGGCTGCAGCTGGCAGATGAAGTGGTTGAGCATATTTTGGGCCGATTGCAGGTTTTCCATGCTGCTGCCAGGACCTGCCTCCGTGGTATCCACACCTCCATCATTACCCATGTCCCCACTCCTTGTCCTCCAGTTATGGATGATCTCATCTTCTGAGTCATCCATGGTACCGTCCTCTGGTTGATGGAGGTCCATCATGGCCTCTGTGCCCTTCAGCTGGCCATGCTGCTCCTCCTGTCTGTGATTCTTCCCCCTAAAGGAGGGGATCTCATCCAGACTGGCTGACAGGATGCGGATGGGAGAGCCTAGTTTGCGGCTCGCAGTGGCCCTGTACCCGTCTTCTGTTGAGCCATCAGCTGAGCTCTTGAAGGTGGTGGTGAGGGTGACACCATCTATGGGAGCTGGTAAGGTCTCAGAGTGAATGGTGACATGGAGATGGGGGATCTGATGGGAGCGAGGAGGGTGTCGTCTGAAAGTCTCCTCACCCCCTGACTCACTCTCTGTGTCTCCCTCTCCCTGCCCTGGCCAGTGAGTACGCTCCTGTCTCCACGGTTGAAACGCTGTGCCACCATGATGACCTCCCCCTGACCTAAGAACACATTTTGGAGCCTCATCCCCCATCTCCGACCAATCAGATTCCTCCTCTTCTGGCAATGTTCCCAGCGATAGGTCCTCCCCTGTGGCAGTGACTTTTCCATAATGATGACTATCCATGAACTGCACCGGTGGTGGAGCAACAGGGAGAATGAATTGACTGACAGAATCATCTCGGTGGAAATGTTGGTTGAGGGCTTCCTGCAGCAATGATGTTACCTAATGGGTGAAGGAGTAATCAATAGATTAATCAATCGTGGTCAAAAATGTAAACCACAGAACAGGATACAGGCATGTTGTTATTACAAAGAACAATGCACAATTGTACAACAAGAAAAAAGCTGGGTCAAGACTAAAAGACAACTCATAGCTTCATAACAATGGGCTTTAGAAACGATGGGTTATGTAAAACAACATTTACTAACTACATGCAGCTCAAAGCAAAAACAATGGTTTCTATTGCTGGTTTAACTAAAGGTAAAACTAAAGGGAGATGTGGAAGGTAGGAGATATTTTATAATATACAAAGAGGAGCATAGTTACAATTTGCTACATTGTGTAAGTGCATACCATGCACTATAGCTGATTCTTATTACAATGCATTCCTAGGTTGGGGCTTGAGGGTCAGGGGGTCATAGAGGTCAGGTGAATTTGATTCAAGGCCTGTACTAGTAGTATTATTCTGTACTTGGCCACTCTGGTCTGGTTTTGCGCACATTTGCGGTTGTCTTTTTGTCTCTGTTAGATCTGTTCATCGGGAGGAGTTCTCACGTTAATAGTCTCCATGCTGTGGATGGTGTTCTTGGCCGAGGACAGCTGATCTGTCAGGGATGTGATCCGCTGGTTCAGATGCTCTTGCTCTCCATCCATACTCTGAGCCTGACAGACCACACACATAAGACAGAACAAACATAAACATGACGAAAATGGTGATACAATATGTGAAAAAAATCCCTTCTATTGACTTGTCTAATCCATACTTGTATGCAAAATGAGTTGTCGATCGTCTGGTGCCTCACCACTGAATGAAGCTTCTGCTCCAGGAGATTATTGGTCTGTTGAGTGTAGGAGTTGTTATCCGTAAGTCTGAAATGGGAGGGAGAGGAAGAGAGAGATAAATAAGGACTTTGAGAGGTACAGTAATAACACTATCTAAGCTTGACAATGTCATGCATATTAGCTCAAAATGTTTCTAAACTTCTGATTTTAGTTGCTGTAAAAGGCAAATAAAATGGATTGGAACTGCCACTCCTCTCTGAACCCCCTCTTAATTCTAGAGGTACCCGTCCCAACGTCTCTTTACACCCCTGACCTTTTGAATTGGTCCAGGAGGTTGCTCAGCTCGACACGAGTGTTCTGTAGTTCTGACTCAAGGAGCTGGTGACTGCTCTTAAACTCTGTCCCCATGCACTCCATTCGTACGGAAGTCTGGAGCAAACTGTGGTGCAGATCCTCATTTTGCTCCTGAAGCATCCTGAATGAAGGGGGGGGGGGGGGGGTGGTTGTTAGTGCTCAGTTAGATAATAATGTGTATCTTCAAGAAAAATGTATGTATTGTTAAACAATACACATAAGGAATTTTTTGTTTTATTTTCCCAATTAAAATTATTCCCACAATAAACAACAAGACAGAGATAAAATTAAACATAAAATCAAACTCACATTATTCGATTAACTTCGGATGCTTCCTGTACGGGAAGGACAAAACAAAAAAAGTATTCAGAAATTGATTCTGCAGCTTCCAGTTAATAGACATTGATAACCAATAGTGGCACATTGTGTGATAATTTAATGTGCATGAGTTTGCATGTGATCACTTTTTCCATGCGTCATCTATGATTACGTAGGTAGGAAGGAGCCTGCATGTTTAATGTCACAATCAATGTGAAGCAAATGAGTGGAACATTCTTACATAATTGCTTAATTAAGAATGTAAAACACATGCGAAGGTACAAAATGTTCAATAAATATACAGTATACTGTAGATAAAGCTTGACATAACTAGCGATAGTGATAAAACCAACCGCCGGAGCAATGTCATACTTTATGTGGAGAGGTAGTTGAGCCGCTGTAGCCCGTCTGCCGCTCGTCCTGACTCGTGGGGCTGCTGGTATTCCTGGAATGGGACTTGCTGGAATGGGACAATGACTCCAGCTCTGTAGCCGATGCACTGACAGGAGAGCGCTCCTTAGAATGGCTTGATGGGCTGTGGTGACCGTCATGGTGGTGATGGTGGTGGTGTGTGTCTGCATGCGAGGGATGTTGGTGAGATTCAGAATGGGAAGGATGGTGGTTATGATGAGATTCTGGGTTAGTAGAAATGTGATGGGGTTCAGAATGGGAGTGTGAATGGTGAGATTCTGAATGAGAGGGGTGGTGGTGGGAATCTTGGTGGCAACTATGGTGGTGATCGTGAGATTCTGTATGGGAGCCATGGTGATCGTGAGATTCTGTATGGGAGCCATGGTGATCGTGAGATTCTGGATGAGAGCCATGGTGATTGAGAGATTCTGGATGGGAGCCGCGGTGATGGAGAGATTCTGGATGGGCGCTGTGGTGATCGTGAGATTCTGAATGGGAGCCGTGGTGATGGAGAGATTCTGGATGGGAGCCGCGATGATGGAGAGATTCTGGATGGGAGCCATGGTGATGGAGAGATTCTGGATGGGAGCCATGGTGATCGTGAGATTCTGAATGGGACCCGTGGTGATGGAGAGATTCTGGATGGGAGCCGCGGTGATGGAGAGATTCTGGATGGGAGCCACGGTAATCGTGAGATTCTGAATGGGCGTTGTGGTGATCGTGAGATTCTGAATGGGAGCCGCGGTGATGAAGAGATTCTGGATGGGAGCCGTGGTGATGGAGAGATTCTGGATGGGAGCCATGGTGATGGAGAGATTCTGGATGGGAGCCATGGGGATGGAGAGATTCTGCATGGACGCTGTGTTGATCGTGAGATTCAGAATGGGAGCCGTGGTGATGGAGAGGTTCTGGATGGGAGCTATGGGGATGGAGAGATTCTGCATGGACGCTGTGGTGATCGTGAGATTCAGAATGGGAGCCGTGGTGATGGAGAGATTCTGGAAGGGAGCCATGGGGATGGAGAGATTCTGCATGGACGCTGTGGTGATCGTGAGATTCAGAATGGGAGCCGTGGTGATGGAGAGATTCTGGAAGGGAGCCATGGGGATGGAGAGATTCTGCATGGACGCTGTGGTGATCGTGAGATTCAGAATGGGAGCCGTGGTGATGGAGAGATTCTGGATGGGAGCCATGGGGATGGAGAGATTCTGCATGGGCGCTGTGGTGATTTGTTGAATCTGGGTGGAGAGGATGGTGTTGGTGTCCATGGTGATGGGGATGAGTTGGGCTGTGGTGGTGTCTATGGTGATGGTGATGAGTTGAGCTGTGGTGGTCTCCATGGTGATGGGTTGAGCTGTGGTGGTGTCCATGGTGATGGGGTTGAGTTGGGCTGTGGTGGTCTCCATGGTTATGGGTTGAGCTGTGGCGGTGTCCATGGTGATGGGGATGAGTTGGGCTGTGATGGTCTCCATGGTGATGGGGGTGAGTTGGGCTGCGACGGTGTCCATGGTGATGAGGATGATTTGGGTTTTGGTGGTCTTCATGGTGTTGGGGATGAGTTGGGCTGTGATGGTCTCCATGGTGATGGGGATGAGTTGGGCTGTGAAGGTCTCCATGGTGATGGAGGTGAGTTGGGCTGTGATGGTCTCCATGGTGATGGGGATGGCTTGGACTGTGGAGGTCTCCATGGTTATGGGGGTGGCTTGGGCTGTGGAGGTCTCCATGGGGATAAGTTTGGCTGTGGTGGTCTCCATGGGAATTGTGATGGCTTGGGCTGTGGTGGTCTCCATGGTGATGGGGATGACTGGAGATGTGGAGGTCCCCATGGGGATGGGGATGACTGGGGCTGTGGAGGTCTCCATGAGGATGAGTTGAGCTGTGTTTGTCTCCATGGGGATGAGTTGGGCTTTGTTGGTCTCCATGGTGATGGGGATCACTGGGGCTGTGGCGGTCCCCATGGTGATGGGAATGGCTGACACTGTGGAGGTCCCCATGGTGATGGGAATGGCTGACACTGTGGTAGTCTCCATGGTGATGAGGATGAGTTGGGTTTTGGTGGTCTTCATGGTGTTGGGGATGAGTTGGGCTATGATGGTCTCCATGGTGATGGGGATGAGTGGGGCTATGGTGGTCTCCATGGTGAAGGGGATGAGTTGGGCTGTGGTGGTCTCCATGGTGATGGGGATGAGTTGGGCTATGGTGGTCTACATGATGATGGGGATGAGTTGGGTTGTGGTGGTCTCCATGGTGATGAGGATGAGTTGGGCTGTGGTGGTCTCCATGATGATGGGGATGAGTTGGGTTGTGGTGGTCTCCATGGTGATGGGGATGAGTGGGGCTGTGGTGGTCTCCATGGTGATGGGGATGATTGGGGTTTTGGTGGTCTCCATGGTGATGGGGATGAGTAGGGCTTTGGTGGTGTCCATGGTGATTGGGATGATTTGGGCTGTGGTGGTCTCCATGATGATGGGGATGAGTTGGTTTGTGGTGGTCTCCATGGTGAAGGGAATGAGTTGGGCTGTGGTGGTCTCCATGATGATGGGGATGAGTTGGGCTGTGGTGGTCTGCATGGTGATGGGGATTAGTTGGTTTGTGGTGGTCTCCATGGTGATGGGGATGAGTTGGGCTGTGGTGGTCTCCATGGGGATGGGGATGAGTGGGGCTGTGGTGGTCTCCATGGTGATGGGTATGAGATGGGCTGTGGTGGTCTCCATGGTGATGGGGATGAGTGGGGCTGTGGTGGTCTCCATGGTTATAGGGATGAGTTGGGCAGTGGTGGTCTCCATGGTGATGGGGATGAGTTGGGCTGTGGTGGTCTGCATGGTGATGGGGGTGGCTTGGGCTTTGGAGGTCTCCATGGGGATGATGTTGGCTGTGGTTGTCTCCATGGGGATGGTGATGGGTTGGGCTGTGGTGGTCTCCATGGTTATGGGGATGACTGGAGCTGTGGATGTCCCCATGGTGAAGGGGATGACTGGGGCTGTGGAGATCTTCATGGGGATGAGCTGGGCTGTGTTGGTCTCCATGGGGATGGGGATGAGTGGGGCTGTGGTGGTCTCCATGGTGATGGGGATGACTGGAGCTGTGGAGGTCCCCATGGTGAAGGGGATGACTGGGGCTGTGGAGATCTTCATGGGGATGAACTGGGCTGTGTTGGTCTCCATGGGGATGGGGATGAGTGGGGCTGTGGTGGTCTCCATGGTGATGGGGATGAGTTGGGCTGTGGTAGTCTCCATGGTGATGGGGATGAGTGGGGCTGTGGTGGTCTCCATGGTGATGGGGATGAGTGGGGCTGTGGTGGTCTCCATGGTGATAGGGATGAGTTGGGCTGCGGGGGTCTCCATGGGGATGAGTTTGGCTGTGGTTGTCTCCATGGGGATGGTGATGGGTTGGGCTGTGGTGGTCTCCATGGTGATGGGGATGACTGGAGCTGTGGAGGTCACCATGGCGAAGGGGATGAGTTGGGCAGTGGTGGTCTCCATGGTGATGGGGATGAGTTTGGCTGTGGTGGACTCCATGTTGATGGGAATGAGTTGGACTGCGGTGGTCTCCATGTGTATTAGTTTGGCTGTGGTGGTCTCCATGGGGATGGGGATTAGTTGGGCTATGGTGCTCTCCATGGTGATGGGTTGGCCTGTGTTGGTCTCCATGGCGATGGGGATGGCTTGGGCTGTGGTGGTCTCTACGTTGATGAGGTGGGCTGTGGTGGTCTCCATGGTGATGCTTTGGGCTGTGGTGGTCTCCATGGTGATGAGATGGACTGCGAAGAACTCTGTGATGGTGATGCTGGTGAGATGGTGAATGGGAGATATGCTGGTTATGATGGTGGTGTGGTGTTGAAGAACGGGAGAGATGTCTTGATGAGGAAGGGCTATTTTCTGGGCTAGTGCTGTCATCGGTGTGGCTGCTAGGACTGTAGTGCATGTCTCTTGCAGGCTGATGGTGGCGATGGTGTTGGTGATGTTGGTGTTTGCCGAGATGGGAGCGAGAGTGCTTGCTGGAATGAGAGTGCTTGATGGAGCGGGACTGCCTGCTGATATGGGAGTGGACACTAACTGTCGTAGAGCTTGCACTGCCAGGCCGACTACTCTTCTGTCTTTGCCTCTGCTTCCCTGTGCGCTCCACCTTGGGGAACCTCAGTGAGGCTTGTCCTGGGCTGCTGGGCCTGTGAGCAGCTGTGACTCCAAGAGAGGTGAGTCTGTATGGGCTAAGCACCTGCCGAGTGATCTCGTTCAAAAAGGCAGAGAACTTCAGTTTGTCCTTAACTAAGATCTTATTGGCTACCTCTTTCCTTTTCTCCAACTCCTCCTGATCTACAATGGTATCTGCATCTCGATCCCTGTCCTCACAAAGGGACAGCGCCTCCATTGACTTTGCCTTGCGGACTTTGCCAGCCACTCCTACCAATTTAGCACTCTCCTGCTTCTTCTGGGTGATCTTGGCAGGGGTCATATGAGAGGACACAGCTTTATTTTTATTTTTTCCTTTCAGGCTCCTTTCCTGGCTTGGGGACTTGTGGAAATGGCCTTCATCATCTATTAAAGGACAGGTGTCATCCACCTCATCATCATAGGCATTCCTCCCCCCTGAGATGTTAGTGCAGGACTGTGAGTATTTGGGCTTCTGCAGTGGATGTTGGTAATCCTTCACTGACTCATTTATATTGGTCTGAGAGGACCAGGTGAATGAAGAGCCAGAGGATGACGAGGAGGACGAGGATGATGTTAAGGAAGAGGAAGAAGATGAGAAAGATGATGATGAGGACGCAGAGGAAGAGCTGGAGGAAGTTGCTGCAACCTGAGGGTGGGGGGTCACATCTGTAGCATGGTGATGCGGTTGATGTTGGTGATGACGATGGTCAGGGGGAGACTGGTGAGATTTCTCATTGTGGTGGTGAGGGTGGTTGTTGTGGCCATGGTGATGGTGGTGGACAATGTTGCCCTCTGATGTTGAATGGTTGCTACTGCAAGAGGAGAACAGGATGACAGCAGTGTTCAGAATTTCACTGAGGCAGAGGCCATACTCTTAGGGCTCAGTTACACCAGTGGAGGCGGCTGAGGGGAAGACAGTTCATAATAATGCCTGGAAAATGGAAACCATGTTTGATGTATTTGATACCATTCACTTATTCCGCTCCAGCCATTACCACAAGCCCGTTCTTCCCAATTAAGGTGCCACCAACCTCCTGTGAGTTACACGTTTTACAATAATGCAACGCTGGTTAAATTAACTAGGACAAGATATTTTTGTCACATCTGCATAATATTTCTCAAAATATGTACAATTCCAAAATGTTGAATATAAAACAAAGAAATTCTGTTCCAAGATTTCAAAAATTGGTGCAATAACGAACTAATGTAATCAAACATACCCACGATCATCTTGATCCTCTGACCAATCTAGCTCTTGTTGGTGCTGGTGATGATGGTGATGATAATCATGGTTGTGGTGATGGCGGAAATGGTGTTTATGGTGATCAGTTTTTTGGTCAGCCATCTTGCAATGCTTGTGGTCCCGCTCTTGATGGTCATGGAGGTGGGGCCTGTTGTGCCTGTGGCTCCTGGTCCCCTGCTTATGCTGCACGGGAGTGAAGTACTTCTCCATCACCTGCTGCTTCCCCAAACCCAAGACCTCCACTGCTGGTAGTCCCTGGGTGCAGGGGAAATCTTGTCCTTGGCTTGCTGTGCTGTCTGCAACTATTCCTCACCCTGTGTTATTTCCTTGATACTTTCAGATGATTCAAATATAAGAGGAAAAATAACATATAATTATAGCAAAGTTAGGACATTACTACATGATGAATACATTATTTGTGAGATAATTCAAACTGAGAACTTTCATAAGGGCACAGTAGTTATGCTAATTTAAAACAGGCAATTAACCACATTATCAAGTACAACTATTTTTTTTTCCAAAAGGCAGCTGTTACAAAACTACTAACACCTGCTAAGTTATTATTGAAATATTTTAAGTCAACACAAACATAATACATCAGCAAATACCATCAATATCAAATCAGTCAGACTTACCTAAAACATGGTGTGACATTTTTTTTTAGATGTGCCAGTAATTCAAGAATCCTTATCAGTCTATGTCAAGAAAGATAAAGTCAACTTAACTCAATTAACTTGATCTTAATAATTAATTCAGATATTATTCTAAACTACATAAGCAGTGAGCGCCAGCACATACTCCGTCAGAGGACCCATAAGAATGACACAGGCTGAGATGCTCATTGATGTTTTGTACCAGGATTCTGCCTCCATCTGATGTAACAATTTTCCAATTGCGGTGGAGCGTGCATGAAACCACAGAAACATCAATAAATCCTTTGCACCCATCCATTAGCCCCAAGCGATGTCAAATCTCATGTGAAAACTACTTCGTAGACAAAACACGTGTTATTTTTCTATTTTTGTCATAGCCAATCAAATAAAACATTGGTCAAGAGACACGGTACGGGCAATGTTAAGTTTACAAATACTTATTTGTGCAACAAGCTTAGGGGATGTACAGTAGTTTATTCAATAACTCAATTATAATATTCAAGAATTCACTATCGTTATGTTCATGTCAAGGCACTACATGAAGTTTAGACTGAAACCAATATGTTGTCTGTGCATTATCTCAAATAAGGTTGCCCTTAAGTTATGTATACAATTAAACTGTTTGGATATCAGTGTTTGGGAGATTGACTGGATATTAATGCCAGCTCGCTATTGACATGCCTGCCCCTATTGTATCACTGCAATAGTCACCATGACAATTAAAAGTAAGGAGGCATTGAGAACTCCATTGATTTCCAATAGCATGACACAAGCAACCACATACACTACGGGTCAAAGGTTTTAGAACACCTACTCATTCAAGGGTTTTTCTTTATTTTTACTATTTTCTATATTGTAGAATAATAGTGAAGACATCAAAACTATGAAATAACACATATGGAATCATGTAGTAACCAAAAAAGTGTTAAACAAAGGGTGGCTATTTGAAGAATATAAAATCTAAAATTATTATTAGATTTTAGATTCTTCAAAGTAGCCACCCTTTGCCTTGACAGCTTTGCACTTTTGGCATTCTCTCAACAAGCTTCATGAGGTAGTCACCTGGAATGCATTTCAATTAACAGGTGTGCCTTCTTAAAAGTTAATTTGTGGAATTTCTTTCCTTCTTAATGCATTTGAGCCAATCAATTGTGTTGTGACAAGGTAGGGGGTATACAGAAGATAGCCCTATTTGGTAAAAGACCCATGTCCATATTATGGCAAGAACAGCTCAAATAAGCAAATAGAAACGACAGTCCATCATTACTTTAAGACATGAAGGTCAGTCAGTCTGGAAAATTTCAAGAACTTTTAAAGTTTCTTCAAGTGCAGTTGCAAAAACCATCAAGCGCTATGATGAAACTGGCTTTCATGAGGACCGCCACAGGAAAGGATGACCCAGAGTTTCCTCTGCTACAGAGGATAAGTTCATTAGAGTTAAGTGAAGGAAAAGCAGCCAACAAGTGCTCAGCACATGTGGGAACTCCTCCAAGACTGTCGGAAAAGCATTCCAGGTGAAGCTGGTTGAGAGAATGCCAAGAGTGTTCAAAGCAAAGGGTGGCTATTTGAAGAATCTCAAATACAAAATATATTTTGATTTGTTTAACACTTTTTTGGTTACTACATGATTCCATATGTGGTATTTCATAGTTTTGATGTCTTCACTGTTATACAATATAGAAAATAGTAAAAATAAATGAAAACCCTTGACTGAGTAGATGTTCTAAAACTTTTGACCGGTAGTGTACCAAGAAACATGATTGTTTGCAATGAATGATCACATTCAATTACCATATCACTAGACCCGGACAGTTGGTAAGTACAGAAGGACACCAGTTATATAGACATTAACTTTAATACATTTCTAGCTCTGAGGTTATAGCAATACAATCCTATTGTCTGCAATTGTCAATCGCCTGCAGCCCCTTTCCCCAAATCGATTGCCAATTGTGTGATATAGCACAGCCCTCCACTCGAAATCAATGGCAGCACTGCACTGAGACCCTCCAGCAAAGAGAACAGAAGGTCAAAGCAGTGTTGGGCTAATGTGAGACCCAACCCATATATTGGTTAGATAACTCAGAAATCAAGTGACTCCTTAAAATTCTAAGGACAGTATTATTTCAGAGACCTAGAACATTGATACTCAATATAAAAAAATGGACCTTCTGAATCACTGGCCTGGTAAAATGTTGATTCAAAACAATCTGTTTAAAATAAAATGAATTACCTTAATGGCATCATGTAGCACAGTTGTAATATCAAATGCACACAAAGGAAAAAACATTTTAAACTCAGTTAATTTCAAACAAACATTATTATTAGAAGTATTAGACAGAATATAGCTCAAACTATTTATTACATTCATGAAACGGTAATTAGCAAAAAAGCAACACCACTATATGCTAGTCCAAGTGTTTTAGATCAGATAATAAATGTGATCAGATAAAAATCTTAAAATCACTAACATCTAAACCATCATATATGGCGAGGAAAAAATAACTACATTTAAATTAATATTGTTATTTTCTTTTTTTATGTTAAAACAGTGATGGAAGAAACAACAACGAGAGGGTGAGAGCACCCTCTAGGAAACAAATGTGATAGGTGGATGTATGACATACAGGCTTCAATCAAATCCAAAAGCACAGGTTCTGAAATCATACAACATGACAACCTGCCATGATAAAGATTCTTACTTTGGACATCTTCTGTCCCAAATTGTAAGACTTAGGAAATGAACAAAGAAAAAAAGCAAAAAACAAACAGCTGTAATCTCAACATCACAGAATATGCTTTGTAAATAAATCTACCTGCTGTCTGTAATCCAATTTACAATGATTTAATAATCATTTAAAATATAAAAGGGTGCCCTTCGACACAAGCTGATGTCCCTGTGACCTAATGAAGTGACAGGAACATCAGTGAAGATAGAATCCGGTTTTAAGATTACACCACTTGCATTAGGTCCATTTTGAAACCAATCTCACATTTAGAACGGTGAAAAAAAAAAACAATCTACATTTATGTATTGTAAATTAATCCTGTTTGTTGTTCCCATAGGTGCCATATTCATGCAAATATCAACTACTTTAAAGCCTCATATTTGAAATATCTTTTTTTTTGTACTTTCTCCAATCTTGGCAAAAATGCTTTCTAGTTACACATCCAAGTCTTTGTGGATGACGTGAGTTTATTCCACCACCAAATCAAATCCTTCCGCCTCTTCAAACTCTGCATTCATCTTTGCCGCAAGGTCATCAAGCTCTGCCAGCTGGGTAGGAAGGAAATTGAAAAGTAGATCAACACAAAGGTACATATGCTATAGGTTCGTGCACATCTCCATCTTGAAAATTGTTTAAGCAAGCAATAAGTGTTACTTTTCATATCTTGATGGTGGTAATGTACACTGTAGTCTACTGTGGTTAAGTTCACTATCCATATGCCCTCTTTTATTACATAATCACATTACTGGAAACCAAGACTGTTCTCAGGGTAGGCATGGTTGCAGCTAGATATGTTTGTGATGTGGTCAATTTTAGCATTTTAGCTAACCTATTCATATTCTCCTAACCTGCTGTGTAAAGTCACTTTTGCTAGTCAAAACAGGCAGACCTGCCCTGAGAGCAGTGATTATCCACTAATGCGATAGTTATGATCTCACTTACTTTTATTTGAGGAACCTTCTTCCTCCTCCTCTTCTCCTTTACCACAGCGACTCCAGGGATGTTGACATCTGGCTCAGGGTCGGGAGCAGCGGAAGCACTGTCGTCCCCTTCTAGCAGGGTGAAGGAGCTGACCCCACAGAGAGACCTGGACTGTTCCACTTTGCGGATAACCTGGGGTGTCTGAAGCTTCTCAAACCCAAACAAGGTCTTCCGACGCAGAGTAGATGGGGAGGACACAGACTGGCCTTGGGGACACTCAAACGAACGGTCCCCTAGGCTTAGGCGGCTGTAGGACCGACGCACCTTCTGTGACCATGCCGAGTCCTCAGGGTCCGCTGCAGCCTGGGGACAGGGTGGTGAGGGGGCCAAGATCGGGGAGAGCATGGTGGCTTTTGACAGAGGAACCTGGGCAGTTCCTGGGGTAGAAATTCTGGGCTTCTTCAGACTGCCTTCAGACAATCTTTGTTCATTTTCTTTGTTGTCCTCTGAGGGAACCTGAAACAAAAGTAATTGTGCACATATGACTGGGCTGATATGAAATAGCAAGACCAAACATTTTAAAAATATACAGCTTATTCTGGAAATTAATTTGAGGTGTTCTTTCAACTCACACTGAATTTTGTTTTCCTGGGTGCAATCTTCCTCACAGTGATGCTGCGTTTCACTGCGTCTGTAGGAGCCTGTGGATTACAGTAACATTATATATCCTTAGACAAAACACTGACAAGACTGAAGATGTTTGCAGGATGCAGTTTGACTATGTCAATAGGTCAATTGAAATTATTCTGATTCAGAAAGACTGGTGGAGTCTAGCTGCTGAAAAAGGTACTACTTACCGAGTTAGGAGCATATTGATTTGGAGAGGTCAACCGCGCTGACCTCCTTCGTAGTTGGCTGGTAGAATCTGCTATGATAAGACAAAGAATGGCCCAATCATCATGCCTAGTTAAATAAAGGTTAAATTAAAAATTAAAAAAAGTCATCAACAATTTTTTCACCGGCTTCCCTTTAAGACAGCTAACAATGAAGTGAGACGTTTAGTTAGCAACATGACATGACTGGTCCCTTGACTGGTAAAGTGACAGGCTATTATTATTAATATATATATATATATATATTTTTTTTTACATCTTAATGTCGGCCTAATGTCGGGATGAGTACATGCCCAAAGCCATCTGTTAAGATTTAACTGTATGCCTCAATATGAAAACACATGGTCAAGATAGGCGCCACCATCTATTTCCATCATTTGAATGTCTATCTTCCCCGTTGATTTGAGATTGGGCATAGCTGTCTGAGTCTACACAATATATAACATTTGACAATTTGACTGAGTGAGTGAGAATCATTACGCCATTAAAACATTACATTTTGTAGTGAACCTGCTGCTAGTTACAGGCAAGCACTAAACAGAAGCACTTCTCTAAATAAATAAATATAGAACAAAATAGCGAACATACTGACCAGCCAAAAAGGGTTGAGGTGTCTCGTTGCTCATCCTTGCCGCCTGTCCAACTAATTTACTAATACATTAATTAAGTGGCTGGTTAGCTAGCTACCTAGCAATACTGAACATTATACGTTAACTGCCTAGTAACTAACGACAACAACAAACTAACTTAAGAAATTAGGGAAAATAACTATAATTTAGTTAGCAAATACATATATCACACAAACAGATAAATAATCAAAGAATAACCAATGCAAAATCGATGTAACGCGAAATTAAAACGGGATAACTTGAGAGTAGTTCATTTTGATTGAAGTCGCTAGCTGAAATCCTCACTAGTTTCAAAATTGCCCGCCTGGAAGTACCGGAAGTGATATGAGTGCACTTCCTATCCGTTATTTTATCTCTTTCTTCATAACCGTTTACTTCAGCACTACACAGGTACTAAATTAACGATAAATATACGATTATATCTAAATAAATAAACTGCGATAAAGACGCGAGTGAATAAATCGAACATTTAATGTGGGTGTGGTTGACTGCGCCAACGTTTCTTTCTAACGTAAAATAGAATCTGATTTATGATCAGCTCTGGCCAAACCAATTGTAACCTGAAAACCCAACTTCAAACTGTAAAGACGGACCCTGGACCAGCTGGTAAAAAATGTGGGTCCCTGGTTAGAAGGTGTCCAGCTTTTGTCAAATTAACGTCAGATTTTACTTTTCGAAGAAGGTTAGGAGAACTTAAGCAGCAGGTTTGAATAATTAAGTAAAGGTTCGGAAAAGTGTTAGCTAAAATGCAAAAACTAAATCAAATGTTGGCTTTAATTTGAATAAAAGCTGGATCCCTTCTAACCATTAACGTAGATGCTTATGTGACATCATTATTCTGCGACTGCCGGAAGAGACGTGGCAAAAATGTTCGCATATGAAAACATTCACATTTTCTAGCTTTAGTTATTTGTACAACCTTTTCCTTCAAACGATAAATCATCTAGGAGAAAGCTTGCCTGACAGGTAAGGTTAAGTTAACTTAGAACTAAAGCCACCGAAACGCATCTGATGCTAGTGAACTACCTACCTTAGCTAACGTTAGCTCTAGCTACATATCTACAGTATCAATAGTTACACATAAGTAGTGTCTTGCACCTATGCAATATGTAATCATCAAACTACATTTCAACCATGATAGATTTGCCTTGGATATAAGACTATTGCCTAGTTAATAGTTATAAGTCGTTGCTGAATCTTGTTTTGGTGGTCACTTGTCTACAGCACGGCTGACAGACCATGGGTCTGTGCAAGTGTCCTAAGAGGAAGGTGACCAACTTGTTCTGCTTTGAACATCGGGTGAATGTGTGTGAGCATTGCCTGGTCTCCAACCACAACAAGGTCAGTGGATGGGCAGCTCTAAGTGCCAAATGTATCATGTTATGTTAAATGGAATAAAGACCACGTAGTAGCTGTGTTTGCCTCTAAACTATGAAGTATTTTATATACCTTTCTGATCTCCAGTGTATAGTGCAGTCCTACCTCCAGTGGCTTCAGGATAGTGATTACAACCCTAACTGTCGACTGTGTAATAACCCACTGATCTCCCAGGATACTGTCAGATTGGTCTGCTATGGTAAGAATATCAACATCTTGGATTTTTTTAAAGGAACTCTCCTCCTTATTGCTTGAGATTGCTTCTGTATGGAATTTGCACAAACCCACTGGTTCATTGCTCTCTTTCACTCTATCCAAGATGTATTCCACTGGGCCTGTCTTCATGACCTAGCAGCCCGGTTGCCCCTACACACTGCTCCTGCGGGATACCAGTGCCCCAGCTGCCAGGGTCCAGTGTTTCCCCCCACCAACCTGGCCAGCCCAATAGCTGACATGTTGAGGGAACAGTTGTCATTAGTCAACTGGGCCAGAGCTGGACTAGGCCTACCTCTGGTGAGGAATATGGGTGGGCTGAGTCACATTAGCAGTCAGGGACATTGAATAGTGACAAGGGGGATACTGGTTCAAATGCTGTCTGACATTCAATTGTGTATTATATTAGTGTAAAATACTGTATGTTAGAGCTTACAAGCCAACTCTAACATGTACATACATTCTCCACCGCAAGATTGAAGAAACTGTAAAAGCTATTCAAGACAGCACACAGGATGTCACCGATTATGCTGACTGGTCCAAGTTTGATGGTAAGTCATTGTTTCTGCTCTTGTTACTGCCTTATTGGTCCACAGTAAGGGAGCCTTTATTGCAACTGAAGGCATAATGCATGCCATTTATCAGATGCTTCTTTTTTTTTTATCCAGGGTGTCATGACATATGCTAAGCTAAATGTTGGATATGTTTGTTTGAATCAGGGAGTGTAACATTTGCCTTCCCTTCTCCCCCACTGTGCTAGCATCAGCATTGGAGCCGACGGAAGCTTACCCCACCCACTCCTACGCCCCCAGCCCCCACCCTAGCCTCGCCCCTACTCCAGTTCCACCCACAGTACAGCAAGATCATAAAAGTCTCCACAACAACGGGGAGATGGTGGCTCATGAACAGCACTCTGTGGTCAACATGACCACTGCAACCACCAGTGACACCATCACCCTACACACAGGTAAAGGACTATGAATAATACCCAGGTTTAGTGGAACCATCTTAATCCTAACCATTACCAACCACACAGTGTTGTCATGCCATATAGGCTAGTCCAAACCTCAACTCCAATCCTACTTCCTGTATTGATGACATGTCTAATATTCCTCACATACAGTGCATTCAGAAAGTATTCAGATCCCTTCCCTTTTTTCCACATTTTGTTACGTTACAAAATGGATTAAATGAAATAAAAATCGTCATCAATACCCCATAATGACACAGGGAAAACAGGTTTTTAGAAATGTTTGCAAATGTATTAAAACAGAAATACCTTATTTACATAAATATTCAGACCCTTTGCTATGAGACTTGAAGTTGAGCTCAGGTGCATCCTTTTTCCATTGATCATCCTTGATTGGAGTCCACCTGTGGTAAATTCAATTGATTGGACATGATTTGGAAAGGCACACACCTGTCTATATACGGTCCCACAGTTGACAGTGCACGTCAGATCAAAAACCATGAGGTCGAAGGAATTGTCCTTAGCGCTCCGAGACAGGATTGTGTCGAGCCACAGATCTGGGGAAGGGTACCAAAAAATGTCTACGGCATTGAAGATCGACAACAACACAATGGCCTCCTTCATTCTTACATGGAAGAAGTTTGGAACCACCAAGACGCTTCCTAGAGCTTGCCACCTGGCCAAACTGTGCAATCGGGGGAGAAGGGTCTTGGTCAGGGAGGTGACCAAGAACCCGATGGCCACTCTGATAGAGCTCCAGAGTTCCTCTGTGAAGATGGGAGAACCTTCCAGAAGGACAACCATCTTTGCAGCACTCCACCAATCAGGCCTTTATGGTAGAGTGGCCTGACGGAAGCCACTCTTCAGTAAAAGGCAAATGACAGCTCGCTTGGAGTTTGACAAAAGGCAACTCCAAAAGACACTTAGACCATGAGAAACAAGATTCTACTTGTCTGATGAAACCAAGATTGAACTCTTTGGCCTGAATGCCAAATAACACGTCTGGAGGAAACCTGGCACCATCCCTACAGTGTAGCGTGGTGGTGGCAGCATCATGCTGGGGGGATGTTTTTCAGCGGCAGAGACTGGGAGACTAGTCAGGATCAAGGCAAATATGAACGGAGCAAAGTAAGCACACAGAGAAGACAACGCAGGAGTGGCTTCGGTACAAGTCTCTGAATGTCCTTGTCATAGCCAAGAAGACGTGAGGCTGTAATCGCTGCCAAAGCTGCTTCAACAAAGTACTGAGTAAAGGGTCTGAATATTTATGAAAATTAGATATTTTAGTTTCAATTTTTTATACATTTGCAAAAATGTCTAAACCTGTTTTAGCTTTGTCAATATGGGATATTGTGTCTAGATTGATTAGGGGGGGGGGACAATTTAATCAATTTTAAAATAAGGATGTAACGTAACAAAATGTGGAAAAAGTCAAGGGGTCTGAATACTTTCCGAATGCACTGTAGATGCATGTGTATAATGTATGCGGTATCCTCATATTTGGTTATTAATTTCATTATTGCTTCCAGCATCATCCCCAAGGAAGATCTATGACACAAGGGACTCTGGACACAGCTCTGTGACACAGATTGACTTCGATGACGACAAGTACCGGCGACGACCAGCACTCAGCTGGTTTGCACGGATTCTCAAGTCAGTAATGTTACTAGTTATTTAAAGTCACTGCTCTTCATTTTGTTATTACACACCAAGTACACCTTTCCTACCAAACCTCATTATATATGGACAACAGTGCTTTACTTAAATTTTATAGATCTGATTGTCTATTACTCTGTCTCCAATAGAGTCCCCCTCTCCAATTTCTCTTAACTCTGTTGAAAATGTAAATGTATTTGTGTTATCAGAAACCGGGCGGGTTCCAAGAGGACAGGCCTGTCCTGGAAGCAGAGGGTCTTCATGCTCCTTCTGGTTGGAGTTCTGGGATTCTTTACCTTGATCATCATTATGGCTAAACTGGGCCGTGCTTCAGCCGACTCCGACCCCAACTTAGACCCCCTACTAAACCCCAATATTCGAGTGGGCAACAACTGACCAGCACCCACCTCCAAGTCCTAGTGAGTGTTGGACATGGGGCCGATATAAGTCCATCTAAGATGGTGGGACCAGTAAAGACAGAGAGAGACACCATCTCTCTCGGACATGAATAA
Organism: Thymallus thymallus; assembly: GCA_023634145.1. Classification (NCBI taxonomy): domain Eukaryota; kingdom Metazoa; phylum Chordata; class Actinopteri; order Salmoniformes; family Salmonidae; genus Thymallus; species Thymallus thymallus. Next base: position 10,126,266 of record CM042404.1, read on the forward strand.
GAGGATGGGATGGTGCATTTTGTCCTGGAAATGATAGGAACCTTACACCCTTCTGCCCTCTTTGGGATAGGCAGGTGCAGATTTCCTAAGCATCTACTTCTCAGAGCTAATAGGCTATATAACCGGCTTGTGTGTACACACTTTCAGACTATAATTATTTACATTGCTTTTAGAGCTATATGTAAAATTAATTGATATATATTTTGACCCACTGCACATCAAATGAGAATGCAATACTGGAATTAATGGTGATGGGAAAACCGATTTTGACAACAGAAATACTGTATTCTATATGACACACACATATGGCTTGTTGCAACATCTGCTAAAAACAAATGTCTTTTTGAAGAGGGGATCAATAACAGTTGTTCAAGTTACTTGAGTGAGTGTGAGGTTTGTTTGACATTCACATACTGTATTACTTGTATGGTGATTTAAATATTCAAGTCTGTAAATATAGAAATTGAATGAAAGATGGTGGTGTGTGTGTGTTTTTGTGTTGAATTGGATTAAATGTTTGTAACCAATTTTCTCAAATTCTGTATGCAATATAAGTTTTAACATTTTGTGGATGAACAAAATGTACAACAGATACTGTGAGGATATTCAAATAGTGGTTGTTAACCCATGGACTTCGGTCTTGGTTTAGCATTAAAATAGCAAATACAGTCTTAAATCCACAAGTGCCCTGTGTTCGATGGAGTGATCTACTTTCTCCTGAGTTTGAAGTGATACTGAAGGTGTTAGTGGGTGGGTCTGTTGATGGGACCTCGATTTAAAATAATTATATGTTTGAGAAGTCACACATTTATGTATTGAAATCAAATTTCTACACCACCTATACCAATCTGCTGTTATTCTATATAGTGACATTTAAACACGTTAAATTATTTGAGGAACAAACATCTCTTGCTGATGCTTACTCGTCAGAAGTCAATTCTGTCAATGTAACAATATGTTGTTGTTTTTTAGGAATATGTGCTTTTTGATAACACAGACATACAAAACAACACCCATTAAATATTTCTGTACTATTAACATTATTGCTCAATGAAAGTATGCTCTGTAAATACTTAACGGTTAGGAATTGTTATCTATGGACACACTTGCAGGCCTTATATCATGTCATATTGATCGTTTTCACATGGAAACAGTTTGTCTTCTGAGAAATAATGATGACGACCCTTGCGAATGGTCTCCGCTTCCTGAGGTTAAAGGTGATTCATTTATTGGTATCTCAGAACTGCTCTCTTCTGTACTGGATCATTAGTAACTCATAACAGAAGCGAATGATGAAAATTACCAAGTTCAAAACTGGAAGAATGAGAGAAATAAAGGTGCTCAGGTCAAACAGTGATTGGGACATGCAGAACAAATGCTCTGGATCTCTTAAATTAGGTAGTGATGAACATGCAGACAGTGTTTGACTCACAGACTGACAGTAGGGCAATGAAGCCTATCTTGCGATTTCCTGCTTGGAGTGAATACACTGAGCCCATCAGTGACCAATAGAAACTCACCACCTGAAACAACTGAGTAAAGAAGAAATATCACGGATCGTCTTAATATTAACCTGGTATTAATACCCAGACAAAATATCTCCATTCTCATATAACTTCTATCGATGATAATTATCAAGTGAGAAGCGGCCCACCAGTATGACCTCTGTGTGGTGCTGGCTTGGAAAGCTGTTGTCCTTGATAACAAAGTGCAGGATGACATCAGCGACCAGTAGGCCTAGCTGGAAGATGCAGATGAGCAGCGACATGGTTGTGTACAGCCCTCTCTTTGACACAGACAGGGAAAACATCCACGCCATCAAAGCAGAGGTGTTGCCCTGCTCACAAAATGGATGAGATCAGTACAAGCATGTTCTGTATTTGAATACAAGATAAGGATCAAGAGTAACTGGATCTATGTTAAAAAAATCATCCATATCACTATATGACTAGATTTGTAAAGCATTGTCTTTGTCCAGCAGATTTTAAGACATTTACAATTGATGTATGTGTGCATTGATTTGTGTGTAAAAGGAGAAACAGAAGATAGTTTACATTCTCTAATAGGTCACCGCTTTCCGCCATGTCACCTAGACCGACACTTGCACAATGATACACTTTCTTGGACTGGATAAGAGCTACTCTTTGTAAGATTGTCACAACTTGTGATTTGGCAGCACACCTATTGTGATGAAGTGTGGATCTATCTGAAGGTAATAGAATGTTCATACTCTCCAGCTATGACATCACAGAAACATCAACAACCGAGATTCTAAATATTGGACCAAGAGAAACATCTTTGTTTTGAATCATTTCATTGTAATGAACACAAGCCTATTTACAAAAAAAAATGAGCCTGGACATGGCTATGCTGCTGTGTGTAGTGAATGGTCATCTAGAAATATGTACTGTAGTCATACCAAGGGTATAGTTTTTAATCAACAAAACTGAAGGCTCACCAATCAGAAGAATGAAAATGACAAATTAATGGAAAATTGTGATTAGACAAAAAGCTACCTTTTCATGTGTCAATAAAACAAAACATTAAGAAATTCATCATGCACAATCTGTCAACAAGCATGCATGGAATCACACCACATATTTAGGCCTACACACTGTCTGTGTAACAATACATAGGCCAACAGGATAGGCACTCAATCTCATTGTTCTGAAAAGCTGTAGCTTTCCCTAAAGAGGGTCAATCAATAAGATTAGCAAGGACATCTTCAACAAGAGGCACATTGTCAACTAGAAATGTATGCATTCATTCTATAGATTTCTGACATTATTCTGGTGAGCAGGGCTTTATTTAGTATTGTTGGGCAGGGTTTCCCAAACTCAGTCCTGGTGCCCCCCCAGGTTTACGTTTTGTTTTTTTCCCTAGCACTACACAGCTGATTCAAATAATCACCTCATAATCAAGCTTTGATTATTTGAAATAGCTGTGTAGTGCTAGGGAAAAAAACAAAACGTTAACCCGGGGGGTCCAGGAAAGAGTTTGGGAAACTCTGTTATAGGGGGCAACAAGTAGGCAAAGGGCAGAAAAAAAATGCATATATCTAATTATAGACTAATTGGCTTACAAATGCCGGAAATTATACCCCCTGTCAAAAAATAATAATTCCGCTTTCTCTGCGTTCACCCCGAGGTCGACGGAGGAGGGTGACTCAAAGGTTTAAAGGAGTATCCTCTTTTGTTTTGACTTCCCACAAGAGATGCTTGACGCTGCATTCAGGGCCTTCATGCCAATCGCCACTGCTCTAACACCTACGCCCAGAGCATAATATACCTGCAAAAAGAGATTAGATCATAACAGTAACCACTAACTAATGAGAAACACCTATCCCCAAATAAACTTGTTTTCAAATGCAAATAGAGGCCTCATGGGCTGTTTAGACAGTCAGCCCCATTCTGCTTCTGCTTTTTTTTCTCACTAATAGATCAGCTCTGATGGGAAAATATATGATGTGATTAGTGGAAAGAAATGTGGGCTGCCTGTCTAAATGCAGGCATGTTGGCTTCAATAAGAAACATGCATTTCCCATTTTACAAGGTAGTGTCTGATTATCCAACTAGACTCCTTGGTCAGGTCAACTGTTCCTAAACTGAATCAATCCTGCTGGTCAACTGGCACAATAAATAAACCAAGGCATAGACCAAAAGTATTGCTTTACCAACATCACAGGATATCATGATATCTTTAAAAGGATATCATGATTGTCAGCACACACACCTGCCGGGACTCTCCCTTCCCATATCTCAGCTCGGTGACAAAGTGTTCACAGTTTCCCCTCAGGATGCAGTAAGGCATCTCCAGGCCCAGCAGGCTGCGGGCATCCCTCAGTATGTCATAAACACTCCGGGGTTTGTGTTTGCCATCCAGCAGGTTGTTGACAAGGAACCTGTCCTTCCCCACTATCTCCTCCAGCCTCTCCTTGGTCACAACGGCTGTGTCACACAGCACAGACACCAGGCTGTAAGCACCAGCCCCAGCTGCCTCAGCTTAGGTAGGAGAGTTAGGATCAGTGGGGTGAGGCAGGGCCACGTGAGAGTGGAGGAAACAGCAGAAAAGAAACTCTTAGGAGGGGGTCAGATCAGTGAGGTTTGTTTTTCTTAATACATGGGTACATTATAGAGTTTATACACTATTTTGTAAACATGATCATAAGCATTGTTTTTCTAGGTCCATTAATCCAGTCCCCATCCCCGCAGGAGGCCTGTTGCCTTTTGGTAGGCCGTTATTGTAAATAAGGAAATGTTCTTAACTGACTTGCCTAGTTAAATAAAAGTTAAATATATATACACTGGGGGCCAAAAGTTTGGAATATTACTAATTCAAGGGTTTTTCTTAATTTGCACAATTTTTTACATTGTAGAATAAACGTAAAGACATCAAAACTATGACATAACACAAATGGAATCATGTAGTAACAAAAAAAAGTGTTAAACAAATCAAAATATATTTTATATTTGAGATTCTTCAAAGTGGCCACCCTTTGCCTTGATGAAAGCATTGCACACTCATGGCATTCTATCAACCAGCTTCATGAGGACCGCCACAGGAATGGAAGACCCAGAAATACCTCTGCTGCAGAGGATAAGTTCATTAGAGTTACCAGCCTCAGATTGCAGCCCAAATAAATGCTTCACAAAGTTCAAGTAACAGACACATCTCAACATCAACTGTTCAGAGGAGACCGTGTGAATCAGGCCTTCATGGTCGAATTGTTGCAAAGAAACCACTACTACAGGATACAAATAAGAAGAAGAGACTTGCTTGGGCCAAGAAACACAAGCAATGGACATTAGAAAGGTGGAAATTAGTCCTTTGGTCTGGAGTCAACATTTGAGATTTTTGGTTCCAACCTCAACCAAATTTAGATGGTTTGGGATGAGTCGAAACCGCAGTGAAGGAAAAGCAGCCAACAAGTGCTCAGCATATGTGGGAACTCCTTCAAGATTGATGGAAAAACATCCAGGTGAAGCTGGTTGAGAGAATGCCAAGAGTGTGCAAAGCTGTCATCAAGGCAAAGGGTGGCTATTTGAAGAAGGTTTTATGCGGGAGTGTCAATGTGGAGTGTGTATATGGTTTGTATCAAATCAAATGTTATAGTCTAAGGCACTGCATCGCAGTGCTAGCTGCATTACTACAGATGCGGGTTCGAGCCCCGTCTGTGTCGCAGCCGGCCGCGACCGGGAGACCCATGAGGCCCAGCGTCGTCCGGGTTAGGGAGGGTTTGGCCGGCCGGGTTGTCCTTGTCCCATCGCGCTCTAGCATCTCCTGTGGCGGGCCGGGCGCATGCACGTTGACTCAGTCGCCAGGTTTATGGTGGTTCCTCCGACACATTGGTGCGGCTGGCTTCCGGGTTAAGCGTTCATTGTGTCAAGAAGCAGTGTGGCTTGGTGGGTTGTGTTTCGGAGGACGCACGGCTCTCAACCTTCGCCTCTCCCGAGTCCGTACGGGAGTTGTAGCGATTGGACAAGACTGTAACTACCAATTGGATATGACGAAATTGGGGAGAAAATGATTTAAAAAATATATATATATCAAATGTTATAGCTCAAAAATAAAATATATTTTGATTTGTTTAACACTTTTTTGGTTACTACATGATTACATATGTGTTATGTCATAGTTTTGATGTCTTCACTTTTATTCTACAATGTAAAAAATTGTGCAAATAAAGAAAAACCCTTGAATGAGTAATATTTAAAAAATGTGGCCCCCAGTGTATATATTTTTTTAAGTACTTTATAGGCTTCGATGCTCCATTACGTCCAGTATTAAAGATCAGGAGCAAATTGTACTTACTGGGGGGACAGAGGTGGACGATGTAACCTTCTCCAACATACAAGGCCCAGTGCTGATAGGTCCCACGGAATATCTCAATCAGGTCCCCAGGTTGAGGCTTTGTTTGATAATGACAACACAATATCAGACTTTTATATAACAACTAGTATAGTACGTAATCAAGTCTATAGTCAATGTTAATTCAGTCTTTGACTTAAGATTACCCCACAAGTACAACAAAAAAGCCAAAGCAAGTCTGTCAACAAGTCAAATAGACTGCATGTTGTTACTGACTTACCATTATTGGGACAATGTCATTCCTTTTGATCAGATTGTGGCAAAAACATAACATATCCAGGTTCTAATTTGTTCTTGCATATACTGTATTTATCCAGCATGTGAAAAAAGTTCATACTTGCAATACGCTCCCCTGTTGATTAAAACAGACATGCAAACCTAAAGGCTAATGCGTGTTGCTTAGGCTACTGTGTGTTGATAAGGCTACTGCAGCTACAGTGGATCAAGCCATTAATTGGATTTTCACAGTCTATTTTGGGTAGTTAACACTGATCTCTGACTGTTGGAGTAGTACTTGTGAGTTGTGTTGAGCTGACCTCTCAAAATATGCATGGCCTTCAACTAGAGTTTCCTTGGTCAATGAGATACTGCAATAACCTATGTAATAGTAATGAGTGATTGGTGCCTTCTTGGGACCGTCAAAGTCCACTGTTAGATCAGTCTTGGCATTGAAATTATGTAACATGTATGGTGTATTATGGACGGTTTATTTTATGAAACTTCTTCTTGCCTGGTATGCATAGTTTACAAAGTGATTATAAAAAGTAACAACAATACATACCAGGCAAGAAGGAAGCAGCAACGATTTAAGCGCTGCAATACAAATCACAAATGTACATAGAAATTCACAACAATACAAGGATTTTTAAAATTAGGATTTTTAAATATATCATGAAAATTTGGAAAGCAAATAGTTATATTAACTATAGTTATACTCACAACGAGTTTTACACCTAAAAGCCTTTCTATACAATGTGTGCTCATAATGTTGCTAATGGCTATCCAATAATAGAAGTAATTAAATTAACCTCAATAAAATGCAATTATAAAACAATATCCATGATAGCACACTCCAAAGTTTGTCAAACTTCAGAAATAGTCTAATGTTGAGTCCACGTCACGTGGCATCTTTCTCATTTAATTTTAGACAATACCATACCCATCTTTTCCATTCATTTGGGATGGAGTCCTGGGCTACAGTCGTGGCCAAAAGTTTTGAGAATGACACAAGTATTGGTCTCAACAAAGTTTGCTGCCTCAGTATTGATGATGGCAATTTGCATATACTCCAGAATGTCATGAAGAGTGATCAGATGAATTGCAATTAATTGCAAAGTCCCTCTTTGCCATGAAAATGAACTTAATCCCCAAAAAACATTTCCACTGCATTTCAGCCCTGCCACAAAAGGACCACCTGCTATCATGTCAGTGATTGTCTCCTTAACACAGGTGAGAGTGTTGACGAGGACAAGGCTGGAGATCACTCTGTCATGCTGATTGAGTCAGAATAACAGACTGGAAGCTTTAAAAGGAGGGTGGTGCTTGAAATCATTGTTCTTCCTCTGTCAACCATAGTTACCTGAAAGGAAACACGTGCCGTCATCATTGCTTTGCACAAAAAGGGCTTCACAGGCAAGGATATTGCTGCTAGTAAGATTGCACCTAAATCAACCATTTATCGGATAATCAAGAACTTCAAGGAGAGAGGTTCAATTGTTGTGAAGAAGGTGTCAGGGCGCCCAAGAAAGTCCAGGAAGCGCCAGGACAGTCTCCTAAAGTTGATTCGGCTGCGGGATCGGGGCACTACCAGTGCAGAGCTTGCATAGGAATGGCAGCAGGCAGGTGTGAGTGCATCTGCACGCACAGTGAGGCGAAGACTTTTGGAGGATGGCCTGGTGTCAAGAAGGGCAGCAAAGAAGCCACTTCTCTCCAGGAAAAACATCAGGGACAGACTGATATTCTGCAAAAGGTACAGGGATTGGACTGCTGAGGACTGGGGTAGAGTCATTTTCTCTGATGAATCCCCTTTCCGATTGTTTGGGCCATCCGGAAAACACCTTATCCGGAGAAGACAAGGTGAGCGCTACCATCAGTCCTGTGTCATGCCAACAGTAAAGCATCCTCAGACCATTCATGTGTGGGGTTGCTTCTCAGCCAAGGGAGTGGGCTCACTCACAATTTTGCCTAAGAACACAGCCATGAATAAAGAATGGTACCAACACATCCTCGAGAGCAACTTCTCCCAACCATCCAAGAACAGTTTGGTGACGACCAATGCCTTTTCCAGCATGATGGAGCACCTTGCCATAAGGCTTGAGGAACAAAACATCTACATTTTGGGTCCATGGCCAGGAAACTCCCCAGACCTTAATCCCGTTGAGAACTTGTGGTCAATCCTCAAGAGGTGGGTGGACAAACAAAAACCCACAACTTCTGACAAACTCCAAGCATTGATTATGCAAGAATGGCCTGCCATCAGTCAGGATGTGGCCCAGAAGTTAATTGACAGCATGCCAGGGCGGATTGCAGAGGTCTTGAAAAAGAAGGGTCAACACTGCAAATATTGACTCTTTGCATAAACTGAATGTCAATGTCAATGAAAGCCTTTGACACTTATGGAATACTTGTAATTATACTTCAGTGTACCATAGTAACTACTGACATAAAGATCTAAGAACACTGAAGCAGCAAACTTTGTGGAGACCAATACTTGTGTCATTCTCAAAACTTTTGGCCACGACTGTACTTTCAGTCGCCAAACGTTGCAAATAGAAACGACACGAACGAATAGCGCCGACGTGCTTCCTGTTCCACATAACATATTTTGAACGTTCCAAAACCCAAATGTGTTGAACGCGTCTTTGCTGCGCACACGCGCCTCTCTCGTCTAAACGAACTGACCAATCAATGAATGACTCGCGGCAAAGTGGAGCGCATTCAAGATCGAAACGCTAAGCAATGGTTCACAGAAAGCACAGAGAGCGATTATTATTATTATACCGTCCCACCATTTCAAATTAAGAAAATAACAGGAGTTCGTGTAAATGTGTAATACGTCTACAAGGCTCTGACTGTCCCTAAAGTAACTCATTGTGTTGCTCACAGGCATCTATGCTTTCTCTATTTGTCAAATCATCTGCTTGCATACGATGATCTGAGGGGGCGAGGCTTGAGAGCGTAAGCAAATTGAATCAAGATGGCGAGCTTCATTGAACGGTAGCTATTCCAGAATTCAAGTTCAGTTAGCTTGCTAGCAAAATTCAATAATATGTATGTTTACTGTTCTATCAGTCTTTGTGGATATTATCTATAAATGCCACATTTGGTCAGTTGTCTATTGTCACGGATAGCTTGTTAGCTAGAGGAAAACGACCTACCTAACTAATCAGTTCAACAGCAACATGACTTAGCTAGCTGGAATATGATAATTGCAAACGTAGTTACATCACTGTTTATTTCCAATTTTCGCTAGGATGTGCCTGCATCTTGTGATCGTGCTGTCTGTTGTCCTGAGCATCACTCAAGCTGTGGATCGCAGTAACTTCAAAACATGTGACCAGAGTGCCTTCTGCAGGTGATGCTTCCCTCCATCAACTCACTTGTAGAAAAATGTGTAACAACAGTAAGGTTACTTAGATGTATATTTTGAGACCAACACGGTATAGTGTGTAATGTAATTTGTGTGTCAGCTCATAAAAGTATATGTGCGGTGTGTCTGTGTAACTGTATGCAGTCGTCAAAGGGCGATGAAGCCAGGCCAGTCATCATACAGAGCCTTACTGGAGACCCTGGAACTCAGTGACTCCCACCTCACACTGCAGCTCCTGAATAACAATAATAAGGTCAGCATGAACCTGACCTGCTGCCATGTTGTCATGGGTGGGTGAAATAGCTTGGCTTTGATAATGGATTACTTGGATGGTACACAATGGAAATCCACCAATACACTTTTTGTTCTTTCACATTCCGCAAACCGTGTGTTGACGTGCGATGGTTTCATTACCTGTGTTCAGGTGCTCTTGCTGCTAGAGCTGTATCGCCTTCAGGGGAACATGACCAGAGTGAAGATCAATGAGCTGAAGCCCATCAAGCCTCGATATGAGGTGCCTGATGTTCTTATCACTGACCCTCTCACTGAACCGTGAGTTTGTCCATTGATTTTATACATGTCAATATCAGCCCACTAATGATGTCTCATATTCTAGGGTGGTTTTGTAACGGATGTAAAGTATAGGGAAGGTCCATAGTGGGTGTGTCGGCATGGGTGTAATGGCTGCTTCTCTCCTCTGCAGGATGTCAGTGGTGGCCCAGGATGAGCATGCCGTGGTGCTGTCTCTGGGTGGGGAGGACCGGAGGCTCATCCTCAGTGCCCAGCCCTTCCGCCTGGATATCATGGAGGGCTCACAGGTGCTGCTGTCCCTCAACTCCCGGGGCCTGCTAGCCTTCGAGCAGCTCCGCATACGCAAGGACACGTGAGTCGCTCATACAGCCTTGCATTTATATCACGTGGAACAATGCAATTTAATGCGTATACTAGACCTGTGAATGACTTTGACGGAATATTGCCTCAAATAAAATGTGTGCACGTGTAACATTTGCTTCCATTTGTACTCTCCTGCTGAATTTGATAATTGACTCAAAGGTTTTCTAAAATGCACTTAGGTATACTGTACTGATCTGTTTCCCGTCCTATTCTGTTTCTTTCCTTTTCCTCTCTCCTGTTTCTCACCATATCCTCCAGTATTTCCCACAAAATAAGTAGCACAGTCGGTAGCATATGGGATAAGATCAAGAGCGTTTTCTCTAGGTAACTGGTCTTAGCTTGCCTCTTGATGTTCTGTTTGTGTGACACTTGAGTTGAACTACTGAAATAGCTTACGGCTGTATTGTCTTATAGTAGACATTTTTACTTTTAATCTTAACTTTACCAGAGCAACAACAAATATATGTAAACATGTTGCTATGTGCAATTTCTCCATAAGTCTGTACAGCCTCTACTGCTCAGTTTAGTGTACATATATTTACCAAGCTCCCCACCACCCTCTAAACTACACAAAAGCTATTGCATGTCATATTTTATTGTTCAGTGAATTGATCTGATTGGTTTGCCATTGATAATTAATTATTGGAAAAAAACAACTTCTGAATCAATGTCCTGCAAAGTTTAGAAATGTGGGCATATCTGTACCTAACCAAGTCATTTTCTATGGGCTGAATCCTAACTTAAAATCTGCAAATTTTTGTGCAAACCCCACATTAACATCAATGCAAACATAAGTTAAGATGAACCCCTATGTCAACAAGATGTCAGTACATAATGCATGTTTAACTCAATGACAATTATCAAATTGAAGAGTTTGTCACTAAAACATGTCAATTCAGGTGATGAGATCTAGTTTGTCCTTCACATTTCTCAATGTGGGTTCTATAGCAATCAACCACTCCTTTGACATGATGTATTATTGTGTGATGCAGCAAAAGCCAAACAGACACAGAAGAAGCTGGGGAGAAAGAGGACACAGAGAAACATGACGAGGAAAAGGTCTGTTCTATTCTAAAGACCTTATTGTTCTGATACAAACACTGCAAGGATTTATTGGCGCATTTATAGACCCTATTCTGTCCATTTTGTGTTCAAAGTGTGTAGAGATAACAGGACGTTAGTAGTAGCCTAGTAGGGTGAGAGACAAACTTTGAACTAAGGTGTGTATAAGTAGCACCTTTCTGAAACACTTGAGCTACAACTTTGGCCTCCTTTTCTCTTTTCCGTTTCTCCCCAAAACCCCTGTCACTTCCCAGGTGTCAGAAGGAGAGGAGGAGGCAGATCAGCCAGGAATGTGGGAGGAGACCTTCAAGTCCCATGCCGACACCAAGCCTAATGGTATATCATTGTACTGTACACTACAATTCCATACAGTAAAACAAACTGTTACTCAAGTCCATTTGATTTCACCTATTTACTTACATTGACATCATGTGTAACCTGCCTCCTGTCCCACAGGTCCCTCCTCCATCAGTCTGGACTTCTCCCTGCCTGGAGTAGAACACGTCTACGGCATCCCTGAACACGCAGACGGCCTCAGACTGAAAAACACAGAGTGAGACTATTAACTGTCTTTGCCCCAATGTCATTTGCACTCAGCTCATCAAATTGTAGATTTGCTGATACTTTTGATGGTCATCCAGTGCTAACCCAGTGATTCCTGTCCCTCTCCCCAGTGGAGGAGACCCTTACAGGCTTTATAACCTGGATGTGTTCCAGTATGAGCTCTTTAACCCCATGGCTCTGTACGGAGCAGTGCCTGTCCTCCTCTCACACAACACTGACAGGACCATGGGTCTCTTCTGGCTCAACGCAGCAGAGACATGGGTGGACGTCAGCTCTGGACAGGTGGGTGTGGATGGATGGATCTCACACTCTTTCCTTTCATTCTTTGCCCTTGGATTCACTTGGTTTGATCTCTAAATCCCGTTTGTGCATGTTGGATTGCGTTCAGGGCTCCGGTGAGGTCCCTCAGACAGACGTCCGATGGATCTCTGAGAGTGGCATCATTGACGTCTTCGTCATGCTGGGACCACGACCTAATGATGTGTTTACACAGTACGCTTCATTAACAGGTACACAGGTCTGGTACACTGCTTACACCCTCACTAACAGGAACACAGGTCTGGTACACTGCTTACACCCTCACTAACAGGAACACAGGTCTGGTACACTGCTTACACCCTCACTAACAGGAACACAGGTCTGGTACACTGCTTACACCCTCACTAACAGGAACACAGGTCTGGTACACTGCTTACACCCTCACTAACAGGAACACAGGTCTGGTACACTGCTTACACCCTCACTAACAGGAACACAGGTCTGGTACACTGCTTACACCCTCACTAACAGGAACACAGGTCTGGTACACTGCTTACACCCTCACTAACAGGAACACAGGTCTGGTACACTGCTTACACCCTCACTAACAGGAACACAGGTCTGGTACACTGCTTACACCCTCACTAACAGGAACACAGGTCTGGTACACTGCTTACACCCTCACTAACAGGAACACAGGTCTGGTACACTGCTTACACCCTCACTAACAGGAACACGTCATTCACAGTCTATTGTACACATTTACACACATTTTCATGTTCAATACATCGTCGTTTATAGCACCACTGCTCACTATCCCAGAAGTGGTATAGAAATGACCTTTCTGTTCTCTGGCTGTCGTAGGCACTCAGTCCTTCCCTCCTCTCTCTTCGCTGGCCTACCACCAGTGCCGCTGGAACTACAACGACCAGGAAGATGTGAGTGAGGTGGACCAGGGCTTTGATGAACACGACATCCCCTATGACTTCATCTGGCTGGATATTGAGCACACGGACGGCAAGCGCTACTTCACCTGGGACAACAACAAGTTCCCACAGCCCAAAGACATGCTGCAGGGCCTCCTGGATAAGAGACGCAAGGTGAACTTAATGATGGAAACAGGATTTTTAAATGGTTTGTGTGGTAATGAGAAAATAATGTATGTTTTTGGCACACTTCTCTCTCCTGTCCCGGCTGTCCACAGATGGTGACCATAGTGGACCCTCACATTAAGGTGGACAGCAGCTATAAGATCCACACTGAGATTAGCTCTAGAGGCTACTACATAAAAAACAAAGATGGCGGAGACTATGAGGGCTGGTGCTGGCCAGGTAGGAACATGTCAATATGTTCACTATATATACAAAATTATGTGGACACCCCTTTAAATTAGTGGATTTGTCTATTTCAGCCACACCCTTTACTGACAGGTGTATAAAATCGAGCACACAGCCATACAATCTCCATAGACAAACATTGGCAGCAGAATGGCCTTACTAAAGAGCTCAGTGATTTTCAACATGTTACTGTCATAGGATGCCACCTTTCCAACAAGTCAGTTCGTCAAATTTCTGCCCTGTTAGAGCTGCCCCGGTCAAATGTAAGCGCTGTTATTGTGAAGTAGAAACATCTAGGAGCAACAACGGCTCAGCCGTGAAGTGTTAGGCCACACTCACTACCGAGCTCCAAACTGCTTCTGGAAGCAACGTCAGCACAAGAACTGTTTGTCGGGAGCTTCATGAAATGGGTTTCCATGGCCGAGCAGCTGCAACCAAGTGTAAGTTCACCATGCGCAGTGCCAAGTGTCGGCTGGAGTGGTCTTAAGCTCGCCGCCATTGGACTCTGGAGCAGTGGAAACGCCTTCTCTGGAGTGACGAATCACCATCTGGCAGTCCTATGGACGAATCTGGGTTTGGCAGATGCCAGGAGAACGCTACCTGCCTCAATGCATAGTGCCAATTGTAAAGTTTGGTGGAGGAGGAATAATGGTCTGGCCTGTTTTTCTTGGTTCGGGCTAGGCTGCTTAGTTCCAGTGAAGGGAAATCTTAATACTATAGCATACAATGACATTCTAGACGATTCTGTGTTCCAACAGTTTGGGGAAGTTCCTGTTTCAGCATGACAATGTCCCCGCGCACAAAGTGAGGTCCACACAGAAATGGTTTGTTGAGATCGGTGTGGAAGAACTTGACTGGCCTGCACAGAGCCCTGACGTCAACCCCATCGAACACCTTTGAGATTAATTGGATCGCCGACTGCGAGTCAGGCCTAATAGCCCAACATCAGTGGCCGACCTCACTAATGCTCTTGTGGCTGAATTGATGCAAGAACCCTGCAGCAATGTTCCAACATCTAGTGGAAAGCCTTCCCAGAAGAGTGGAGGAACCAACTCCATATTAATGCCCATGATTTTGGAATGTGATGTTCGACAAGCGGGTGTCCACATACTTTTGGTCATGTAGTGTATTTTATGGATTGATACATTCTGAAACCTACCAGACAACACAGTGCAGGTTAGCATTTATTGTCATGCATATTGCCCTGGAAGCAGCTCTGCAGAGTGGTCACTAGCTGGCACAACCACAAAGTCATAAAATCTGATTTAAACTTAACGCTAACCACACCGCTAACCTAATGCCTAATACTAACCTTTTAAATTAAGACCAAAAAGCTCAATCATGAATTTTTCTGAAATAGCCAATTTGGCCCATCTAACAGAAATCGCTCAGTTCTGCCTCCAGGGCAATATTCTGACAATACATGTCAACATAGAATAAGATTGACTGTTTTATATTGATTCAGTCACCCAAAGGCTGGTAATTGTTTAGAACGTATGTACATGCACTCTATATTTTGTCATAAAAGGGAATGCAGGTTACCCAGATTTTACCAACCCTGAGATGAGGAGGTGGTGGTCCAGCATGTTTGCCTATGACCAGTATGAGGTGAGAAAACCCATAATAAGTTAGTCTTGTCTCCCCTCCCCATTTAAACCCACATATACTTATTTTCTTTCCTTATCCTTTCTTGACTTCCTCAGGAAACTTTGTCCTCAGTGAGCATTGATGTCACTGGTTAACCAGTAAAGCTAATGGGGCCTTGAGCTACTGATTTACCTATACGACCCCAGATGTACTGACACGTCTTTATCTCCCGTCTCTCCTCTCCAGGGCTCCATGGAGAACCTGTACACGTGGAACGACATGAACGAGCCGTCTGTGTTCAACGGGCCAGAGGTCACCATGCACAAGGACGCCCTCCATGGGCCCTGGGAGCACAGAGACGTCCACAACCTCTACGGCTTCTATGTGGTGAGGCAGGGAGTAGATAGCCCCAGGGGTGTTCACTGTCCACACTGTTGGGATTGTTTTGTATTAGTTTCAGCATCCTCACTCACTCATTCACTGTCAGCTACTCTGTCTTCCCTTCTTTCCCTCTCTCAGCAAATGGCGACAGCAGAGGGTCAGATCCAGCGCTCCGGGGGGTTGGAGAGGCCTTTTGTCCTGACCAGAGCCTTCTTCGCTGGGTCTCAGCGCTATGGTTAGACCCTTGTATAACGCCTCCCTCTGGTTACCATAAATGCTGTGAACTGTATATCTTCACAGACCCCAACCCAGTCTTGAAGTGTTTTCTCTCTCTCTCACACAAACGCTCGTTCACCCACTCTCCTCCAGGTGCAGTGTGGACGGGTGACAATGCGGCAGAGTGGGGCCACCTGAAGATGTCCATCCCCATGTGTCTCAGCCTGGGCCTGGTTGGCATCTCCTTCTGTGGAGGTGAGGCTGGCAGGGATTGGTGCTGCACAGATTGGATGGATTGGTCTGTCCTAGTTTGATCGTAATTCTTAAAGGATCCTAATCCCTCTTCTCTCATCCCAGCTGACGTGGGGGGTTTCTTTAAGACTCCTAGTGCGGAGCTGCTGGTGCGTTGGTACCAGGCAGGGGCCTACCAGCCCTTCTTCCGTGCCCACGCCCACCTGGACACCCCACGCAGGGAGCCCTGGCTTTTTGGCCCTGACAACACGGCTCTGATCCGGGAGGCTGTGCGTCAGCGCTACACCCTCCTACCCTACTGGTACCTGCAGTTCTACCATGCCCAACGCACTGGCCAGCCTGTCATGAGGTAGGCTCTATGCAGGGCTTGACATTAACTTTTTTTAGCCACTTGTCCATTGGGAAGTAGTTTTTCTTTATTTTTATTTTTTACTTGTCTGCTCAAGTCACTAGTAACACCATGAAGTGGTCAAAATGTTGACTGAAAATTGTGTTGTATGATGCAAGGAACTACTTCACAAAATAACCTTCATTATTATCACTGGTATTGACAATGGAAGTGTCACAACGTTGGCTTTGATTAATTTGGTGACATTTTATTAAATAGATTAGTCTAACGTTTAATTGATTACGTGATTTAATTAAATCATGCAAGAATTAAATGATTAATAGCCTGGGGCACCACTGTAATCTGTCGTTTACAGAGTTACTGATTCCAGAAAATAACTTTGAATATTATATATCGTATTACAGTCAATCATTAACCATACCTCTGATTTCAGTCTCATTCTGATCGTAAGATCTAATCTGCACGAATCCTAGCTCACATGTTGAATCAGCATACACAAATTGTCTTAATGATTTATTTACTAGCTAAAGAATCACACAGAATCATACATACATACATACATACATACATACATACATACATACATACATACATACATACATACATACATACATACACAATACATCATACATGTTAGCAATCATGCCATGAAAAGTCCCTAGTGTGCTTTTCCGATATGACAGCTAGTTACACAAAGGAAAGGGGAGGGGTTGGAGTGAAATGAGCGGGAAGAGAGACAAAGGCTTATCGACCTGGATGAAGCTGAGCTAACGTAAACACAAGATCTTATGCCTTCTAATAACCGCCCATTCGGAAAAGGTAATGCAATTATAGATATTTATGATTTGAGCTTGGCTTCGATTGGTGGGTCGAAGCCAAGAGTCTTTCTGGTTGCAGTGTCTGTAGAGCGGATACGTTGGAGTACCCAGTTCTATGCAGGTACTGTGTTCGTCTTAGGACAAGTTCCTCAACTGCAGTCTGATAACCGTGACGACTAAAATTTAATCACTTCTTCTCTAGTGAATCACAGTTTAAAGTTCATAACAAGTTGCCATAATCAGCTCGTGCTATATTCTGGCAGGTCTAGTCGAAATTCACAATTTTCATGTGTCGGTCGTCACCTCCACCTTGAAATTCGCCCTTTTTAACGTACGGACACCAGTCATTCCGTCATTGGGAACTAAAGTCTTGACTTCCGTCAATGGCTTTGGTAATGGGGAAGAGAAGGGCTGTTTCATAGTTCTCAACCAATGGCTGTTCACTTGGGCGTGGCTACTGACTGATGAAGTTTACTTATGAAATCAATTGTCTCATTCACAAAGGTTAGAAATTACATTTAATCTTTTCACATAGTTTCATATTCAAACATATAAATTGCATAACAATTCCATGTAAATCTGATAACTAGAATGTGTAGGCTTCCCAAGATACAGTTTATGTTGTCCTGTCGTCAGATATTATGTCCCAAACAACAACTGATCTGACATCATATTCTTTCAACTGGTGGAAAAAGGGAAATATTGTTCCATTCACAACCTTTTGATGTTTACCATGCTTGCAAAGTCTCTCTCTGTGGTAACAAGCCTGTCCATTTTGGTAGAACGGTTTGAGAAAGACTTTTAGGTATTTATGGGGTGGTCATAAACCTGTGGGGGAGCGAGCAAGGTGGGTCTTGAAAAATAATTCCCTCATTCAGTAAACCAGGGATCAAAATGTCTAAGGTTTGGCGACTTCATAGCAGTGTAGCTAACTAAGACATGTACATGACATCTACATGTACACTGTTTTGAATTGGCTATCTAGTTAGTCTGTTGTATATTGCGGTCTCTGTCCTCTGGCAACGGCCCACTCACACTGGCACACACACAGTGGATTTTCATTGCTGACCAAAACTGAGCTATAACTGGGCAAATAACTCACTACCTAGCAATGAATATCTACAAATGTGCACACATGGCTAGGCTCGCTTTGATCAAAAAAAGAAAAAAAAACATCTTGCGACTGCATGATTGAAAGACCGCTCATGCCTGTCAATGCAGGCCTACAGTAATTCTGCTGCGATGCACTCTGCAGAGATTGGGAGGACAGTGCGCAACACATCTCATCCGGAGGACACTGATCCAATTCTGATTGGAGTAGGCTTTTTTTTTTTATAAATATTTTTTTAATAATCTGCTTTCTGACAATTAGTTTTACTTGCCCTAGGCAAGTGGACAAGCGTTATGTCGAGTCCTGCCACGTCTGTTTCGAAGGTCTATAGCTGGCTGGCACTAGTCTTTAAGAAGATATTAGAGAAAGTCCTTGTATTTTGATTTACCTTGGGTTGTATTCTCTCTCTCTCTCTCTGTCTCTGTCTCTCTCTCTCTCCACTATAGGCCCCTGTGGGTGGAGTATCCAGAGGATATTGCCACTTTCTCCATTGACGATGAGTTCCTGATTGGTAAGTAGTTTAGGGATAGTGGCCTTTAGACCGGTATGTAGTTCTTAACCTTTTAGTTCTTAACCTGTTTGGATGTACTTGAGCTCTTCAACCTGGTGAGGATGATACATTACCCCAGACTACCTCTCCCCCCATGTGTTCATCAGGCAGAGATCTTTTAGTCCACCCTGTAACAGATGAGAGGTCTAGTGGGGTCACAGCCTACTTACCTGGGAATGGAGAGGTGAGTGTGAGGATGGAGAGTGGAGAGTGGGGAGGGCTGACCTGGAGTTATGTCTGTTGGAATATACCACATGTTCAATCAACCTGAATCCTTCTCGTTTTCTGACCTCCTCACGCTTCTCTCCCCGTCACAGGTCTGGTATGACGTCCACACGTTCCAGAGACGTGACGGAGCTCAGAACCTCTATATCCCTGTCACCATGAGCTCAGTAGGTTCTCTGTTGCCGTCAGTGTTAACATGGATCTACTGTCTGTTTCTCAACTCCTATGGTCTTTAGCCATTACCCATTTTCTCAGCGTGCTTTCCCACAAATAACTATATTTTCTCTGTCCCACCTCTTCCTCTCAAAGATTCCAGTGTTCCAGCGAGGAGGTTCCATTATCTGCCGGAAGAACCGTGTTCGCAGGTCCTCATCCTGCATGGAGAACGATCCCTACACCCTCTACGTGGCCCTTGACTCACAGGTATAACCTTACTTTACACCACTATGATGTCACTGCCATTATTGTTGCACCATTTTACTTGCAGGGGCTTTGTCATCATTTAAATGTTTCTCTTTGTTCCAGGGCAATGCAGAAGGAGAGCTTTACATAGATGACGGTCACACCTTTAAACATGAGACAGACAAGCAGTTCATTCACAGACGCCTGAGTTTTACTGCAAACAGCCTCTCATCCAGGTCTGTCCCTCCTCTAACTAACATCATCATTCCAACCGGGCCATGTTCTCCCTGTGTTTCTGTTTAGAGTGTAACCTGTCTCTTTCTCTGATTCTGCAGTGACCTGTCTCCTGACTCCCAGTTTCCCACGGCCTCCTGGGTAGAGAAAGTGATCATCCTGGGAGTTCAGAAGCCTGATGCTGTCACCCTCACAACGACAGGTTAGTCATGTACCGTCAATAACCAGGCAACATAATGTTACGTGTAGTGCCAGGAGTTTCCCCTGAACTTTCTTCTGGTCAGGTAATGTAATGGAAAAATAGTACTTGTTGCAGTGAAGTTATTTTTGTGGCGGCAGTATAGTGCAGAAAGTGGTAAGGGTTGTGAACGTAGAACATTAGGGTTTGTTACAATGTGCTTGATGTTCTTCACCCATCCTCCACAGATGGTGGGGAGTCTTCTGCAGAGTTTGAGTTTGACCCGAACACGGACGTCCTAACTCTTCGTAAGCCAGGCGTGAACGCAGGGGTCAACTGGACATTACATCTGCGGTAACAAAGGACACGCATACACTACCGGTCAAAAGTTTGGGGTCACTTAGAAATGTCCTTGTTTTTTAAAGAAAAGCAAATTTGTTGTCCATTAAAATAACATCAAATTGATCAGAAATACAGTGTATTTTTATAGAATATCTACATAGGCGTACAGAGGCCCATTATCAGCTGGCCTTCTAAGCAGAGATGCAAAGAAGAAATCTCAGACTGGCCAATAAAAAGAAAAGATTAAGATGGGCAAAAGAACACGGACACTGGACAGTGGAAGATATGGCTTTTTCTTTGCAACTCTGCCTAGAAGGTCAGCATCCCGAAGTCACCTCTTCACTGTTGACGTTAATTGACCCCAAACTTTTGAACGGTAGTGTATAGAAGTCAAGAGACACACGAAATGTCACACACAGACTTTTGGACAAACAAGTAAACCTACAACTACAAAAAAAAAGTGTGGCTAGGATTTGGGGCAGTTACCTGAACCCTGAGAAAGAAAACGCAGGAGAAATTAATCAGGGTTGTTGAAAAAGTATGAAACTCAGGACCACAAATGGTGTTATTAAGGAGAAATTCTGCACCACTAACAAAAGGAAGCTTCTTTGATACTAATCTTTATTTTAGAAATGTTTGTTTTGGGGTTGAAATTATGACAATAATGATAATGACAACCTATAAGAGTAGATGACTAGCTGTGTAAAATAAAGGTTAAATGATGAATGATTGTCCAAATGTAATGTTTGTATTTTGTTTATCTTACAAGTTAATGAATTTGCCTTTACATGGGTCAGCAATGTGAATAGACAAGTATGAAGAAGAGATTACCTTCTATCGGACATTATGAAATACAGTGGGTATTATAAGTATTCACCCGCGCCCCCTCCCCATTTTGTTGTGTTACAAAGTACGATTTAAATGAATTTAATTGTATTTTTTTTGTCATTGATCTACACAAAATACTCTGTCAAAGTGGAAGATTATTATTTGTTTTTTAATTAAATGAAAAATAACATGAATATACCTTGAATAGGTAAGTATTAATTCCCCTGAATCAATACGTTAGAAATGCCTTTGGCAGCGATTACAGCTGTGATTTTCTTGGGTAAGTCTCTTTAGAGCTTTGCATACCTGAATTGTGCAAGATCTGGCAAGGTGTTGAGGATCATGGCTAGACAGCAATGTTCAAGTCTTGCCATAGATTTCCAAGCAGATTTAAGTCAACTAACTTGGCCACTTAGAACATCCACTGTCTACATTGTAGATTTGGCCTGGTGTTGTAGGTTATTGTCCTGCTGAAAGGTGAATTCCTGTGTCTGGCGTAAACTAGACTGAAACAGGTTTTCCTCTAAGATTTTGCCTGTGCTTAGCTCCATCCCTTTACTTCCTATCCTGAAACTCCCCAGTCTTTGCCCACATCAAGCATACGCATACCATGATGCAGCCACCACCATGCTTGAAAATAAGGAGGCAGTTACTCAGTGATGTTGGATTTGCCTCAAACATAAGGATTTGCAATTTTTACTGTATTACTTTAGTGCTTTGTTGCATGTTTTGGAATATTCTGTATATTTTTATTATTTTCACTTCATTATTTTGGGGTAACTAAAATGTTGTTGATGCATCCTCAGTTTTCTCCTTTCACAGCCATTTAACTGGAGCTGTTTTAAAATCACCAATGGCCTCATGGTGATTGGTTAGCATTTTCCTTCCTGTCCTGCAGCTCAGTTTAGAAGAATGACTATCTTGGTTGTGTGTGCATGGTTTAATATATCATCCACAGCCTAATTAACTTGCCCATGCTTAAAGAGATATTACATGTCTGATTTGTTATTGTTACTCATCTACCAATCACTGCCCTTCTCCGAGGCTTTTGAAAAGCTTCCTGGTCTTTGTAGTTCAATAATTTACTGAGGGAGCTTAAATATGTTGTATGTATTGGGGACAGAGGAAGAGGTAGTCATTAAAAAATCATGTCAACCCCTATTATTTC
Source organism: Thymallus thymallus (assembly GCA_023634145.1). Classification (NCBI taxonomy): domain Eukaryota; kingdom Metazoa; phylum Chordata; class Actinopteri; order Salmoniformes; family Salmonidae; genus Thymallus; species Thymallus thymallus. Next base: position 10,148,479 of record CM042404.1, read on the forward strand.
TAAAGCTGAATTTGACTCCTGAACTAATTTAGGCTTGCCTAAACAAAAGGGCTGAATACTTTTGCAACAACTATATTTGTTATTAAATGTTAACATTTTGTAGAATTTTCTTTTCACTTTGACATTATGGAGTATTTTGTGATGCTCAATAACAAACAATCACAGCTAAATCCATTTCAATCCAACTTTGTCACACAACAAAATGTGAATAAAGCCAAGGGGGTGAATACATTGACTTATGCAATTTTACTAAATGTTTACACGCTGTTGGAGAAGGGTGTTGATTTAACTGATTTGAATGGAGGATTTGTTGTCAGCAATAAACCAACTACATTACCATTTGCTTCACATTTTGTTTATTACAAAGTTATTATAAATGTAGGCTATGAAGTTTACAGAGTACACCAGTACATATACACCATGTCTTGGCATAAACATTTTGTTTCCAGGGGTTTCATATTCAAGGTTTTGTTGTAGTCTATGTCATGACATAAAATACTGATAGTATCATAGCTCTTTGAGAGGTGATGCTGGATGACAGTTTGCATCCATAATTATGGTCACACCCTATGATATCACAGCACTGTGCCTTACTATAACAGGGTCATGAGCCCTGTCTGAGTGCCCACATTGAGGATAACACAATTCTGAGTATAGCATGCTAAGGTACACTGTATATACCAGTTAATTTAACATAATGGTGGTTTGCCCATCCAATGTTGGTATTCTTTCCATCGTTTGGTCCTGCCGGAGTGTATACAGGAGATGTATATAGTCTTATAGTCAGTCTGCAGGCGGCCGGGTGAGGAACCTCATCAGGCTCTCATAGCTGAGGAAGGTGATGGCGTTAACAGGGAAGGCCCTCAGGCTGTTCAAGAGGAGCCCCTTAAAGAACACCCTCACCCCCTCCTCCTTCAGACTCACACTCATGCAGTGCAAGACCCCCCGGTACACCCGGCCCCCAGCACCGGACATCTGCAGCCGTGCTTTCACCACATCCATGGGCGTGGCAAAGGCCCACGTCACCACGCCTGCCACACCACCCGCCATTAACACTGCAAATGTGCCTGAAGATACAAACCTAATTATTACCTGAAAATCGATGTAATTGCACTAGCATTTAAACCACCAATAAATGGTCAAATCTAGACACAATTCTCGCATGCTCTCTTACAGACTAGCATGGCCTTTGAACTGTTAAAGACACACAGTCATCTATTGCAGTGGCATTGCACAGATTATCAGCTCTCAGAACGCCTGGAGAAGAGCGTAACATCTCAGGAACCACACTCATACATTATAATATAGGAATCCTTTTAGATGTGCATCACAATTGCAAAAAATGATGGCCTGGAACACAACCTCTCTCCAACTGACCTGGCCGTTTGCCTTCTTCAGTCAGGAACCTGCAGGTGATCTCGTAAGGCAGGAAGTAGATTCCATAGCAAGGCACATCTCTCAGGGTAAGAGCCAAACCCCCTCGAAACAATCCCCTTGGCCCCTCCTCCCTCAGGATAACAGTCACACAGTGAATGGGACCTCGATACCCGTCACCACCGACCCCAGCCCAGCTCTTGGTCTGGGACTGCAGGCGTACCTTCACCAGGTCAACAGGCGCAGTAACCACCACCTGGCAGCAAGACAAGCTTGGTGTTAAAAAGTACACATAACAATTCAATATTTCAGGGCCATTTAAAGCACGTTCCATATTACCTGCGTCAGACCTGAGAAACAGCCAGCTGCGAAGACTGCTGATGCTGAGGCAGGGTTGCCTTGGCTACGGTCGCTCCGTTGGGACTGGGTGAGGTAGTCTAAAGCATTGCTATAAGAACCAAAGACCACAGCGTTGGTGATGCCAGTAGTTAGGACAGGAAATGCCATGCCCTTGAAGAACCCAGGGATCTGATCCGACAAAAACCAAAAATAAAATCGTATAGTTCAAGTATTGCTAATGGTACAACATTGTAGCGAAAATTTAAAACACACATCGACAAATCCCACTGGGCACAAACTGGTTAAATCAACGTTGTTTCAATATAGTTTGTCAACGTATTGTGACGTGGAATCTACGAGGAAAATACATTAGATTTGAAAAAAGTAATCAACTTATTTTGAGGGTAACATTTCAACCACAGGATTATGTCGTCATGATAACCAAATTTCAAGATAGACAAACCTTTAATAAAATATGTTGAATTTGTACCTTTAAAAGAACTTTCAAGATAAAATCCACTATCAGAAAAAAAAAAATTATAATGGCTGGGCAGCGCCTCTTACTGGAGAATTGATCTATCAACAGCTACCCTTTGGTCTCCCATCCAGGTTTTTTTTTTTACCTTTACTTAACTAGGCAAGTCAGTTAAGAACAAATTCTTATTTTAAAAGACGGCCTGCACCGGCCAAACTCGTTTTAACCAAGCCCATCCCTGCTTAGCGATGATATTTGCCACTGACTATTACCAATGTGCTATCAAGAGAATGATTGTTGTGAGATCTCCTCTTAAAACTAATAGATTTACTGGACTCCACAAGGTGATGAAAGCATTCCACAGGGATGCTGGCCCATGTTGACTCCAATGCTTACAACAGTTGTGTTAAGTTGGCTTGATGTACTTTGGGTGGCGAAGCATTCTTGATACACACAGGAAACTGACAGGTTAAAGCCTTCTGTCTCCTCCCCTTCATCTTCACTGATTGAAGTGACATCAATAATGGATCATAGCTTTCACCTGAATTTACCTGGTCGGTCTATGTCATAGAAAAAGCAGGTGTTCGTAATGTTTTCTATAGTCAGTGAGGTGCATGAAAACTAAAAGCGGATTTACCTAATTCGTTGGAGACCCGATGAACCTCAAGAGTTAACCAATACTTTGTTTTTATACTTCAACAACTAAGATATGTAAGCTTACGTAGCTTTTAAACTAGCTCACCAGTATGTGGGCAAAAACTATGTTAAATCCTTGTCAATCCAAATGCCCAGATATTTAAAGGCGGGAACCTGATCGATGGGAGAACCATTCAATGAATAAATACACTGAGTGTACAAAACATTAAGAATACCTTCCTAAGACAGTGGCACAGTTGGAACTATCCAAGCCGAAGATAAAACTCCTTCAAATGTTGATATTTGGTTGCGTTGACAATCAATGAGCTTGACACCTTGATAAGCTAATTTCACGACGACAGCTCACCACATCGTACTGGGCGATGATGCCTGGCTTCAATTCATTTATTTCCACCTCTTTCTTTCCACTCCTTTCCTCTTGTGACCTCACCCTTTCCCAGTCACCTCCCACTCACAAGGCAGGAAATAAGCTTGACTTAATCTTTACTAAAGGCTGTTCGCCTACTGATGTTCATCACTGCAACACCCCTCCAGGTCTCTGATCACTACTTTGTTTTCTTTTCTCTCCATCTCTCCACCAGGGCTGCGTGCTAACAGAACAGGGATCCTTCCATACCCTCTTCTATCCCTTCTCTTCCTCTGTATCTGCTGCTAAAGCTGCTTTCTATCACTCTAAATGTTAAGCTTCTGCCACCAACCCTGGGAAACGTTTCTCCATCTCCTCCCCCTTTCCTCTCTGCAGGTCTTTGTCAACCACTTTGAAAAAAAAAGGTTGACAACATCCGCTCCTCATTCACTCAGCCTACTGAGTCCACTAGTCCCACTCACACATAACTAGCCTACGCCTTGACTTCTTTCTCACCTCTCTCCAGATTAAATCCTGTGGCTAGTGATGTCCACCCGCCCAACAACCTGCCCACCTTCTGACACACAGGTGGCGACACGCATTTCTGCGTGCCTGGCAGACATCTCAGCTTGGATGTTGGCCCACCACCTCATGCTCAAACTCAACAAAACGGAGCTGCTCTTCCTCCAGAGGAAGACCTGCCCGCTCCAAGACCTCTCCATCACGGTTGACAACTCCACGGTGTCCCCCTACCAGAGTGCAAAGAATCTTGGCGTGACACTGGACAACAACCTGTCGTTCTCTGCAAACATCAAAGCAGTGATTCGCTCCTGCAAGTTCATGCTCTACAACATCCGTAGAGTGCGACCTTTCGGACTCTGTTGGCTGGGCTCTACGCTTGTGCCATCAAACCCCTGCAATTTATCCAGAATGCTACAGCCCGCCTGGTGTTCAACCTTCCTATGTTCTCCCATGTCACCTGGTTCCTCCGCACACTCCACTAGCTTCCAGTCGAAGCTCGCATCACATTCAAGACCCTGGTGCTTGCCTATGGAGCAGCAAGGGGAACCTCCTTAACTTCAGGCTATGCTCAAACCCTACATCACAAGCCAAGCACTCCGGTCCGCCACTTCTGGTCTCTTGGCCCTCCCACCCCTACGGGAGGGCAGCTCCCGCTCAGCCCAGTCAAAGCTCTTCTCTGCCTTGGCACCCCAATGGTGGAAAAAGTTTCTCCCTAAAGTCAGGACAGTGGAGTCCCCCCCCTCCCCCAGAAAATGTACAATTTAAAAAGGCACTTCTCTTTTCCCACTAGCACTGACATTAACGGTAAATACTTTGTTGAGGGAAAATGTACTTGATACAATTGTGATGTTGTGGTCTCACCTAGCTATCTTAAGATGAATGCACTAATTGTAAGTTGCCCAGAGCAATAAGAGCCTCCGCTAAATAACTAAAATGTAAACATTTTAAATGTAACCAAACCCAATTCAATATTTGAAATAGAATAAAAAGCCTATTAACTTGTCGACAAGTTAACAAATTATATATTGGATTGACATCTCCAACTCAACCAAAAATAAAAGTAAGTTAAAAGTATGGGCATAAGCCAGTTGCTCAGATTGAACTATCCAAGCAGTAGATATCCTTTAAATGTTAATATTTGGTTGTGTTGTCAACCAAATACAATTCAATATAACCTAGCCAAACGTTAAGGCTATCTTACAAACTAATGTAACACATCCATGGCCACATTTTGAGGTTACTGTAACTATAAATGTATTTTTATGTAATTATATAAAGTGTGCATGTTCAAGATAGCATGCATAGTTCATCACAGGTCTGTGGAGATCTTCATATTTGTGTAATAATCTGTGCAGAATCAAGAACGGCATTGATCACTTGCACTATGTACTTTTAATGTAATCTCAACAGCAATCCAGGTCATTTGGTTCTGCTATTAGATGAAGCACAGCGATAAGTAACACATTAAGATGTTGTATAAATAAACTAAATATCTGACATTGTATTCCCACTTGAACTTTGCTGTGCTTTTACATGGTTGAAAGCACTGTGATAGACATTTCAGTGAAATCCAATCCAAAAATAAGACATTGTTTTATCATTGGAATTTGGTTGTGCTTTAAGATGGTTAAAAGCATAGTCATAACATAGTTGTAATCTCATTGATCGTCTCAACCAAATATTTACCAATTATCCACATTGAAATGATGTGCTGTGCACAGTGGGATGAGTCACATAATAGTATTCAAAAACGTACCCCTTCGCGAATGTATGTCCTAGCCACACAGTCAAAAATACCCTTGTATTTATCCTGGGTCTGCAGACGCACCTACATATGGAGTATAATATACAGTTGAAGTTGGATGTTTACATACACTTAGGTTGAAGTCATTAAAACTCATTTTTCAACCACTCCACAGATTTCATGTTAACAAACTATAGTTTTTGCAAGTCGGTTAGGACATCTACTTTGTGCATGACACAAGTCATTCTTCCAACAATTGTTTACAGACAGATTATTTCACTTATAATTCACTATATCACAATTCCAGTGGGTCAGAAGTTTACATACACTAAGTTGACTGTGCCTTTAAACAGCTTGGAAAATTCCAGAAAATGATGTCACGGCTTTAGAAGCTTCTGGTAGGCTAATTGACATAATTTGAGTCAATTGAAAGCACTGTGATAGACATTTCAGTGAAAACCAATCCAAAAATAAGACATTGTTTTATCATTGGAATTTGGTTGTGCTTTAAGATGGTTAAAAGCATAGTCATAACATAGTTGTAATCTCAATGATCGTCTCAACCAAATTTTAACCAATTATCCACATTGAAATTATGTGCTGTGCACAGTGGGATGAGTCACATAATAGCCTACAAACCTGATTCAGTTACACAAGTTCTGGAATAGGCCAAAACTCACCCAACTTATTGTGGGAAGCTTGTGGAAGACTTGTGGACATTTCACATTCTTAAAATAAAGTGGTGATCTTAACTGACCTAAGACAGGGAATTGTTACTAGGATTAAATGTCAGGAAGTGTGAAAAACTGAGTTTAAATGTATTTGGCTAAGGTGCATGTAAACTTCTGACTTCAACTGTACATATTATGTGACTTGTCAACAAGTTTTGATTCCTTGGTCTAAATTAGTGGATCTAATCATCAAGTTTAAGTGAGTCCAATACTTGTACCTTCACTGTGTCCATCGGATGACCAAAGCCCAACCCTACTGCTCCTAGAACATATTCATATACCCCTAGTCAAGTTCAACCTCTATATTCATGCCCAAAAATGTTTTGATACACAAAGATCTATGTTCCCCCTATACATTACCTGAGATGCATCCTGCTATGAATTCCACAAACGGCATGGTAGGCTTGCTCAGTTGCTTGTTCACACTAAAACAGATCAATTGCAGTCAAGTTGAGTTTACAGTCTCTCACCTTGTAACATCTAGTCAGCATTTTTTTACGAGGATACTTGAATAGCCATTACAGTTTAGGATTAGGGGAAAATATACAATTATTAATAATTTTCCCTGATGACATTACCCACCGGGAACAGACGTCAATTCAACGTCTCCACGTTGGTTCAACACGGAGACAGGGATAGATTGTGGGTTCTATCCAACGAATTGTTTGCATTGTATCTAATTTCGCTCACATACAGTACACTTTAATCTTAATTCCAACCCTCAGATTTCCACAAACTAACCCTTCCCAGTACACTACCATTTTACTGTTTCCTTTTGCAATACATCCTTTATTTTACTTTGATGTCTTACGAGGGTCTTGAACCTCTGTATTTGTACCGTTTCTACCGAGATTGCCTAAAAATAAATAGGCCTACTTTAGCTAAGAGTATTATCATATTTACCATTAGTTGATCTTGGTTTTTCACATCTCCTAACAATAAGCATACTGTTTGTAGGTCCATCTGAACACAGACATTATCACTTACAGAACCTGTCTCCAAAAGCAAGCCACCGAAGTACAGTACCAAAAGAGATAATCTATTGATTCGATTTCCTCTGGGCAGAGTCTGCACAGGGCTGACTGTTCAATGTCAAGATATTTATTGGAGTGTCATTCTAAATCATTGATAGAACATATAGGTCGCTTAAGCATATAGCATAGCTTATATGGCTAGTGATATGCTGCTATTCAACCTTTGTGCAGAGTTAATAAATGCAGTCTGGAGCAGTAAACCAGTTCAAAATATACAAAATGAATTGGGGCGAACATCCCCGTTGATTTTTGATCTTAAAAGAATGAAAGCAATGCTTTTGAAGAGTGGGTTTGACAAGAAAGTTTGGTCGGCGACCTAGATCTGAGAAAGATTTACCTGATTTGAGCGTTACCTCATCGCAGAATACACATCAAAACAAGTTTTTTGATCGACCCGCACTATTATGTGACTGCCTACACAACATACTATATCTCAAGGCAAATCGTCTTTGATACATTTTCTAGGGTAGGGTTTTCCTGCCGTCAAGCGGTAGAAATGTGCACTGTCCACTATATATATATATATAATAGCTATAATGCACTTCAGAGGTTTGTGGTATATGGCCAATATACCACTGCTAAGGGCTGTATTCAGGCACTCCACGTTGCGTCGTCAACCCCGTCCTCACATATATATATTTTTTTATGGTGGATAAAAAAAATATATATATATATATACATATAATAATAATAATATATACAGCGGGTGAAATAAGTATTGAACACGTCACCATTTCTCTCAGTAAATATATTTCCAAAGGTGCTATTGACATGAAAGTTTCAACAGATGTTGGTAACAACCCAAGTAATCCATACGTACAAAGAATTCCGAAACAAATAAGTTCAGAAATTAAGTTATGTGTAATAATGTGAAATGACACAGGGAAAAAGTATTGAACACATGAAGAAAGGGAGGTTCAAAAAGGCATGGAAAGCCAAGACAACAGCTGAAAACTATCAGTAATTAAAAAGCAATCCAGCCCCCTGTCAGTGCAAATTAATATCAGCTGGTTCAGTCCCAACTGATGGCCTACAAAAAGGTCTCATTGCCAAGGTGTCACACAAGACACATCTCATGATGGGTAAAAGCAAAGAGCTGTCTCAAGACATTCGCAACCTAATTGTTGCAAAACATAATGATGGCATTGGTTATAGGCGCATTTCTAAGCTTCTGAATGTTCCAGTGAGCACTGTTGGGGCCATAATACGGAAGTGGAAAGACAATCATTTCACCATAAATTTGACGTGTTCAATACTTATTTCACCCGCTGTATATATATATATATATATAAAATAAAAATTATAATATATATATATATATATTTTTAATCCACCATAAAAAATATATATATGTGAGGACGGGGTTGACTACGCAACGTGGAGTGCCTGAATACAGCCCTTAGCAGTGGTATATTGGCCATATACCACAAACCTCTGAAGTGCATTATAGCTATTATAAACTGGTTACCAACGTCAGCCTTTAGCCGTGGTATATTGGACATATACCACAAACCCCCAATGTGCCTTATTGCTATTATAAACCTCTGGTATACAGTCTAATATACCATGGCTGTCAGCCAATCAGCATTCAAGGCTCGAACCACCCAGTTTATCATAATATTTATACCATGGCATTGTTGAATACTTGTTTCTGATTAGCTTGACTGGCATTCTAGAGCATGCATTATTTATCTGTATTGCATGGTATATTTGCTCATAGAATTCAACGGCTATAGTTCATTCTTACATGTTCTATGGGCACATTCGTAAATTCACTCTTCAGGCTATCTACTCCGATTTCAGAGCACTCTCATCTGAGTATGCTCAACACCCGTTGAATATATATATATTTATTTATTTGTTTATTTAACCTTTATTTAACTAGGCAAGTCCGCTAAGAACACATTCTTATTTACAATGACGGCCTACACCGGCCACCCTATGGGACTCCCAATCACGGCCGGCTGTGATACAGTCTGGATTCGAACCAGGTGGTCTGTAGTGTCGCCTCTAGCACTGAGATTAAGCGTCTTAGACCAATGCGCCACTCGGGAGCCCCGATTGTCAGTAAACATGGCCAGTGTCAGTAAACATCAGCAAAAAAGCTTAATTAAATTGTTGCCAGCAGCACAGTTACAGTCACCAACGCGCTGGATAAAACGAAAACAGCTCTGCTAGGGCAAGTAACATGGTCAGAGTGAGGTGTTCTCTCATTTATGTCTGGAAGTAGCTAGCTAGCTAGCTAGCTAACTTTAGACAGTTAGCTTGACGTTGTGAGGTCAGAACGCTCAGATCAACCCTACTCCTCGGCCAGAGCGTTCGGTGTTTACATCGGAGAGCGAAACCCACCGAATTTACGAACGGGCAATCTGACAACGCTCTGAATTTACGAGCGCACAATGAGCGCTCTCTGGCACTCCATAGTGAATTTACGAACGCGCCCCAATTTAAAACATGAATGCCATTGTTGAATTCGATTTTCATAATGGCAAGGTAGGACTGATGCCATCATTGATGGTTTGGTTAGCTAAACTACCAAGTCTGTTTGTTTGGTTACCACGGCAAATACTGTAGCTATGTAGTCAAATTGCTCGCTAGCTACTTCAGTGGATGTTGAACACATTTCCAGCGTAACACTTAATGTATATATTTCTATCTAGTAGAGCTATAACCCTAATTTATTTCGAATAGGCTAGACAGTGTTCCGCTATCCCATTCGGCCTATGAGGTGAGTTCAATGGTATTGCTTCTGCTCCAGACAGTGCTAACACTCTTTTTATTTTAGCATAATTGCTAAATTATATCTAAACACAGAATAATAGTTAAGCAACATACTACAATTCCTTAACGATAGATGACGGTAATGCACCACAATAGTTGAGCAGCACAACAACAAAAATATGAATATTTTTTACCACAGAACAATGAGACAGATATTTCACTACATGTGAAGCATGCGTTTGGCGTTACCGCTCACTACCAAATATGGTAGTGAGAGGAAGCCCGATTGCGGGCAGTGGGAGAAGATGGAACGAGATGGATTTTGGCCGAATTCTGCACATTTTCTCATCGATGAATCATTTCATTTCAATACAGTTTTCTGTTCACAAAACTAGAATGTGTTATGAAAAGAGTGGACTAAGTATTGTAGACTTTACCCTTTAAAAAATGTTTTTAAAATCGCGTTGTTTAGCAGGAGCGCAAAGGCGAATTTAGTTAATGCACACGCGCACTGCACAGAGTAGGGGTTCCCTAACTGACATAAATATTTGTTTTTACTGTCTCGACACTTCCGCATTGGGGTCTGGACCGCGGTGGGCGCAGTTCTCCAGAGTCGTCAGTTTGCTGGTAAACTGTTGAAGTTGTTGTTTTGACAAAATACTGAGTTTATACTATTTTGTGCACTCAATACCACCTCTTCAGTAAAATAAGGTAATTGAATCTCACTGGTTTAGCGCACCGCTGACTTCTTGCTAGGTAGCTAGCTAACATGGTAGCTACGTGAGTTGTCTGTTCGCGCAGGGTACTAGATGTGAAATATAGCTATCCCGCCAGTCAACTAGCTGGCTCGCTAAAGTTAGCTGTAACTATTTTCTTATGTCTAAACAACAAGTAAATCAAAGCCTTGATATTGAATATAATTAGCAACTAGCAACCAACTTAGCTTCTGAGATGGCTAACGCGTTTAGTATGTCACAGTGAATTTCCTGGATAACGTTCTTAAAAATAAAAATAAACCTACTTTATTTTTGTGTCCCACATAGATGGAAGGAGATGAGTGTGGCAAGTTTCCTCCAGAACCATCGGAGGGTAAATCACAGAGGGGAAGTGTGGCCTCCTCAGTCACTCGCGGTCAGTTCCCTTTTTTCTTTGTCTGGTGTTTACAATATACTATTATTTTGGCCCTCTGTGTGTTTCTAATTTGTGTTTTGCGTTAGTGTTATGTCAATTTCCCTTCCTATGTGTTTTGTCCTACAGCTCAAGATGTGCTTGTGTACCTGGTCGGTGACAGTGCTGTACACCTGTGTGTGGAGGGGGTTGGCTGTGTGAGTGTCCAGGAGCTAGGCCACAGTGTCCGGGAGGCTCTCCACATTCCTGATTCAGCAATGGATGCCTTTGCATTCTGGCTCTGCTCTCCTCTGCTCGGTAATGACAGCTCTCTCTGTAATGCACCTCCATTCCTCTTCCTCCTCCCCCTAGCCCTCAAACAGCTGTGCTGCACATGCTGTTATTTTAATATAAACAACTGGGTCATTGATTTGACATTTTGTTGATTTGATCAGGAGGAGGAGGGCTGATTTGTATTACAGAGGAATAGTTTTGTGTCGGAGGCTGGTCTGGTGAATTGTATCATGTATTGGTGAAGATTGTTGAGAGCCCTTGGGCCATAAGCGGAATACTGCCCATTTGTATGCTTCTCTCTTGAACTACTGTCTTGCTGGAGGACTGTCATTGTTTGTAAAATATTAGAAAGATCACTACAGCAAAATTAAGTCTACAGCTTGTGGATATAGTGTGAAAGATTAGCATGCTTTGTCATGACAAAATTATTAGATCTTTATGCCATGAGAATGTTTATTTATCCTTTCATAAATGGTGACATTTGGTTGTCTACATCCTGCCTGATTCCTACTCTCTCAGAACTACAGTTAAAGCCGAAGCATCAGCCTTACAAACTGTGCCGCCAGTGGCAGGACCTGCTGTATCGCTTCACTGAGGCCTCGGAGGAAGACATATCTCAAGGTGAGACTGCCTGTGTCTCTGTGTGTAGGGATAAGCCTGTGTTTTTTTTGGTAATCTTTGTTTCTGTATTTTTAGCAGATTAATATTTTGCGCCTCATCCATGTAACCCCCCCCCCCCCCCTTTTTTTTTTCTTCATCCCCACTGCTGAATTCCTATTGCTTTGTCAACCTGACCTTCTGTTATCTCTGACCCAGCATCACTAATCCTCAACTGTACATCTGCCATCATATACTAATGTTATGTCATACCCTCAACATGCTGTATTCTTTCCTTTTTTTTTCTCTCCAGATGAGCCAAGCCTGCAGTACAGAAGGAATGTGTTTTATCCCAAGTCTAAAGAGCTGCAGGTACCACTTGTTCCATTTTCTCCTTAAATTTTACATGAACATGAAGCCGATGGAAAACATTGTCCTTAATAGTATGGTTGTATTGTCAAATGGGTAGATTATACTTTCCTGGTCGTAGACACGTACACCGAGCACCAACTCTCATACAAAAGGTTACGTTTCTTACAAGAATGATGAAGGGAAATTCCACGGTAACAAAATTGCGCTGAGACTCAGATTATTCACTTAAAACGTATGCTAAACAATCTTGCAAACCATACAACTCTTGGCACAAGGACTACTTTTAACAATTTACACTGAACATTTTACAAACACATTTACTGGAAGAACTGTGCAGATGCTCAGTTTGGTCACAAAATGTAGGTAAAATCTCCCTCAGTAGTTTTATGTGTCAATGTTTTCCAAAAACTGCCTAAATATCTGCTATGAATTAAGATTCAACGATGTCTGCAGAACAAATGGGGTGTCAGCTATGACATGAAACATTGAGTTTGAAAAAAATCTCAATAACCGAAAACTTTTTGGTTATTGAACTACAGTAACCTAAGTGAAGTGGATTTACAACCGGTAACGGAATTTCATCATCTGTACTATACATAAATTCATAATTATGATTATTAATGGAAATTGTCTTCATGGTGATGTATCTTAAATAGGTACACAAAGATGTAAATATGTAATATCCTCCTTTGCATATTTGGGGATTATTATACACACTGGCTGTTATTTTAATGAGGGCTGTCCCTAAACAAGACCAAATTTGGTTGGACCGGACCAAATCTGAACCAAAAGTTTGGACATCAAAGTAAATTACAGTAGAGTTCTATACAGTGTACTGAACTCTACTCTATTGTACTCTACTTTTCTTTAGTGTACTGAAATATACTCTACTTTTCTTTAGTGTGCTGTCCAAGCTTGTGAACACAACTGTGGTTTGATTACTAATGATTTCTTATTATAGCCAATTCAATTTACAGAAATTCCATTAACAATGTAATTTTGAGTTTTAATTACTTGATAATTCATAAACAAAATTGATATGAGTAAAAACATTAATTAATTGATAGGTCTACCTTTTACTTGTTACTTCTGTGAACTTTCATTGTCTTCTCTCATGAGGGAGAGAAATTTGAAAATATCTTAGATATGTGGGGTTTTGGTAACGGAATTTTAATGCACAAGGCAATGTTTCTTAAACTTACAGAAGGCAGAACGATTTCTCCAAAACCAAATGTGTTTTTCGTTGGCAGTGGTCTTTACTTCAACATTATTGTATTTTAGATGTATTTCTAATAGCTTTTAAGCCTTTTTTTGACCAGAAATTAAAGCCATTGCTTATTCTTAATTTTAGGATGGAAAATGGTTTAAAAGTATGTATGTCTTAATTTCTCAAATATACACTCTTAGCTTTCATTTGACACCCAATTTGACATGCTCTTATGAACTTCACATGTTGGTGCTCATGGGTCCTTTTACATGGAAATTACCCAAACTCCCCTATTTCTGTTTGGATCCTCCCATATTCCACATGTCCATTGTATGGTCTTTTCCCTCTAGATTGAAGACGAGGGGGTGTTGAGACTCCTTTACGATGAGGCACGGGTTAACATCCTTGCGGGCCGCTTCCCCTGTGACCCTGAGACCTGGACGGGTTTGGGAGCGCTATCTTTTTCTCTGGAGCTGGGAGTCGGTCTGGACGACCAGAAAGCCACTGCTGCTTTAAGGTAAACTATGCCAGGCATTTGAACATCTGCCTCTTGATGAAGTTATTGTGTGGTATTTTTAAGAGTATAACTCAATATAATTGTTTCTATACCTGGCTGCGTACCCTGATTATTGACCCTCTTCTCCCAACTCACTCAGGGAGAAGAAGCTGATATCCTTCCTGCCTGCGCATGTTTCAGGGGGAGGTGGGGGTCTGTTCTCTACCCTGAGGGGGAAAGGGGGCCGGCAGGCAGGGCTGGAGCACAACCTGTTGGAGGAGTATCACAAGATCAGCACCTCAGGCAGCTCCCCCCCGGAGCCCACTCAGCGTCTACGCCAGTACCTCAGCACATGCCACTCTCTGCCTTACTACGGGTAAGGAACAAGCTGGACGAATGGCCTCAGCTTAACTGCATGGTGCATTTACCACTTTCACAGTTTGTATCTTCTTAATGTTCCACTTGCATCATGTCTCACGGGTGTGAGTTCGATTTTTGTCTGGGCAGGTGTGCTTTCTTCTCGGGGGAGATCGACAAGCCAGCCCAGGGGATTCTTCATAGAGCAGGACGGAAAGCTGTGAATGTGGGGATCAGTCTGGAGGGGGTGTATGTAATGGACATCAAAGAGAAGGTAAGACCTGGAATGTCAAGTTAAAATGAATGATAACTCCTCTACATAACAAGCAGAATATTACCTCTTTTACTGTGTGTGATATAAGTATTGTCATTGACCAGAGGTATCCTTTAGCAATGCAGAAAGACTCTTCACTGAATGACCCAACCCTCTCCATTTCTGCCTCTCATTCTCTCCGACAGCATGTGCTCCTGGGCCTGCGCTTCAGTGAGCTGTCTTGGGACCACAGCTACCCTGAAGGGGAGGGTGACTCGCACATCCTGTGGCTCGAATTTGATGGGGAGGAGGCTGGTACCCCTGTCAACAAGTTACTCAAGATCTACTCCAAACAAGTAATGAAACCTAAACATAACTTCTCTATTTCTTTTGGTGCTTTTCCTAAGTAGGTGGTCATAGATTATACTGTTCTTTATCCTCTCCCTGTACCTCTAGGCAGAACTTATGAGCGGCCTTATCGAGTTCTGTGTGGAGCTACGTTCTGCAGCCGAAGGAGGGGCGGCCACGGAAACAGACGGTGATGTCAGTCCATCCCATCAGCCTGCTGGACAGGCGGGGTGCAGTGACGGAGAAAGGAACGGTCGCCGTGGGAAACTGCGTAGGCAGAGCAGTGTGGTGTGCAGTCGGGTCCATACACTGAACACCATCAGCTACGTGGACAACGGTGAGTCTGGGGAGGGGGGAAATCATGCATGTCATTCATTTAGTCAGTATTAACCATCCATATACATCAAAAGTATGTGGACACCCCATCAAATTAGTGGATTCGGCTATTTCAGCTATTTTTGAAATAAAAATGTATAAAATAGAGCATGCCGCCATGCAATCTCCATAGACAAACATTGGCAGTAGAATGGCTCGAATTGAAGAGCTCAGTAACTTTCAACGTGGCACAGTCATAGAATGCCACCTTTCCAACAAGTCATTGCGCCAAATTTCTGCCGTGCTAGAGCTGCCCCTGTCAACTGTAAGTGCTGTTATTGTGAAGTGGAAATGTCTAGGAGCGAGTGGTAAGCCACACAAGTTCACAGAACGGGACCGCCGAGTGCTGAAGCGTGTTGCGCGTACAAATCGTCTGTCCTCAGTTGCAACACTCACTACCAGGTTCCAAACTGCCTCTGGAAGCAACGTCAGCACAAGAACTGTTCGTCAGGAGCTTCATGAAATGGGTTTCCATGGCTGAGCAGCCGCACACAAGCCTAAGATTACCATGCGCAATGCCAAGTTTCGGCTGGAGTGGTGTAAAGCTCACCGCCATTGGACTCTGATGCGTTCTCTGGAGTGATGAATCACGCTTCACCATCTGGCAGTCCAACGGACTAATCTGGATTTGGCGTATGCCAGGAGAATGCTAAGTGTAAAGTTTGGTGGTGGAATAATGGTCTGGGGCTGTTCTCCATGGTTCGGGCTAGGCCCTTTAGTTCCAGTGAAGGAGAATCTTAACGCTATGACATTCTAGATGATTCTGTGCTTCCAACTTTGTGTTGTTGTTCGACAAGCAGGTGTCCACATTCTTTTGGCCATGTAGTGTAAGTTTCACTTGTTTGATATCAGGTAAGGTTGTAAAACTAACTGTTAAATGTATTTGTTGACCTCCGGACAGGTAAAGAAATCAAACGTCTGAAGCCAAAGAGAGCTGCTTCCTTCTTCACCAGGCAGGCACAGCCACCAACATATTCTGCAGTACAGGTGGGAGAAGGTTTGGAGCAAGGATGAGCCTTCATATCTGGTATAGGCACTGTTCTACGCTAACTGGAGACCAAAACTGAACATGCACGTTGAGATTGAAAGAGAAAAAGATATGCAAGGAGTTGGAGAAAACACAACACAATGGACCAAGAGTGGGATTTAAGTGTGAATAAATATTTATGCATAATTGTTGTGTATATGAAGTTACGTGAGAATATTGGCATTCTTTAGGTGCTGCAAAGTGACGTTGTGTCGTTGCTTCACAGGTCAAGTTGAACCGGCTACCTTTTGGTAGAAGTTGTAGTTTAATATGAAACTGAGTAGTGGTTAACATTCACAGTAGCACCACCTTGTATCTTTACCCTTGTGATCGGGGACCTTTTATTTCTGTTCTTCCTCAGATGGAATTTATGTACTATGACTACATACAGTATCATCTATTGAGATGTTTGCAACACTCTTGGAAACCAAACAACACGGGGCATTGTATTGTCTAAAAGGAGGGTGATATTGAAGGCGCTGCAAATATATCTTGTTCAAAACTCAGTCTTTGTACCAAAACAAACTTGTCTCTTGCGGTAGTCTATGGTGCTCTGTTCTAAACACTGTCTTTCATGGACTGTATCTGCATCCTCCTCTCAGAAATTATAAGGTCAACCATTCTCCATATTCCAGACTGCACCCTTATCCAAGTGGTTTCAGATTCCACTTTTTGTTATTGTTATATTGTACAACATGCAAGGGCAGCTTGATTTAGGAATATGTTAGGAAAAAGAATGTTTCCTGATAACACTCCTCCTGCTGGCCTCTCCTCAGTGTCCAGTTTGAGAGGAGCGATTCTACTGTATATCTCTGATGCAATTTAATGTTCATACAAACTGAAGAATGTGGTTCCACTATGTTATAACTGATATTGTCAATTATGCAAACCTACAAAATAATCCCAAAAATAAATAAAAATGGTCTAATTCATCATTCCTAAATCAAGCTATGTATTCATGTTGTATTCTTTTAAAACTATTGTAGTGTACTCACTTGCTTTATGTGCACATGACTCAATATCTTAGACTGCACTGTTGATGTATCTGAAATACTGTAGTGTTTTTACATTTTGGTAATTATTTGTATTATTAGAGTAACAGTTTATGATCTTTTGACTCTCGTACACCCATCTCTGTCTTTCTCACACAAATTAGGCAATAGGTAATTTGAAACCTTATTCTTTTTCAATGCAGTCTCTCTATAAAAAGACCCAAGTGCCTTTTGTTTCAGTATTAATTTGGCCCTTGAGAGACACCTGGTATTTGTGTGGGCTTGTTTGTCTGTTAAACATGTGCACCAGAATGTTACTATATTTTATCTGCTCTGTTTGCTATAAATTTACACGACCTCTTGTGTGTACACGTTGCGACTGACAAATATATCAAACCCTTTAACGTCACTTTTCTTTCCTTTTTAATTTATATAATGTGCACTACCAAACTAAACCAGTGGCTGTAGGTTTAGTCAAACCCATAAACCTTTTTATTCAGCTTTGTACTGTTTTGACAAAACAGTGAGGTAAACTAATGAGATTTTTTATAATGTTTTTATTTGAAACATTTACTATCAGGTTTTTGTTCAATTTTTAAAACAATAAAAACATTTGTTCCTATCAGAGCCTTAGTATCTTGATTTGGTGTTGCTTGAATCCTTGCTGCCACCTACTGGCTCGTGTTTACGAGCTTCTCATCATGACTACGGCAATTCTCTTACAGGTTTGGTAGTGACGGGGCGCATAGTTGGTTGTCTGTTTAGGTGTCTGTCCGTTGTATTTAGCTAGCTAATATTTGGTTTGTGTCGCCGGTATTCGGTCGAAATGGACGCGGATGTTAATGCTCCGGCCACCACCCCACCTGACTCCGACTCAGCGCGGAAGCGGAAAGTGCACGGTATGTTGAAGCTCTACTATGGGCTGAACGAGGAAGGAAAGACCGTGGATCAAGCAGAGTCCATGGATCCTTGCAATATAAACGGGCCGCATTTCGATCCTGAGGTTTATCTCAATAAGGTAAAATCATATTTCTGTGTTTGGATACGACATGTATAGTTAGCTATTCACTGAACATAAGACACTAAATGAAAGGCCAAAACTTGCTCTTACAGTGGCAAAGGATTGTTATTATTTTACAATACGAGAGAGCCAATGCCAACTGCTTCTCTGTCATTGGTGTCACCCAGTGGTGTATATAAACCAAACACTGGATTGCTGATATTCTGTATTGGCCAATGAGAGGCTTTGAACTCACCGGTCGGCCATGTTGGCACTCCACAGAAGACGCTGTCCTACAGTATTTCAATTAAATGTATTTAAGTATATTTTGTTGTATTGGGCACATTAAGATAACTTTTTATGGAAAATTTTTGTATATACAGTACCAGTCAAAGTTTTGACACCTACTTATTCAAGGATTTTACTTTATTTTTATTATTATTCTACATTGAAATAACACATATGGAATCACGTAGTAACCAAAATATATTTTAGATTTTAGATTCTTCAAAGTAGCCACCCTTTGCCATGATGACCACTTTGCACACTCTTGGCATTCTCTCGACCAGCTTCACCTGGAATGCTTTTTCAACAGTCTGATGCAGCACTCCATCACTCTCCTTCTTGGTCAAATAGCCCTTACACAGCCTGGAGGTGTGTTGGTTCATTGTCCTGTTGAAAAACAAATGATGTAGAAAATAGTAAAAATAAAGAAAAACTGTTGAATGAATAGGTATATGTATATTACATTTTTATGTTTAGCTCACATAATATAATTTAAAAGTATGCATTAAGGTGTCTGTAATAGAATAAACATGGCAAAAACAAATGTAGACATTAATACATTATTTTATATAGCTTCCAAAAAAATGTTTTACAATGGTGGGGGAGTGCCAAGATAGAAACGTGGTGGCTTCAAAACACCTAGTGTATATATGATTGGTCTAGTGTATATATGATTGGTGTCACCCAGGTAGTACAGTAGCAGCCGTCTGTTGTCTTCAAAACTGACCTTTGAGTCATATTGGTGTCTGCAGCTCAGGAGAGAATGTTCCCTTGGAGAGCTGATGGACCAGGAGAGCTGCATGGTCAAGCAGATCCGCTCCTTGGACAGTGACATGCAGACATTGGTGTATGAGAACTACAACAAGTTCATCTCTGCCACAGGTAAGACAATAGGTGATAGTGTATGCAATGCGTTGGATATCATGTTATTGAATTGGATCGTATTGGTATCACTCTGTTCTGTGCACATACAGTACCATGTGATAAATTAATTAATGCCCACATCCTTTCTTACTAGACACAATCAGAAAAATGAAGAATGATTTTAAGAAGATGGAGGATGAAATGGACTGTCTCTCTACCAACATGGCTTCTATCACAGATTTCAGTGCACGCATCAGTGGGACTCTTCAGGACCAGCATGCACAGATCACCAAACTGTCAGGTTGGTAATGAAACACTTGGTGACACGCCTCCACCGCCTGAAATTAAAACTAGATAAACAGATCGTATTTGT
The DNA here is from genome assembly GCA_023634145.1 of Thymallus thymallus. Taxonomy (NCBI): domain Eukaryota; kingdom Metazoa; phylum Chordata; class Actinopteri; order Salmoniformes; family Salmonidae; genus Thymallus; species Thymallus thymallus. The sequence continues at coordinate 10,168,369 of CM042404.1, forward strand.
TGGTCATATAGCTATCATTGTAAGGTTACTTGTATGGACTGTGAACCACTTCATAATATGCTACTACCAATGATATATATAAACCCTAGACTGCTGACGCCACAGTTGAAGTCGGAAGTTTACATACACCTTAGCCAAATACATTTAAACTCAGTTTTTCACAATTCCTGACATTTAATCCTAGTAAAAATTCCTGGTCTTAGGTCAGTTAGGATCACCACTTTATTTTAAGAATATGAAATGTCAGAATAATAGTAGAGAAAATGATTTATTTCAGCTTTTATTTCTTTCATCACATTCCCAGTGGGTCAGAAGTTTACATACACTCAATTAGTATTTGGTAGCATTGACATTGTTTAACTTGGGTCAAACGTTTCGGGTAGCCTTCCACAAGCTTCCCACAATAAGTTGGGTGAATTTTGGCCCATTACTCCTAACAGAACTGGTGTAACGGAGTCAGGTTTGTAGGCCTCTTTGCTCGCACACGCTTTTTCAGTTCTGCCCACAAATTTTCTATAGGATTGAGGTCAGGGCTTTGTGATGGCCACTCCAATACCTTGACTTTGTTGTCCTTAAGTCATTTTGGCACAACTTTGGAAGTATGCTTGGGGTCATTGTCCATTTGGAAGACCCATTTGCGACCAAGCTTTAACTTCTTGACTGATGTATTGAGATGTTGCTTCAATATATCAATTTTCCTTCCTCATGATGCCATCTATTTAGTGAAGTGCTTTTTTATGGCGGTTTTGGATCAGTGGCTTCTTGTTTGCTGAGCGGCCTTTCAGGTTATGTCGATATAGGACTCCTTTTACTGTGGATATAGATACTTTTGTACCTGTTTCCTCCAGCATCTTCACAAGGTATTTTGCTGTTGTTCTGTGATTGGTTTCGCACCAAAGTACGTTCATCTCTAGGAGACAGAACGCGTCTCCTTCCTGAGCGGTATGACGGTTGCATGGTCCCATGGTGTTTATACTTGCGTACTATTATTTGTACAGATGAACGTGGGACCTTCAGGCATTTGGAAATTGCTCCCAATGATGAACTAGACTTGTGGAGGTCTACAATTTATTTTCCTGAGGTCTTGGCTGATTTCTTTTGATTTTCCCATGACATCGAGCAAAGAGGTACTGAGTTTGAAGGTAGGCCTTGAAATACATTCACAGGTACACCTCCAATTTACTCAAATGATGTCAATTAGCCTTTTAGAAGCTTCTAAAGCCATGCCATCATTTTCTGGAATTAACTGTGCCTTTAAACAGTTAAACAAGCTGTTTAAAGGCACAGTCAACTTAGTGTATGTACACTTTTGACCCACTGGAATTGTGATATAGTGAATTATAAGTGAATTAATCTGTCTGTAAACAATTGTTGGAATAATTATTTGTGTCATGCACAAAGTAGATGTCCTAACCAACTTGCCAAAACTATAGTTTGTTAACATGACATCTGTGGTGTGGTTGAAAAATGAGTTTTAATGACTTCAACCCAAGTGTATGTAAACTTCCGACTTCAACTGTATGTATTGGCCATTGAGAGACTTTGAAGTCATCGGTTGGCCATATTGGCACTCCCTGGTTGGAGCAGTTCTCCATAGGAATGAATGGAATTCTACAGTATTTTAATTAAATGTTTCAATGACAAAAGTACATGTATTTAAGTATTTTTTGTTGTAGTGGGGACGGTAACAATAGTACTATAAAAATATATATACTTTAAGGAAACAATTATATAATTGTTTTATTTTTTATGTTTAGCTCACAGAATAAACGTAGCTGTAATAGAATAAACATAGCAATAATGAATGTAAACATTAAATGCATTTTTATAGTTTCCAAAATGGAGGAGTACCAAGATTGCTGCGCAGTGTCTTCAATACAGCGCCCCCTGCCATTCATCCAGGGTTTATACACATTATTGGCTACTACGGCCTTAAGACAGGCAGCCCAATTCTGATATTTCTTTCACTAATTGGTCCTTTGACCAATCAGATCAGCTCTGGAAAAAATGTGACCAATTAGTGGGGAAAAAAATCAGAATTGGGCGGGCCTGTCTAAACGCAGAATACATCTAACTTCCCCCCCCTCACCCAGGAGTCCACACTCTCCTGAGGAAGCTGCAGTTCCTGTTTGAACTGCCTGCCAGGCTGAATAAGTGCCTGGAGCTGCAGGCCTATGCCCAGGCAGTGAGCTCCCATCGCCGTGCCCGCTGCGTGCTGCAGCAGTACAGCCACATGCCTTCCTTCAGGGGCATCCAGGATGACTGTCATGCCATCATGGACAAGTTGGCACAGGAGCTTAGGCAAAAATTCAGGTAGGAGTCTAAGGAAACGTTCAGTTGGTATTCACTTTGGTATGGTTGCAAAATTGAATGTATTCAACTGAATGTGTCTTCCGCATTTAACCCAACCCCTCTGAATCAGAGAGGTGCGGGGGGCTGCCTTAATCCACGTCTTCGGTGCCTGGTGAACAGTGGGTTAACTGCCTTGTTCAAGAGCAGAACAAAAGATTTTTACCTTGTCAGCTCTGGGTTTCGATACAGCAACCTTTCGGTTACTTAACCAACGCTCGTACCCTCCAGGCCATGTGCCAATGGATTTTCATTTACATTTCTGGTTCATATTATAAATCAGTAGCTAGGTTTCCATCTACATAAAGGAAATATGCACATTTTCCCACCAATGGTGTTTCCACCAAACTTGACTTGTTGAGGATAACAAATCTGTGCTTGATGACTTTTTCATTTTGTTTTCATGTACCAAATAAAAATATAAAGTGAAGTGTGTTTCCATCGTATTTTCAGCTCTTCTGATAGTTTTGTCACAAACTGTTTAGTTAAATAGCAAATGTGCCTTCTCTGGCACATGCACTCTAGCCAACAGCTCCCAGATACAGTGCGGTTGAGATTATTATGGATACGAGCGAGAATATTTGTATTTGTCAAACGGCAGTCAAGCATTGACCATGTCAATAAGGAGTATAAAGCTCGTCACCGTGCACTTTCACCACCCTGTGAAGTTCATCAAAACGTTTTTAATCTGTAGCCTAATAAACTGCATGGTTTCCTGATTCGTAGTGGAAGGATAAATAAAGCTGTCTCTACCGCCATTTCTCACATAATTAATTTTAATTAACAAAAAGATCTCCCCATGTCGAACGAACAAATGATCTGTCACCATTTATTAAATGAAATAGAAACTTCCTGTTTCCATCACAGCTGTCGTGATTTGTTTTTGTACAGTGTGACTTTACTCTCATAAAAACTGTGGATGGAAACTTGGCTAATAATACACTGTAACACTGCATGGATGCCTCATCTTTGTTTGGTGTATGTGTTTGCAGAGATGGAGGTTCGAGTGCAAAGGACCTTTCAGAGTGTGTGGAGCTTCTGCTGCAGCTGGATGAGCCGGCAGAGGAACTCTGTGACAAGTTCCTGAGTCACGCCCAGTCACGTCTGGAAGCAGACCTCCTAGGACTGGAGGCGGAGCTGAGACCACCATTGTCCACTGGACCCACAGCAGTGACGGATCCCTACACTGGCCCCGCACGCAGACTGTCAGCTGAACCCACTGCTGGATCTCCCACTGACCCCACCTCTCTAAACAATCCCTTCCTCTCTCCCAGCTCAAGGACTGATATTCTGGAGTTCATAGACAGAGGTTGCAATGAATTCGTCAGCAGCCTTTGCCTGGTCATTGCCTCGTACCAGGAGTTGTTTGTCAACCGCCCACAAGAGGGTGAGCTGGCCTCCAAAAACATCCCCCAGATGGCTATTGGCAAGCTGCATGCTTTTGTGGATGGCCTGGCCACTCGCTACTTCTCCCTGGTTGAGAGGAGGATACAAGAGGAGAAAAGTGTTGGAGACAACTCTCTCCTGGTACGGGCTCTGGAACGTTTCCACCGCAGGCTCCAGGCCGTGGCCAAACTGCTACCTGGGTCTGCTGTGCCCAGCCAAGGGACTGAGATTGTGGTGCGAGCAGCCAGGGAGAGGATCAAGCAGTACCTGGCAGCCCTGCAGAGCTTCTACCTAAACAGCCTGACAGATGTGAGGCAGGCCCTAGCAGCCCCTCGGCTGGGTGGTAGCTCAGCCGGAGGTGGGTCTCACCTAGGGGGACCAGCCACTGGGAAAGATGCTCCGGCCAGCTTGCCAGAGCTCCTCTCCTCTCTGTCTGCCTCCATTCTCAATCAGATAAAGTCAGTCCTGGCATCCGTGCACCTTTTTACTGCAAAGGACATCACCTTCTCCAACAAGCCTTACTTCAAGGTGAGCTAGATGAATATTCATACTATTGGTGGTTTGTTAATTGGCCCCATAGATTTTTTTAAAGCCATTTCTGTACGTTAACGTTGACAGCCCGGTTTGATCTTTTTCTCCTCTCTTTCTTCAGGGGGAGTTTTGTAGCCACGGTGTGCGTGAGAGCCTGGTGGTTAACTTCATTAAGTTTGTGTGCCAGTCCTCGCGTCAGTTCTGTGAGAGTGCAGGAGACCGGGGCGGGTCTACACCCCCTGCCCTCCTACTCCTGCTGTCACGCCTCTGCCTGGACTATGAAACCTCCACCATCTCCTACATCCTCACCCTCACAGACGAACAGTTCCTCGTGCAGGTAAATGTGCCAATGAACCTCTAAAGACTTCTCGAAGGCAATCGATGGGAATGTAAGAAAATAATGTGCAAAAGTCCTCTTTAGTTATGAGAAATGTGTATCACATGCTACTACACATGCTGTTCTATCCTCTCGTTTCTCTCGTGTTCACAGCATCACTCTCCTGTAACTGCAGTCACAGCTTTATGTGGAGAGGCCAGAGAGGCAGCACAGAAGCTACTGAACCATTATGTCAAGGTACACATTTTATCACTTTCTTAACAACAAATTACTATTGCTGTGAATGGCCATTTCAGGCCTATTCCATCTATTTCTCAGCTGTCCCCTTCTCTGTTGCTGTGGACAGGTTCAGGGCCTGATCATATCCCAGATGCTGAGAAAGAGTGTGGAGACACGAGACTGGGTCAACACCATCGAGCCACGGAACGTCCGCGCTGTGATGAAGAGAGTGGTGGAGGACACCACCTCTATTGATGTGCAGGTAACGTCCGTTATCTTCAGTGCATTCGGAAAGTATTCAGACCCCTTGACTTTTTACATTTTGTTACGTTACAACCTTATTCTAAAATTGATTAAAGTGTTTTTTCCCCTCGTCAATCTACACACAGTACCCCATAATGACAAAGCAAAAACAGTTTTTTGAAATGTTTGCTAATTTATAAAAAATAAAAAACGGATAAAACATTTACATAAGTATTTAGACCCTTTTCTCAGTACTTTGTTGAAGCACCTTTGGCAGAGATTACAGCATCAAGTCTTCTTGGGTATGACGCTACAAGCTTGGCACACTTGTATTTGGAGAGTTTCTCCCATTCTTCTCTGCAGATCCTCTCAAGCTCATACAGCCACCACCATGCTTCACCGTAGGGATGGTGCCAGGATTCCTCCAGACGGGACGCTTGGCATTAAGGCCAAAGAGTCATCAGACCAGAGCATCTTGTTTCTCATGGTCTGAGAGTCTTTAGGTGCCTTTTGGCAAACTCCAAGCGTGCTGTCATGTGCACATGACAGCCTTCTGTCTGGTCACTCTACCATAAAGGCCTGATTGGTGGAGTGCTGCAGAGATGGCTGTCCTCCACATCTCCACAGAGGAACTCTAGAGCTCTGTAAGAGTATCCATCCGGTTCTTAGTCACCTCCCTGACTAAGGACCTTCTCCCCCGATTGCTCAGTTTGGCCGGGTGGCCAGCTCTAGGAAAAGTCTTGGTGGCTTCCATTTAAGAATGAGGGAGGCCACTGTGTTCTTAGGGACCTTCAATGCTGCAGACATTTTTTGGTAACCTTCCCCAGATCTGTGCCTCGACACAATCCTGTCTCGGAGCTCTAAGGACAATTCCTTTGACCTCATGGCTTGGTTTTTGCTCTGACATGCATTGTCAACTGAGGGACCTTATATAGACAGGTGTGTGCCTTTCCAAATCATGTCCAATCAATTGAATTTACCAAAGGTGGACTCCAATCAAGTTGTAGAAACATCTCAAGGATGATCAATGAAAACAGATGCACCTGAGCTCAATTTCGAGTTTCATAGCAAAGGGTCTGTATACCTATATAAATAATGTATTTCAGTTTTTTGTTAAATAAATTTGCAAAAATGTCTAAACCTGTTTTCGCTTTGGCATTATGGGGTATTGTGTTTAGAATGCTGAGGATTTTTATTTATTTAATCAATTTTAGAATAAGGCTAATTATTGTATCATTGTGAGTGGACAAAAGCATAATCAGTTCTAGGGATCTAAACAGCTTTACTACCTCCCCTGATCTGTCCCTCACTTCCTATGTTGCCTTACAGGTGGGTCTTCTCTATGAGGAGGGGGTGAGGAAAGCCCACAGCAGTGACTCCAGCAAAAGGGCCTTCTCCGTCTATAGCAGTTCGAGGCAACAAACCCGCTACGCCCCTAGCTACACACCTAGGTACCAGAACTGCAGTTGCCTAACACACAAGATGTTTATAATAACATAATATACACATAATAACTACATCACAATGTGTGGAGGTTTGGGAGAGGCAGGGTCAGTCTAATGTTAGTAAGATTGCTGTCTTCACCAATGGATAAAGATTAAGAACGGTTTTGTCTCTCTGCAGTGCTCCTATGGATACCAATCTCCTGAGTAACATACAAAAGCTCTTCTCTGAGCGGGTTGAAATATTCAGTCCTGTGGAGTTTAACAAGGTGGGTAGTGAGTGGTTTAGACACAGAGCTCTGGTTGCCTTTTTTATTTCCTTAACTCTTTCTGTCTTGATGTCTTCTCTCAGGTGTCTGTGTTGACGGGGATCATAAAGATCAGTCTGAAGACGTTCCTGGAGTGTGTCCGCCTGCGTACCTTTGGTCGTTACGGCCTGCAGCAGATCCAGGTGGACTGCCACTACCTGCAGATGTACCTGTGGCGCTTTGTCTCCGATGAGAACCTGGTCCACTTCCTGCTCGACGAGATAGTGGGCAGCACTGCCCACCGCTGCCTGGACCCCGCTCCCATGGAGCAGAGCGTCATTGAGGTCATCTGTGAGAGAGGTTAAAAGGCTAGAGGTCACATTGGTTGAGGAACGGGTGAAATGTGATGGCGAAATTTAATAGTCTATATCAGAGTTTAAAACCAAAAAAATACCTTGAAGTCAACTGAACTGGAAGATTCAACAAATAGGTATTTTGCTGGATACATTACATTCCCATGATGTAAATGTGGGATCAGGAGGGGGATTGCTGCGTTTAGACAGCCAGACCAATTCTGATCTTTAATTGTTATTTTTACCAATCAGATCAGCACTGAAAAAGATCTGATGTGGGAAAAAACTAATGTGGCAGGTGTAAAAGATGCCTGAGGGGAGTTCTCACATCCATTTTTCAGTTTTGGTAAAAAATATTGTATTCCTGAAAAACGGGAAACATCCACTTTGTACCGACCCTGTGGAGAGTGGATGTGAAAATATCTGATGTGATTGGTCAAAAGACCAATTAGTGGAAAAAATATCAGAATGGGGCTGCTTGTTGAAATGATGATGTTTGGGTGGGGTGCATCTATAAACATTAGTTTGCTAATTACTAAAATTGTAACATGGTAATATGGTGTAATAAAAAAAAGTAACAGTCATAAACCGGTGTAGTACTGAGTTGCTTCTCCCTGCCTTCAAGGACATGTGATCTCAATTATTTTATTTCTCTTCTCCCTTTTGCACAGTTCATTCTGCAGACTAAATTATAATGATTGTGTTACAATTATTCATCTCTGTAAAGTATGCTATATAAAGTGTCTGTATTCCAATAAATATTTGTGCTTCAATTTATTTTTGAATCATGATTGATTGATTGATCATAGTTTGAATCAATGACTGGAATCATTGGAAATAATGTTTGCGGAGGTGTAGCGTCAATACTTCCTCAAATGTTATAAGTGTCCCGTCTCTAGCAACCAATAAGAGCGCAGTAGAGTAAAAAGGTGTACAGTCGAAATTTGACAATTCTCGGCAGATGAAAAACCGTTTTTTGTGGTTTACGTCCAACGCAAAACTGTTTACTGTTGCTGGTATCTATTAAAGCGCATGTAATTGTTTTTCTGTGATATAACTTATTTATGTTGTATAACCTGTCTATGACTGGTAATTCAATCGAATCGTGTCCTTATTATGGTAGAGAAAAACTATTTAGGCTCCGAGTTTTTATTTCTCAACTACAGTACAGTATGACATTATAGTCTATCACCATAGTCTATACTAGTCCACATGCATTCAGAGGCTCCTAAATGGAGCTGTCTATACACATTTCTCTTTAGCATGCTCTCTTCCAGTGTCCTCCTTTTAAAATGCTCACAGGAGACAGATCATGAAGCTCAACAAAAAAAAATCCTCACAAGCAGAGAGGGAATTTGGAGGGACTTTGAGTGAGTCAAATAGTGCAAGTTTTAAAAAAAGAATACTCATTTTGTATGTTAATTTTAAAAAGGGATATTGCGCAATCCCATCTCGCCCCAACTCTGTCTCCTTAACTCGCCTCACTTGTTTGGTCTCTCTTCTTCTCTGAAGGTGCCACCTGCATCCCAGTCTTCTTGCCCCTGACGGTGCTTTACCTGTATGTATGTCGCTCCCCTGCGGCCAGCGTGCTCCAGTGGCCCCGTCCTGCCCCCCACAGCCCAGCTATGGGACCCCCTGGCCCCTGTTCTCATACTGGGCTGGATGGTCCTCCAGAGCTTCCTTTACCTGCTGCCTATGGGGAAGGTGAGACCAGCTGTTAATAATGAATACCTTTGAGTTCTTGTCGATTGACTGTGTTGTCATGTGAGGTTTGGCTGATATACACGTCTCTGTCTTACCTACGGGATGGCGCTGAAAGATGGATCGAGACTCAAGTACCCCACAAACCGTATTGTAGGGTTGGTGGGTGCAATAGAGCTCGCCAGCTTGTAGTCCTAAATTAGTTACCTCTGGTTCGATCAGACATTCCTATGGGGGAAATTAATGGAGAAAGAATAAGGTTTTGGGATAAATGCTGAAAATAAGGTCTGAGGTTAACACAAGCTTAGGAGATCTCATAAGTTTTGTCCTATGAGATAATATCAGTCAGTAGACATGACCTTTATGAATTATGAAGACTTTGTGCTTTATGTGTTTTTTATTATTACATAAATGCTTTAAAATGGCGAACATGCATCAAGATGGCGGAATTCAGATATGACGTCATTGTGTTAGCACTATCCACTGAGTTTTTAAACTACCGAGCGCGATATGGTTCAATGTGCCAACAAATCAGCACAATGGTTTTTTAAATTGTCGCCATCTTGGAGCTAAAATGGGGATCATGTATACTCCGCTAATGCCCATACAAAAAAAGAGTAGTCTTGTATAACTGACCTTGTAGGGACACAATTCAGTCCCATTCAAAATCCCTAACCCTTACCCTATCCCTAACCTTAACCCTAACATTAACCCAAGCGCCAAAGATGTGGATGTCGATTAAGGCAGCCCCCGCACCTCTCTGATTCAGAGGGGTTGGGTTAAATGCGGAAGACACATTTCAGTTAAATTCATTCAGTTGTACAACTGACTAGTATCCCCGCTTTCTCTTTCTCTATCCCCTAATCCTATCCTTAAACCTAATTCTAACCCTAACACTAATTCTATCCTTAATGCTAAACACCCTAGATATAGCATTTGACTAACAAAATGTTATCTCACAGAAAAAAAAGTGTAAGATCTCCTAAACCTGTGTTTACCACAGAACTTATTTTCGTCATTTATCAAAAAATCCTACAAAAACTAAATTCATTTTCCCCATAGGCTTTTCCCACCAAACCATGGCGGAGTTAGTGCCTACAAAACGACGCAATTACTATTGCTCTCTATAGTAATGTTTTTTAAGCAGCGGGTTCCAATGTCAATCCTCAGTTTACCCGTGTGTGTGTATAGTTTCAATTTCAGGCAGAGTTAACTGGTTATGTTTTCCTTTTATCTACTGCCAGTGTCCCCTACTTGAGCTATGCATTCCATTTATCTTGTTGTTAGCTACTCAGTCCAAACTCTACTTCTTTTTTTACGAGTCCCTCTCCCAACGCATTCTCTTTTTTTTTGTATCTCTTTTTCTCTCTGCTCCCCCGTCCTTTCTAGCTCTGTTTCTATCTTTCTATCTTACTCTACAGGTTTTCATGCCCTGTGCGTCACAGCTGTGTTGTTGACGTTGTCACTATGGCTGGGGATGCCTCTGGGGTATCTCTTTGAGCTGTTGTTGCCCCTGTCAGTGTATGCTATTGGGGTGTCATTCCTCCTCTCCCTCTACCTCTACATTCGCTCCTTCTGGGCCCCTCACCATGCCCTCGCCCAGGGGGGAAACACAGGTAAGGCTGGAGGATTAGGGAAATAATACATGGAAAATATAGTTTACAAAATTATACATTATCCTGTATAGGCTCAAGCCTGCTTTAACTCACACAGGAAACCCTCTGTATGACTTCTTTATGGGACGAGAGCTGAACCCACGGATTGGAAGCTTCGATCTGAAATATTTTAGTGAGTTGAGACCAGGTCTGATTGGTTGGGTGAGTGGAAATGAAGCAAGGATGACTCGATTTTATCAAGTTAAATATAATTGTGTTGATATATAAAAAGAAATCTGATCTAACATACTGTCTTCCAATTAGGTGGTGATTAACCTTGGAATGCTGATGAAAGAGGTGGAGCTACGGGACTCCGCCTCCCTGGCCATGATACTGGTCAACAGCTTCCAGCTGCTCTACGTGGCGGATGCTCTGTGGAATGAGGTGAGAGGAGGACGGTCTACAGGAAGTCCACAGAAAATTCATTACATTTCTGCAGTGCTCTATGTTTCATTTGACAGTGGAATATGTGATGTTGCAGGAGGCTGTACTGACCACCATGGAGATAGTGCATTATGGCATTGGGTTTATGTTGGCCTTTGGGGACCTGGCCTGGGTTCCTTTCACATATGGCATGCAGGCTGCCTTCCTGGTGGTGCACCCACAGTCCCTCAGTCCTTTAGGAGCCACAGCTTTAGTCACATTGAATGGTAAACCAAGTTTCAAGGTGTGGGGTGGGGCAGTGTGCATTCTTCTTTTAAACATTTGAATATTTGGTATATTGTATGTACCCTTATTAATGAAGTGTGTTTTCTTCTCTTCCTGTTTAATTTTGTCTTCCTGTTTCCTCTACCTGTTTCCCTGTCATTAGGTGTTGGGTATTATATCTTCAGAAAATCAAACTCCCAGAAGAACCAATTCAGACGGGACCCTACGCATCCCAGTGTTGCAAGTCAGTATTCAACTTCTGGATTAGAGTTCTGGTGTCTCCTGGCATGGCAACATCCACAAATTGTTTGTTAATAAACATTTCTTAAATAAGGCTTAACAGTTTTGAGAGGATTGGGTCTTCTCTCTGGCGACAGCTTTATTACTGTTTCTAATTGTATTTTCCATAAAGGATCAAAGTGCAGATATGAATACAGTGGATGGTAGGAAGCACCAGAGTAGAATCTGGGCCCCAACAGAAAGAGCAGATGGAGTGTGAATAATTTGTAATCTGAGCTCTCAAATGACTGCCAAAACTGATCTTCCCTCGTGCCTTACTGTAGACTATTGCCACAGCAACGGGGAAACGCCTTTTGGTGTCAGGCTTGTGGGGCCTCGTCCGCCATCCTAACTACCTAGGAGACCTTCTCATGGCCCTGTCATGGTCCCTGCCGTGTGGTAAGTAGAGAGAAAATACTTAATATCCTCTCTGCAGCCACCCTGCACGCGTGTCCATAACCAGTGTGTTCCGGAATAGATAACAGAATTGAATGTCAGTGATACACTATCCCTCCTGCTACTGACAGTATTCTGATCCCCATGTACGGTTTGTCTTTCCCCAGGATTCAACCATCTTCTACCTTACTTCTATGTTGTGTACTTCACTGTCCTGCTGATTCATCGAGGGGCCCGTGACGAGAGGCACTGCAGGGCCAAGTATGGCATGGCCTGGGTGTGTCTCTAACACAATCAATCTTGACCATCAACTTTTGTACTGATCAAGCCATACTTCCTTAAGATTGGACACTATGGGTCGGCTTCCCCGACAGATGAAGTCTAGCCCTGGACTAAAAAGCATGCTCAATATAGAATCTCCATTGAAAGTGCTTTTTAGTCCAGGAGTAGGTTTAATCACAGTCCGGGACACCAGCCCTAAACTTAATTACAAATGAATAGATTAGTCACATTTCAGTAACTGTGATGCATAAATTGCACTAATCTGAAGGATATTCAAATTATCATGCCACATTTTTTTATATTCTTTTATGACAATTTAAGCATGTATTGAAATGATAGTCATGTTGGTGACATTTGTTTTAGAATGAAAGTGTCTATTTCTTTAATATTCATAACTGAAATGTCAGCCTTAGTTTACATTACCTTTATTGCATAACTGAACTTTAATTTAAAAACAAAACAATAAATGTCTCAATGGTAATTGTAGTCAGAATACATTTTTTTAAATGGTATACAAACAAATACCAGTCTCTCCCTGAATTTGAATTGAAAATAATATAAGTAAATATGAGTCTCTTTATTAACTGTTATTTATCCATAGAATACCAACATGTTCTCAATCTATTTCTTCAATTAACACCCCCTTCCCTTTCCCTCTTCCTCTTCCTCTTCCCTTCTTCCAGCTTTCTTCAACTCTTCTCTTCTCCTTCTGCAAAGCACTCCTCTCATCCTCCCTCTTCCTGTGCTCTCTCCACAACCCAGCGGCCAGTCTTCTCACCTCCTGGGTATTGTCAGACACCCAAGCTTGAAAGAACTCACATTTCTTCCCCGCCAGGAAATACTTCTTTCTCATGTCCCCTTCATCTCCCTCTTTGTGCAGAGCTGCCCTGGCTTGGGATAGCACCGTACGCAGTTGGCTCAAAGCTGCCAAGGAGTATCCAACGACATCCTGCTTACTTCTCCCAGTCAAAATATGAGCCACAGCCTCCACAGCCCTGGCCGGGGCACTGGGGTCCTCTCGGTCAAAGTAGCCCCCGGACAAAATGGCTGCCTCCCCTCCCTCAAGGGCCTCCTGAAGGGAGCTGAACACCCTGCCTGAGCTCAGGGCCTCGGACACAGTGAGAACCATCTGGCAAAACTCCTGAGTTAGGTCTGACTCGATGTCACCATTGAACAGGCGTAGGGCGAAGGTGTAGCCAAACAGCGCATTGACCAAGCCATGGCGAACAAGAGGGGATGGATGGGAAGACAAGGAGCTCAGAGGTGGGATTTGGACTTTGATTGGAGGCACACCTGGGGTTGATTTTGGTCCCTTGGCCTTACTTGCCTCTTTTCTGTGTTTCCCCTTAACCTTTCTTTGTCCCTGCTCCTTCACTGATTTACCCACACTCTCAATTCTTTTCCCAGAATCCTTGACTTCATTATCCGCAATGACCACAATTTGACTTTCAGCCTCTCTTTTTTCACAACTAGATGAACCTGCCCCTTCTTCCTTCAGCAGACTCCCCTTCTGTCCTTCTTCATCTGTCTTCACTGCTTCTCTTGTCCTGCCTGCTGCCTCATCTCCCTCGGGCTGACCCGTCTCCTCCTCCAGTACCTCCATCAGGGCTTTTTCCCCCTCCTCGTGCTGCTCCCACCAGGGTCTCCACACGGGGACCAGAGCTCCTACAGCCCCACCCTTCACCAGACTCATAAACTTCTCCTTCTCCTGGCTGCTCAACAGGTCCCACAATGCGTCCTCAGAGAGAGCATCGATATCCAGCCCAGAGAGCCTGTCAGTCAAGTCCAGCTCCTCAGCGTCTTCGACCCCCTCATCGATGTCTCCAACAATTGCAGAAACCACCTCCCCTGCTTCTTCATCCTTGTCCCCTAACTCTTTGAGTTTGGTTAAAATGTCCTCAATCTCCTCCACACTCCCTTCCCCAGATGACTGAATCTCTGCTAACTTGGAGAGGAGCTCTAAAACCTGTGCTCTTCCCTTTGTCTCCTCACCAACTCCCATCTCCTCCTCGACGGTCTTTAAAACACTTTCCATCCCTCCTTCTGTCCCATCTGCCATATGTCTCAGCCTTAGCAGAATATCCTGCATCTTCTTCCTCCCCTCACTCTCAGTTTCTCCCATGTCTTTCAGCTCCTGTAACACAGACTCCTTATAAAATTCCTCTGAGCACACAGAATGATTTGTACTCCGGTAGCATTCCAGGCCACAGTAAGGTACATTGCATCGTGGACAGGTATAGTAAGAGGGTACGCATAAGCACAGCCCGCACACTTTGCTTGGTTTTGTGGCATCGGTATGGTCCGCATCTCCATCCTCTTTCCCAGTAGCTGGTGTCAGAAATGCATTGTTATTGGTGGTTCCTCTGGCAGGAAGCTCAATTCCATCTCTAGTGACAGTCTCGGGCTCTGTGTCAGTCCATTCGCTGCAGTGGTACTCATCCCTTGGTCCAATGTCAGTCAGCAACTTGCGCACAGATGGAGGGATTCTCTGTCTAAGTATTGGATTCATGATTTGGGGTAGGCAAATGAGTTCCAACTTCTCATTGCATGCAGACGTAATACTATTGAGTGAAACGATGAACGTCCAATTTGCCTGAAAGGAAAGACAGATTTTACAACTTGAGTCCACTCACAGCATTGAATTTATGATATAGTATAACTCGTTTCACTAGTATGGCCGTACCTTTAGAAGTCTTCTCAGGGCGGCAGGTAGATTAGTGGTTACAGCATTGGGCCAGTAAGCGAAAGGTTGCTGGATCGAATCCCCGAGCCGACAAAGTGAAAACCTGTCGATGTGTCCTTAAACAAGGCCCTTATTTGCTCCAGGGGAGCCGTACAACTACGGCTGTCTCTGTAAATATGAATTTGTTCTTGCCTAGTTAAATCAATAAAAATACGTCATCGGGCAAATGACAATACTTCAATATGTACAGTAATTACAATTTCTTCGGCATTTAATCCAAGTAAAACTGTCAACATGTGAGCCTAACTATTTCGGACTAAACGTTAGTCAAACTCCTGCCGTAAATGGTTTCTGAGCTTGTCGCTATTGGATGACGTCTCCCTATCGTAAAACGGTCGCAAAAGAAATAACTGCCAGAGATGGTTTCCATTAGTTACCAAAGCCACAAAGTCAACATTGTCTATATCGTAAAAATTCATGAAAACAAAAAATTTGCTTTTTGGTCTTAATTTAATGTTTAATGGCATAAGGTGCTACATACAAACAAATATAATTGACATGGACCTAAATAAACAACTGTCTCTTATTTATGCATTTCAAAATGTTGGGGTGCATATAAAAAAGTAAGCACTTTCTCTGACAATTGTTCTGTGTCAGTTCACACCCTCGCCAACAGTCCACTTAGAATCCCTTTTTCACCAGCCAATCCTTCAGCGCTGTATCAAAGTGACCTTTGACCCGAAGTGTCATGGTCACTTCATTGACCTGGGTTGGCAAGTCTTTGCCAGTAAGCTGTTGCAGGTACTCCTTAACATCCTTCTCAAGAGCCTGACAGGAGACACAAAAGTAGCAGCATTAATCATGGGGAAACAACTGCAGGAAAACATTGACAGGAAAACATTACATTCAACCCAAAGTTGTTGCTAGATAAATACAGAGCTGTTATTCTTCAACTCTGGTTTCCAGCAAGTCACCCTAACTGATCTGCAATTCTGCAGAGGTTTCAACAATGTTTTGACAGAAGAACCCTAGAAATTCAATCTCACTCACCCAGATGTCCCCTTCAACCTTGCGCACAAGGGTTGTCTTACGACTGCCATGGGTGAGGTCAGTGTAAACAGGAACATTGTGCATTCTGGAGCGACGGATCATGTATGGTAAAGCAGGAGGCACCTCTATAAAATGTTGGGTTAAAGAAGGTGAGATAAATATGAAAGATATTTAATTGAGGTTAGTTAACCATAAAGTAAATAGCATCTGATACCCAAGGTGTGTTTGCTGAGACTACGGCCTCATTTGGGGAATAAGTCTGTCCTCTTTCCTCTCTCCTCCATAACCCGGGAAACTGATAAGTGGTCGAGGAGAGTGTTCATCTGTTAGTAGGCAAACGGAAGTGTTCTCCCCTCCTCGATACCCACTTTCATTGAGGATAGTCATGTATATATATAGTTGAAGTCGGAAGTTTACATACACCTTAGCCAAATACATTTAAACTCAGTTTTTCACAATTCCTGACATTTAATCCTAGTAAAAATTATCTGTCTTAGGTCAGTTAGGATCACCACTTTATTTTAAGAATGTGAAACATCAGAATAATAGTAGAAATAATTATTTATTTCAGCTTTTATTTCTTTCATCACATTCCCAGTGGGTCAGAAGTTTACATACACTCAATTAGTATTTGGTAGCATTGACTTTAAATTGTTTAACTTAGGTCAAACATTTCGGGTAGTCTTCCACAAGCTTCCCACAATAAGTTGGGTGAATTTTAGCCCATTCCTCCTGACAGAACTGGTGTAACTGAGTCAGGTTTGTAGGCCTCCTTGCTCACATTTGTATATGATTGAGGTCAGGGCTTTGTGATGGCCACTCCAATACCTTGACTTTGTTATCCTTAAGACATTTTGCCACAACTTCGGAAATATGCTTGGGGTCATTGTCCATTTGGAAGACCCATTTGCGACCAAGCTTTAACTTCCTGACTGATGTCTTGAGATGTTGCTTCAATATACCCACATCATTTCCTTTCTCATGATGCCATCTATTTTGTGAAGTGCACCAGTCCCTCCTGCAGCAAAGCATCCCCACAACATGATACTGCCACCCCCGTGCTTCACAGTTGGGATGTTGTTCTTAGGCTCCATGACATAATTTTCTGGAATTTTCCAAGCTGTTTAAAGGCACAGTCAACAATTGTCTGTAAACAATTGTGTCATGCACAAAGTAGATGTCCTAACCTACTTGCCAAGACTATAGTTTGTTAACATGAAAACTGTGGAGTGTTTGAAAAATGAGTTTTAATGACTTCAACCTAAGTGTATGTAAACTTCTGACTTCAACCGTATATATATTTATATATATAAATATTACATTTTTGGGGGGCTTGCCTGTTTGGCATGTTATTTTGGCATTAATACATGTCACATATCAGTTTGCAAATAATGTAAAAAAAAAAGATATATATATAATTGAGCCGCTTAATAAAGATGCATACAAACATGGTCTCTTTTTTGTTTTTCTTGAGTAAGGCAGATCCAAAATGCAGGTGATTCAGCTTAGCTCAGTGCTTTCTGTGGTGGTGGGGCAAGCCAGCAGAAAATAGGAGCATTGTGCCGTGATTGGCTCAGTGTTCTGTCACTCATGGGGACATAGCGCAATCACCAATTTTAAGTTCTTAGTAAAGGTGGACATCCAACATTTCAGCCCTTTGGGTCCAGCCATAGAGTTATATTACAAGTGCATTTCCAAAAAGGCTCAAGGTCATTGGCCACAGAAATGACGTCAAATCACGTTATATGTGCAGTAGCTTTGATTGGACTGATCATGTCACCATTTTACTTTCACAATCTTAGCTAGCAGTCATCATCATAAATCAAGTCTACTGGCTAATCCTTGTCATATGAAGAGAAATAATGAAGAGAAAATATAGATAAAACGTATCGGTGCTCATCGGCCATTGGACAAACATTACACAACAATTTGGAGATCGCAAATTAAACAATGAGTGGTTTGAAAGGAATCGTCGACAGTGGCTAACTGCAAGTGTTTTGAACGGTCATTCAACTCGGAATTGTAAATCCGGCATCTTTCTCTTTGATGACAACATTTGCCCGCGAATGACCGCCGCGCCACTTTAATGTTCCAGCACATCACAGCAACGTGAACAAAAACATTTCTTATGCTGCTGTAACCGGTGTGAAACGGCTAGCTAGTTAGCGGTGTGCGCTAGTAGCGTTTCAATCTGTGAGGTCACTCGCTCTGAGACCTCAAAGTAGTTGCTTCCGTTGCTCTGCAAGAGCCACGGCTTTTGTGGAGCGATGGTTAACTATGCTTCGAGGGTGACTGTTGTCAATGTGTGCAGATGGTCCCTGGCTCAAGCCCAGGTAGGGGCTAGGAGAGGGACTGAATCAAAACTGTTACACTGCTTCATATGTAGGATGCCAGAGAGATATGTATACTGTACCTAAGAAAGTAATACTAAGTGAATGTTGTGTAGTAAGCTGTTAGTATAATTTGGTCTATTTTCACCTCTTAATTATACCTACTGTTCTAACTTGGTGGTGCACATGTAGCCTATAACCTGCCCTAAAGCACAGTTGCCACCACCACATAAGCACAGTTGAGAACAGATTGTAGTGGTAATATGAAAAGGTATACATTTTTTGGTGCCATTTAGGTGAAATGGAATTCTAAGCATCATTCCAGTCAAAATAGGCTCTGCAAACGTTAGAGTGGATTCATTTGCTATGGGCCCTAACAGTTTGTGGGAACTGTTTGTCACTGTTATAGTGCAATTAATGTATTGTTTAGTGTTGTGTTGTGGCTTTTCTGGCATGCATCTAAAAAAACATTTTTGTTTGCCACACCAAGATTTACATGCTAAAATCGCCACTGGTCATGTGTATCCTACCGAAGTTCTTTGCGGAAGAGTTTTGAAATCTGCCACATCCCCTTTAAATCAGATATTGTTTTCTCAAAGGGGAAAAGCATGTAAACATTTCAACTATCTATAAAATGTCTAGCACAACTAGCTACATTTGTTTTTATCACTTGACACATTTATTTTGGGATTCCACTACTGTAAACGTAATTTGCCTGATGGCGTGCAGTGGAGGAGGACCATTTAATTTCAAACAAGCACATTTCCATCCACGCTCCCTCTCCTCGCCGCCTCTCCTTGATTACCTTTGACTTTTCTCAAAAAGGGGGCGAGAGAGGACGGAGGAGAGAGGACACAGGAGTTCAGCAAATCCAATTGAGAAAAGGCCTATGAGAGATGTGTATATGAGACTATAAATGACTAAGTGTTGGCAGATAAATCATGTACAGGACATTTTGTTTGAGTTGTTTTAGTAGCGTAAAACAACTCAAACAACACATTTAAATGTAGTAAGGTATTTGAAGCAGAAGTTGAATCAGTGTGATAAACCAAACCATTACTCTCCATTTGCCTTCAAACAAAGGATAACGTAAGGTGTCAAACTTCACCTGATGGAGGAGTCCAGCCAGATGGGGAAGGACCATCATGTTTAGGGGGAATGGGCACTCGTGAAGGTGGTATCAGTCGTTCCACAAATTTGTATTCTTCTGTAGATGCTAATATCCCACTCTTGGCTTCTCCAGCTGGGCTACATAATGTCTGTTTTTGAAGGGGAAGTGACAGGGAGAAATGTATTCTTATGTGCTCCTGATAACTCATTCATGAAAAAACTAATTGTCAAATGCATTGAAAAGGGAAAATAAATCATGTCTGTCATTCAATCCCCCCCCAACACCTCTTGACGGCAGAGAGAAAATGTTAAGTTTTAAAGTACATTTCCTTAAATTGTACACATTTTGCCATGGGGCGTAGATATTTTTTTTGCAGTTTTAATGCTATTTTCCTGAAATTATATACATTTTGCCATGTTAACATGTTATCTGAGTGAGAGTGACTAACACAATCTATGGGGGTCAAACAGGGAAATGGTTCCAATCGTTTTTCCACCAGTAATTTTTCCAATAGGGGATTTTAGAAACACTTAAAATAATGTGTTTTGTGTATGCTTACCAAGTCACCTTGTCCTAGAGAGATTTACACGGTTATAAACACGTCATGCCAGGGTAAGCCTTATTTGAAGCATTTCTAATTGCCCTATGGGAAAAATGTATGGTGGAAATATTATTGGAACCATTTCCCTGTTTGACCGCTAGGTTTTATGGGTATTATTACTCATACTGTGGTGGTACTCTATTCTGCCAGGGTAGACTAATTTACTCATCTAAAAATGTTTAGCTGACATAGACTAATTTAGGGACCGTCAGTGGCTGACATAACAAGATTACAATTGCTGACGCATAACCACATTTAGAAATTTCACCCATGTCGTTTATGCCCGAGCCGGCACTGCATTTACATTTTGCTTGGCTTTGACACTAGTTAACTAGCATATTTTATAGCAAGCTAGCTAGAAAACGTTGGTTTTCGGCCACGTGAATTATTTTTGAATGAAGATGTATGGGTATCAAATAGCCAACTTACGTCGTCGTATCGTCGTATTTGGTATTCTTGCCGTGGGGTCGTACAGCTTGAAACTTCCCCTAAATCCTTTGCATAACATTGTGGTCCTGTTTATTTATTTATCTTAATGTTTTACTCCTTATGAAAATATGTTCTGTAACTAAATGATTTTGTATTACAAGTTCAATTTATTTTTCCTGCAATAAAAAAAAAAAAAACATTGCGGTCCTGTGCGTGAAGGAGAGCGACATTCTTCTTCTTCTTCTTCTTCTTCTTCTTCTTCCTTTTTGTTTGGCGAATCGCATCGATTTCGTGCATTACCGCCCCCTACTGTGAACTTGATCCAGAGACTCTAACATCTACCCATTCCTCATCCTTACCCACTATATTACATTCTTCTTCTTCTTCTTCTTTCAGGTTTTATTGGCGGTTGGCAACTCATCTCAAAGGTGCATTACCGCCACCTACTAGACTGGATTGTGGGTATTAGAATGACATCAAAGGAGATATCTATATAAATAATAATAATAAAAATCATAATAATAAAAAATAAAAGTAAAAATAAAAATAAAATAGTATATATATATATATATATATCCGGTTAAATTATTTCGCTTAGCCCGTTTTTTTTCAAAAACAAAATTAATAACTTGTGTGTTTTCCCAGATGTTTTCCCTAATAAATGCTCAAGTGTAATGCTTTGTTCATCCATTTGTGCCTTTAATTCTGTCCTATCTTCTTCATATTCTTTGCAGTCTAACAATATATGCTTCACTGTCTCTTGTACATTACAATAAGTGCATAATCCAGTGGGGTGTTTTCCTATTCTGTACAATGTTGTATTTAAACCAGTGTGACCCATTCTAAGGCGTGAAACTAACATCTCCTCCCTTGGGCTTCTGCCCATCTTCATGCTTGTGACTACTTGATTTTGTATACTGTATAAATGACGTCCTGTATCCGCTGTGTTCCAATATTCCTGCCATATTTTAAGTGAATGTTGCTTTATGATGGTTTTAACCTCTACTCTACTTATTGGTATGTGCACATCTACTGTTTCATGCTTTATAGAGTTTTTTGCTAGCATATCTACAGCTTCATTTCCTTCCACCCCTACATGAGCAGGAACCCAAAGGAAGGAGACAGCTATTCTTTTATTATGAAGTGTGAGAAGCAAGTGGAGTATTTGATGAATGAGGTCTTGTCTACATGATGCTCTCCCAGATTGAATACTTAATAATGCTGATAAGCTGTCTGAGGCTATAACGACACCTTGTTTCTGATTATTTTCTTCCACCCACCCTAACGCCAGTAAAATTGCTACTAACTCCACTGTGTAGACTGACAGGTAGTCTGTTGTCCTCTTTTTGACTGCTACTTCATACCGAGGAATAAAAAATGCTGCACCAGTACGGCCTGTTTCTGGCTGCTTTGATCCATCCGTAAATATAAATAATTCCTCTTGATACTGCTCTACATAGTTTTGAACTATTATCCACTCTGGCATTATTTTTGAGTTTTCTTTTAGTATTTGTTGTAAACTTATATTCACAGATGGTTTTATAAATTTCCAGGGTGGTATCGTTGATGTTGCCACAGTGGGTCCTATTTGCAGCTGATTGAGACCTGCATTTTGAGCCTTAGCATTCCCCACCCATCCGAAGCTGTGAAAATTGCTTTTACTATGCTCAGCGCATTCTTGCAAGACAATTTTTGTGGGGTGCTTCATACTATGTCCTTGTAAATTTGTCCAATACGCCAACATGATCTTGACCCTCCTAATACGCAGCGGCATCTCTCCTGCCTCCACCTGTATTGCAGTTACCGGTGATGTTTTAAATGCTCTAGTACAAATCCGAAGTGCCTGTGCCTGTTCTACATCAAGTTTTTTAAGGTTAGATTCCGATGCTGACATATACGCTAAGCAACCATAGTCAGAGGCAGTTCTCATGAGAGCCTGATAAATGTTTATTAGCGATGCTCTACTTGCTCCCCAGTCACGCCCTGATAGGCACCTTAACACGTTATTGATCTTCTTACATTTATTTCTGACCTTATCTATATGTTGGCACCAAGTCAGCCTCTCATCAAAGAGAACTCCTAAAAACCTCACCACCTTAACCTGTTCCAAATCTTGTCCATACAATTTCAGTGGCACTACTTTGTGGCGCTTAGAGAAACATATGACTTGAGTTTTTTGGATTGAGAGTTTAAATCCCCATTTATAAGTCCATTGTTCAACTTTCTCTATTGCATTTTGCATTTTTTTTCCTTAGGTATTCTAAATTTCGACCCCTAACCCAGAGTGCTCCATCGTCTGCATATAGTGACTTACCTACATTTCCGCTTATCTGATCAAAAATGTCATTTATCATAATATTAAACAGTATGGGGCTGCAAACACTACCTTGTGGGATACCATTTTCCACAATATGCCTACTTGAATACTCTGTACCAACCTTAACTTCTATTGTTCTTCTGTCCAGGAAGTCTAATACCCACCCGAATAATTTACCTTTTATTCCTAATTTGTCAAGTTTTATAAGTAGTCCATCCTTCCACAGCATATCATATGCTTTTTCGATGTCAAAGAATACAGCAATTACATTTTCCTTATTAGTTTGTGCTTTCCTAACTTCTGCTTCTAAGCACAAAACAGTGTCCATAGTCCCCCTACCCTTACGAAATCCAGACTGATACGCTGAAAAAAGACCCTTACCTTCCATATAGTAACTTAACCTATCTGTTACCATCCTTTCCATACTTTTCCCTAATTGTGATGTTAACGCTATAGGTCTATAACTTGACGGGTCTACCGCATTTTTACCAGGTTTGAGTATTGGGATTATCACTGCCTGTTTCCATTCAAATGGGATTCTACCTGTATTCCATATCATATTTATCAGCCTTAATACTACCTCCATTGACATATCTTTCATATGCCCTAGCATGCTATAACATACAGCATCTTTCCCTGGTGTTGTTTGTCGTGCATTTAGGATAGCCCTTTTTAATTCAAACATAGTAAAAGGCAGGTCCATATCTCCTCCTGATGCAGTTCTACTTTCTTTTATTCCAGGGGTTTCCAACAGTGTCTGGTTCCTATGCTGCTTATCTACTGTGGATACATTTCCAGAACTGTGGATTTTCACATAAGTTTCTACCAAAAGCTCTACTTTTTCTGCATTACTAACTACATTTTTATTATTGCTACATAACACTGGCATTTCCACCTTTCTACCTAATCCACTCATTCTTCTAATTGTTCCCCATATATCTGACAACTGAGTTTCACTTCCAATTTTATTGCAATACTGTCTCCAATACATGCGTTTGGCTGATCTAATCGTTTTTCTAACTACTGCTTGTGCCCTTTTATAGTTAATTAAAGTTTCTAGTGTGTGATGATCTTTAAGCTGTCTAAATGCTTTATTTCTTCTTTTAACTACTATTCTACAGCTCTCATTCCACCACGGCACGCTTTTCCCCCGTTTATTTCCTGTACTTTTAGGAATGGTTTCTTCTGCTGCTTGTATAATGGCTGCAACTACTGCACTATTCATTTCCTCCACACCTGTTATATCTCTACTCATTATTTCTACACACTTAGTCTCATTAATTTCTTGAAATGCCTGCCAATCAGCTTTATCTAATTTCCACCTAGGTATTTCCGCTTCCCCTTCCTGGTGCACCTCTATGCCAATCCTAGTTATTATTGGATAGTGATCACTACCCACTGTCGATCTACTTATTACTTCCCATGCACTAACTCCTGCAATTCCAATTGACACTAGTGTTAGATCAATAGCACTTTCTGTATTGTTTGAACTATTATACCGCGTGCCCTTTCCATCATTAATACACACCAGCTCCTTATCATCTATAAATTTCTCTATTACTAATCCATTTATATCTGTGTTTTGACTTCCCCATAATGTGCTGTGTGCATTAAAATCCCCACATATCACTATTTTGCCCTGCATTGATCCGCAAATTAATTCCAACATATCAGTACTTAATTTATTGCAAGGAGAGCGACATGTTTTTTTTTTCCGACCACCACACATGGGCGGGATCAGAGAATACTACGTCATAGGTATGAGCAGTGAAATACTTCCTGTTTTCATTCTCTTGACCAAACACCATCGGCGAAACACGCAGTCATTACACTGCGATACTTAGGTGAGCTGTAAAACAAGTTTAAATTATGTGTTGTAACTCCTAACAAAGGGACTCAAAAGTTTCATGACATTTTAAATATTGTTTATTTTAAAAGTTGTCTTTGTTGATGTCGACAGGACGTTTTCTACTCCTCTGCCTAGTCTAAATATAACGCGTCAGTTGCTAATGATTAACCACAAACTACTAATCTTTGCACTTCGTAGTAGTTTTGCACATTCTATTAACCGTTTATTCTGGCATAAGTCTGAACAAACAAATAAATCAAGCTCTGTTGGTGACCATGGTTGAATCAGGTGTTTTAGTGACTGTCTGGAACAAAACCCTGCCCTACCTTTGGATCTTTCAGAATTGTAGAACACACATAGACGTAACATCATCCATCTTATTTTGAACAGGTTGACCATGCAGCTGTTTGTGCGTGCTCAGACTCTCCACACCTTTGAGTTGTCGGGGTTAGAAACTGTCGCCCACATCAAGGTAAAGTATAGCACTACTTTCCTTGGTCCGCCGACGTTTTTGGTTTAAAATGTAATTGATGACCATTAAAGGGTTACCACATTCAGCTCTTTGTTCTCATCCCTTCTCCACAAGGCTCGTATTGAGGCATTGGAGGGACTCTCCTGTGCTGACCAGGTGGTTTTCCTGTGTGGGGAACCCCTGCAGGACGATGCTGTGATTGGCCATTCGGCACTGGAGTTCTGCACTCTTGATGTTATCCCCCGACTGTTGGGAGGCAAGTTGTCAATAATTAAACATTCTTGAATATTACTGTAAATATGTGAAATTATTAAGGTCTGAGACATTTGTGTCTACCATTATTTGGAGGGGCTTACTTTGATTAATCACTTCCTTTTCCTATCCCAGGCAAAGTCCATGGCTCCTTGGCCAGAGCGGGGAAAGTCAGGGGACAGACTCCCAAGGTGGGCTTTTGTTTAATATAAATTAAATAAATGTGGCATATTCAACATGCTCTTCAGGCAAGTTTGCTTTGCCTGTAGTGTGCACGTCAAGACGCCACACCTCTGACCCTTTGTTTATAACCATTCTCACAGGTGGACAAGCAGGAAAAGAAGAAAAAGAAGACTGGTAGGGCTAAAAGGAGGATCCAATATAACAGGCGCTTTGTGAATGTGGTACCAACATTTGGCAAGAAGAAGGGACCCAACTCTAACTCATAAAACAATTTGCCCCAAGACTCATGTCTGCAATCTCATCACAATTCAACATTGACATGACCATTCACGCTGTGTGAGCAATGGACTGGGATTAAGTTCTGTCATTTGTGATTACACTTGTCATTGGGCTGATGGTCACTGATGAAATACAATAAAACTCAGTGAGAAAAGAGTGGTTCTCAGCTCTAATTTGATGGTTCTGTTACATTGGGTGAATTGAGCAGTTGAATGATTTGCTGTCTTTCTGATGGTTAAGAAGCAGATGGCAGCCCAATTCTGATTTTTTTTTTTTTTTTTTTTCTCCAGCAAATTGGTCTTTTGACCAATCTGATCTTCCACAGATCTTTTTCAGAGCTGATCTGATTGGTCAAATGACCAATTAGTGAAAAATATCAGAATTGGGCTGCCTGTCTAAAAACCAAGGTGGCATGAACATGTTTTACTAGTATGTACAGGATACACATGGTATAAATCATTCAACAAAATGTGTTATTGTACAAGGTAGTTCCAAGTGCACATGTTCTCAATTTATTAAATGTATTATAGACAAGTCACACTGGCAGATGAAGACTTTGGCATGTTCTCATCCAGTATGCCAAGATTACTATCTGCCAAAGTGATCTTGGATATGACCATGGCTTATACTTCAGTAGCTTCAAATAATTCCATCTGACAGAGCATCTTCACGTCTTCCTGTGTGATTTCCCCACAGGGTCAGCTATGACCACGACTCCCCAAGCAGCCAAACCTGAAACAGAAATATTGAGTTGACTGCAGCCCAGAGGCCCTGCTAGAGTAGCGTAAACTCATTGAATTTGAATAGCGTCAACTTTTATAGCTCTTGAAAGCTATCCATGTAGGGAAGCCTTTGCTTTCACCTGCTCAGTAACGTTGGATCAGTTACTGTTACTACAATGAAGGAGATATATTTAGTCATGCTGCCCGTCATAACTCACTTGCTGCAAACGCGACTTGTGCGACAGTTCCTATTGAGGTTGTCCCACCTTGGCGCATTACTTTTCGGGCGGCGAGGAAGACATATCCAGCTCCTAACAGCAGACCTCCACCTGAAAGAATCCGACAACTCCAGCAGCTCCCAAACATTTGACCCGCTGCGGGTGATACTGAGCCCCGTGGTGCGGGCACGGGCTCTGATGTTGACATCGCCAAAAATATATGGACGTATGCTTATGCTAACTAGCTAGTTGGCTTGATGTGATAACTACCAAGCAGCTAACTTGACAAATTACTATAATTGCTTGTTAAAACGTACATCCGACAATGTGATCCCGCTCCCCGTTACGACCACTGAGGTATGAAAATAACGATTACGACTGCATGAACCCGACAGCAACCTTGGACATCAGATGAAATGAATGACACAGAATAATGACATTTCACTGGACGTATAAATGTGAAGCATCCTGTTGACGTTTCCACTCACTACCAAATATGGTAGTGAGAGGAAGCCTACTGGTGGGCTGTGGGAGAAGGTGCAACGAGGTGGATTTTGGCCGACATTTTGCAAATGTTCTCAATGCAACATTTGATCTCAATACAGGTTTCTGTTCCCAAAACTAGAATATGTTATGAACCGTGTGGACTAAGTTTTGTAGACTTTACCCTTTGTAAAAGTTGGAGATGGTGTTTAGGAGTGCGAAGGTATTGTTATTGCACACGCGCACTTCAGAGTAGGCGTTCCCTAACGTAAATATGCAGATATGTACAAGGACGCGCCAATATGATATCGCTAGCGCGTGCTTTGTTCTGTCTACTATGACTAACGTGTTTCCATGTGAAACGATAAGCGGTGGTCTATCTTGGTTTAGTTATAAAAGTCTTTGTTAGTGACGTCCTTTTCTCAAACCGGAAATGGGTGCAACCGGTAAAAGTGTCCCCAACACTGGTCTGCCGCAAACTGACAACATAATTATATAAACTACATTATCATTTAAAAACGTTACTCTATCCATTAAATCGAATTGATATTACAAAATGTAACAATATAAAAAAAACTAGGCAGGATTGTGTCGTTTACATTTTATTAGCCATACAGTGTTGTGACCTTCACAACAAGCGCTTTCGGCTGAATTATATACAACAATATTATTGTAATAAACATGCTTTGTTCCAATGTAACATAGCATGTATTCAAGTCGTGAAGTTTGGGAACCATTGCCACTTATTTGACACAATTTCTCATTCTGTAAAACAAAGCACTTAACGCCCCTTAAACTCATTCATACTCAACAAATGCAAACACTTAGCGAACATAATCTTGTCTCTTAAGAGGAGGTGGTGAAGCTCAAGTCTACTGGTCGGTAATCTGTCATTGTATGGTCTCTTCCCCTTCACCATGACTTTTGAATCAATGTGAAGACAATGGTTGTGTTCCCCTACTCAGACGTTTGATTTTTTTTTGACGTATCAGCTATCTACATTATGTTATAGCAATCTGGTGCCCGATTGCACAGTCGATGACGAGGCACACAACCATTGGTTGATGCATGCAACGTTTGAGCAGGGGAACACAACCAACATGTGAGCATGACTATTTCTGGGACCTCATAGGGCCCAATCCTCTCGCAATGTTGTCATCGGTCTCTGCAGCTTCCTTCAGCACCTGCATCATGAGTGCGTTCCTCTTCCTTGTCTCCTCCATTCTCAGTGGGTTAGCCTCCGGTAGATTCTGATGGTCAGATTGGAAAAAGAGGAGGTGAATGTAAAGCTGATAATGCAACATGTATTGAGCAGTTGACAAACACCAAAAAGCAGGGTATAATGTTCTTGAAGACTGTCTGCTCTGCTGGTTCTTATTCATTTCCCCTTTTGATCAGTTGGCTGACTGATTTACACATCACGTCTCATAGATGGTATAAGTTCGACCAGGAAACCATCAGGAGGCCTTTTTCAGTGGGAGGCAATTGCAGATAGAAATTAAATATATAGAATGGACATGATTCCATGTTCCAATCCACATGACACATTTCTATCTGCACTTTCTCTTATGTATCTTGTGAGTGTTAGTGACAGACTATGCCATTCTATGGCTGCTCAACTAAGCCAGTGGTTCCCAAACTTTTCACTCAGGCCCCCCTTCCATCATTTTGCAAGTTTAAAGCTTATTTCCTGAAATTCTACACATTTTGCCATGTCTTATGTGTGTTCATGTGATATCTGAGTGACTCAAAATCGCTGACATGGGCTAGTTGATCTGGACATTTCTGACAAGTTATAAATAGCTCTACATTATTTCTTACACTGACCCCTCGCACCCCCCAGTTTGGGAACCACTGAATTAAGCACCACTAGGAGGACAAGTGGGCAAAGAGAGACAACCATAGCAAAATGTACCTATCTATTTCTGATAGGTGAAACTACTGGCAAGCCATTTACCATTTTCAAAAACAAAAAGTAATGCACAAATCATACATCAGATTAACAAAATACAAGCAGTCATTTGCTCGGTTTAAAAAGTCAGTGCTGTGCAAGTCAAGTACTTTGATAGCAGACTACCTTGAGCATTTCCCTCTTCCTTTCCTCTCCTGGGGTAATCACTGACCACATTCCATATCCAATGCCTACCACACCGACAAACCCAGTAGAGATCAGGACAGTGCGTAGACCACTCATTATGTTAGGCTAGTTGGTATCCTCCGTTCTTGATTAGCAATTCACTGTTATGTTTTTGTTGTGACTGTTAGCTAGTAAATTCATTAAGATGTGCTCAATGTCCGCTGATAGGCATATGCAGTGCATTATGGGATAGCCTACCCTTCCTTATAAAACCATTATTTAGGTGACTTATGTGATGTCATGTCAAACCACGTTTTTCTTTTTTAATTATAGAAGTGGACCATATTCCTGTTTGTGTTGAAATATATTAATGTAAATGTAAGACGGTGCGTTATTAACAACATTTTGTAAATGCGTAGGGACCACTGAAGGCAAGCTTAATTGTACCGTTTCCACTCATAACCACCAGGTGTCAGTCAAGTAGCGTCTTCCTAGTCAAATACAGTACTGTTCGGTTCACTTTCTCTTCAGAAAATCACCTGTGTCGCTGTGTGCACATTGGCAGAAAGTGTGTGTGTGTGTGTGTGTGTGTGTGTGTGTGTGTGTGTGTGTGTGTGTGTGTGTGTGCGTGTGTGTGTGTGTGTGTGTGTGTGTGTGTGTGTGTGTGTGCGTGTGCGTGTGTGTATATGTGTGAGTCATAGTGTGTGGGGGTGTATTGAGTGTTGATAAGTGCTGATAATATGCATTCATCAGTGTCAGCTAGGGTGGAAAGAGAAGGTATTGTTAAGGTTCAGTGCCAGCTAATGTAACTTGCTAAAAATATATAATGGAAATCTCAGTTCTACTGTGATATTATGCACTAAAATGGACACCTAACTCTTCAAGAGTGGGTGACATTGTGAGCAATTATCATTTTCAAAACTAGAGAGCCTTCTGAGAAATGTTTTTGTTCTGTTTAAAGTTGCATCACTGATAATAAAATGTGTCTACCATTTTAAACACAATTTAACAATATAAGATATTGAATGTCTTACCGATCTGCTATTTTCTTGATTGTGTAAAATATATTTAATATAATCTTTCAATGTTATTAGAAGTACATGTTGCTGTGTGCTATATTGTTTTCTAATATAAATCGTTTTTAAGACTCAGTACTTTGTACTTTGTCTTTCTTTTTCTACATATCTCTTATACTGTAACACTCTGACACTTTATAATTATGTGGAGCATTTTGCCCAAAATACATAACAGCACATTTCATTTTCCCCTCACTCTTTTCTCTGGGGCGGCAGGTAGCCTAGTGGTTAGGGTGTTGGGCCAGTAGCCGAAAGGTTGCTGGATTGAATCCCCAAGGTAAAAATCTGTCGTTCTGCCCCTGAACAAGGCAGTTAACCCACTGTTCACCAGTAGGCCGTCATTGTAAATAAGAATTTGTCTTAACTGGCTTGCCTAGTTAAATAAAATTTCCCCTACCTCCTTGAAAGCTGAGTCAATAATGAAACTTTTATCCTACCCTATCAAATACTCCATCCCAGCCCCCACACCCCACATCCCACCCTCATCCCATCTTCCATTCCTTTCCTCTCTGATTGCAACAGTAACCCTTGCAGATGACAGCTCCCGTTGTCATGACACCCGTGTTTCCCGAAGGTGCTATGTGCACAAGAGTCAACATCCATGTGTACGTTCTTTGTCTGATTGTGGTTTAAATCCTGTACCACTCTGTTTGCATGTTTAGTTTTGTCAATTTTTGTCTGAGAGTGTTCTAATATTCTTGAATATTAACGCTTGTGTGTTTGGTAGCATTCTTCACACCAGCATGTATTCCCCATTCCCCAGGTGTTTCAGTGTTACATTTCACAGCATGACACAGCAGCAAACAGATGAGACTGAGTGAGAGGACAGACGTGTCTATTGTTGTTTTCAACTACTGTATGTTTTCTATAATCTGAGACACATACAACCTGTTCATTGATGGCTCTGGGCTCTCCTGTATACATTTTTTGGGTACAAATGGGAAGCAGTGGTGTGTGTTTGTGCATGCGCGCGCGTGTGTGTGTGTGTGTGTGTGTGTCAGAGAGAGAGAAGGTGGGAGGGCATACATTATGTGTTCATTTGCCCAATGTATCTCTATTGGTATATTAGTGAGCATGTGCCTTTTACTGTGATATTTAGGTAGAAAATAAGCCCCAGTCTTGCTTCTTCAGTTGCATGTTGCAGATTTGGTTGCAGATTAGGGGAATCTATTTGTGAGTTAAGCATAGCATTTACCGCTGCCAAAAAAAGTGATGATATGCAGATGTTATGCATAGGCTGCGTTTCTTATTCGGGGAACCGGGCTTGTCTCCAGACATATTGACTCACTGGGAACATACTACATGACACACATACAGTACACATTCAGTTTACTGAGTCCGGTATCAACCAGTTCAGGCCATTCATCTCATAGATTACATGTAGCCTACATATTTAAACTACGCTGTCGCATCATGACAGATCCTCAACTGACACAGCCCAAATGGACAGTATTTAATGTCCTCATTTGTCTTTGCAGTCCATGCCCAGTTGTTTAATAAGGGAGGGAAAGAGTGTGTGCTTGTACATATGCCAAGCGTGTACTTCATGTTTCAAACTTATCAATTGTAACCAGTTTCCATGGCAACGTCTCTCTGGAGGCAGAGAGGAGGGAGATGGTGCAGGGACGGAGTTGAGAAAATGATTATTACAGAGGGTGAGGGGGGGGCCCTAGAATGAATGAAAGATATGGTATGGACTGTCAAGTATCTGAGAGAAGGGTGGGAGGGAGAGAGAGAGAGCATTTATGTGCATACTTACATAAATGTGTGGTGTGTATATAATATGCCTTGTGTTTTGTGTGTGTGTGTGTGTGTGTGTGTGTGTTTATGTGTGTGGGTTTGTGGGTTTATGTGAGTAATGTAGAGAGATGGTTTGCCGTGCGTCTGAGTTAAATAAGGATAAGTGATGATAATGTATTTGCTGTATCATGCATCTACCTATAATTCAGTGCTACCATGCATGTAAAGCCTATTTTGTATTTGATTCTGAGTTTTGAGTGAGAGCAAGAGCAAGAGAGTGAGGCAGAGACAGGGCGCGTCAATAGGAATCTAACACAATTAGGTTGCCATGGTGACACCGTATCATGAGATGCAGTCTATCTCAGGTTGCCTGTCTCTACCTCCAACCCTCCATCACCGACTCTCCCCCTTCCAACCCCCCCATAATTAACACACTCACTTCTGCTCTCTTGTAGATGTACAATCCTGAGCTCTTGTTCAGTGTATTCTTCTCATGGTGTATGTATAGGTTCCCTCCAGTCCATAACGGACAGAATATCTTGGAATAGAGACATACAGTGCATTCCTTGACTTTTTCCACATTTTGTTACGTTACAGTCTTATTCTATCATTTATCAAATAGTTTTTTTTCTCATAAATCTACACACAATACCCCATAATGACAAAACAAAAACAGTTTTTTTAGACATTTTTGCTAATTTATAAAAAATTTAAAACAGAAATATCACATTTATTCAGACCCTTTCTTCTCTGCAGATCCTCTCAATCTCTCTCAGGTTGGATGGGGAGCGTTGCTGAACAGCTATTTTCAGGTCTCTCCAGAGATGTTTGATCGGGTTCAGACTCTGGCTGGGCTACTCAAGGACATTCAGAGACTTGTCCCGAAGTCACTCTTGCGTTGTCTTGGCTGTGTGCTTAGGGTCGTTGTCCTGTTGGAAGGTGAACCTTCGCCCCAGTCTGAGGTCCTGAGTGCTCTGGAGCAGGTTTTCATCAAGGATCTCTCTGTACTTTGCTCCATTCATCTTTGCCTTGATCCTGACTAGTCTCCCAGTCCCTGCCGCTGAAAAACATCCACGCAGCTATGCCGTAGGGATGGTGCCAGGTTTCCTCCAGACGTGACGCTTGTCATTTAGGCCAAAGACTTCAATCTTGGTTTCATCAGACCAGAGCATCTTGTTTCTCATGGTCTGAGAGTCCTTTAGGTGCCCTTTGGTAAACTCCAAGCGGGCTGTCATGTGCCTTTTACTGAGGAGTGGCCACTCTACCATAAAGGCCTGATTGGTGTAGTGCTGCAGAGATGCTTGTCCTTCTGGAAGGTTCTCCTATCTCCACAGAGGAACCTTTCCAGAGTATCCATCGGGTTCTTGGTCACCTCCCTGACTAAGGCCCTTCTCCCCTGATTGCTCAGTTTGGCCGGTGGCCAGCTCTAGGAAGAGTCTTGGTGGTTACAAATTTCTTCAATTTAAGAGTGATGGAGGCCACTGTGTCCTTGGGAACCTTCAATGCTGCAGAAATGTTTTGGTACCTTTCCCAGATCTGTGCCTCGACACAATCCTGTCTCGAAGCTCTACGGACCATTCCTTCGACCTCATGGCTTGGTTTTTGCCCTGACATGCACTGTGAACAGTGGGACCTTATATAGACAGGTGTGTGCCTTTCCAAATCATGTCCAATCAATTTAATTTACCGCAGGTGGACTCCAATCAAGTTATAGATACATCTCAAGGATGATCAATGGAAACAGAATGCACCTGAGCTCAACATCAAGTTTCATAGCATAGCAAAGGGTCCGAATACTTATTTAAATAAGGTATTTATATACAGTATGTATTTTTAAAAATAAATTTGCTAAATGTCTTTTAAAAATGTCAAGGGGTCTGAATACTTTCCGAAAGCACTGTAACAAAGATATGGCTCTCAGAACACTTCCCCTTTTTGATCTCCCAATGTTCTTTTGATCACCTGTTACTTACAGCTATTGAGACAGATCCGTCACCACCCAATCTGTTTAACTATGAACACCCAGTGCATCACAACTGGACCAATGAATCCAATTCTTAACAAAAAATAGGCTTTTGCATGATATGTTCAAGAAAATATAGATTTAGACAAGAGAAAACACAGTAGTTGTACCACATAATATTTGAACACATTGCTATTTTATTCGAATATGTGAATTGCTGTTTGTGAACTGTATATCATATTGTATTCCAATGAATACAAACTAGCGCACCAACAAATATAGCATACAGTGATGATGTATAGAAGACAAATAGTTATTCTTAAATATATATTCATTCATTCATTCTGATAAACTGCATTATTACATTCATTGATGGTCAACCTAGCTATATATTCCCTCCTCTGTGACCCGCCATTTTGTGCTTTAGCAATTGTCTGTGGTTGACTCACATTGTTGGCAGGGGTTGTTGTTGTCCTGTTGTAGAGGGAACTGTCATTATCAACATACTGTATGTCTTGGCACATGAAACCTAGCTGAAAAATATTGACACATTACTCAAATGTGAGTGACTCTATTATATGCAGGGCTCTCTGTGTGTGTTCAGACTGTGTTCAGACTGTAAACAATTAATTACTAGAATTATGGTCAATTTATAATAAATAATCACACAGTTTTACATGTATTTCTCAAGTTCCAGTATTACCCATTTCTCTAATGTTTTAACATCACACAGTCCGATCGTTATCAATTATCTACACGTGGATTCATGACGATGAGGGCAGCACCAGCTAAGTCACGGCTTTGAAATGAACCAAATACTCAAGTGTCTGACAATATTCACCGTTACACCTATGAGTGAGAACAGTTAAGTCCCACCATAATGTTCTATGTGGGACGCTTTTCTTTCGCTTGACACAGTCATCATTGCAACCCTATCAACATCATCATCTTCAGCAGCCTCATCAGTTACTTGTGTCACACAGTATTAGTCCACAGAGGAAATACAATCCCATGTACAGTAATCACTCCTAGCTATTGCTTTTCTTGAATTAGATTTCTAGAATCTAGAATCACTGAGCGCACAGCTTGGAATGTCCAGGTGAAATCATGACTTCCTGCCTAGAACAGAACAGACAAACACAGAATACTTAAAAACCTAAGTACCAACTCAGCCAGAGCTAAAACGTCCTCTTCAATCCTGAATTATTTTAATTTGGAATTAAATCTGCCTGTTTGCCCTGGGCAGGAACGGGGGCTGGGAGATAGTGCCTTGATTGGGATGGACCTAGACTCAAACATTGCTCCAGGGTGTTATGCCCATTGCATCATAATCAAAACAGTGTTACAGCTTGTTATTTCTCCACTAGGCTTGCTCCATTGGTTCATGTTGTGTTCATATATTCATATGTTTGTGTACATATTGTGTGTTTGTGTTGCTAACTTCATAAATTACGTAAATTAGATATTTGTGAATAACACAATTACTATCACTCTGGATCAAAATAGTAGCATTGAATGGTGTATTTCTCTGCTTAAACAACTAATTATTCATATCCTCAGAATATGATCTAGCACAACTACTGAATTATTGAAATAATAAATAATAACCAAATTAGTAGAATAACTAAATACGTGTTTATTTTCTAAAATGATGAGGTTTATTTGAATGGAAGGATATTGACATATGAATCTGCAACATCTACGCTAGGACTTAGGCAACACAAAGTTTATAAATTCACAGTTGAGTGACAGTATCACTAAGAATAGCAGAGGAGACCCGCAGCCCTTAAGATGTGATGTGGTCAGATCAAGGCATCCCGTACACTGGCTAAGATGTGTTCTCTCTTTCTCTTCATTATTTAATTCCTTCTCTTTTGTGGCTCCTCTCTGTCTGCTCCTCCTCTTCTATGTGTCTTGGCAGTGTCTGAGCAGGCTCAACAAAGTCTTTGCCTTATTGCTTCACAATATCCTCTGATGTTCGTCCCTCCATCCAAAGATTTGAGGAGAGCAAAACAGGGTCTGTGATGGAGTAATGGGTGGTGAGAAAGAAGGGTGAGTGTCATCACCCAGTCTTAGTCTTGCATGCTCTTTCTCTTTTACTGTCTTCAATATCCTCTTTGTCGCTTTGTCTTCTATTCTGTGTTTAGAAACTCACCAAGGCATAGACCATGCTGTGAAGAACAGAGAGAGGCAGAAAAGAGGAAAAAAGGACGGCAATGTTAGAAGGAATGTGATGTTGCCAAGCAATAACATCACGTACCCTGTCACTCTTTTCTGTAGTTATTGTGCAGTAAGAAGAGGAGGCTCCCATTTATACAGATCACCATTCATCAATGAACTGGCTGGACTGATGATGAATAGCTTGATTAATATGACCTCATCTGTAATATGACCTCACATGTAATATGACCTCACCTGTAATATGACCTCACCTGTACAGGTAGTAGAAGAAGGAGAGCAGGTAGAAGCCCAGCTTACACCAGGACTCCTTCTGACAGTAGTTCAGGATGTCTGCATTCATCACACTGACAGGGTCATACATTACCTCTGACCCATCTGCCGGCCGATGGAAAAACCTGACGAGAGAGAGAGACAGAGAGAGAGAGCATTCTTAAAAAATAAACAACTAAAAAGCATGTTGTTTGAGAGAGTACTGGGAGTTGGTTGTTTCATGTCGTGTTGTTTGAGTTGTGTTGTGTTGTGTCGTGTTGTTCGTGTTGTGTCATGTTGTGCCGTGTTGTTCGTATTGTGTTGTGTCGTGTTGTGTCGTGTTGTTCATGTTGTTCATGTTGTTCATGTTGTGTTGTTTGTGTTTTGTCGTGTCGCGTTGCTCGTGTGGTGTTGTGTCGTGTTGGGTCGTTCGTGTTGTGTTGTGTCAAGTTATTTGTGTTGTGTCGTGTTGTTTTTGTTGTCTTCTTGCGTCGTGCTGTGTCGTGTTGTTCGTGTCGTGTTGTGTCGTGTCATGTTGTGGTGTGTTGTGTAATGTCGTGTCGTGTACCTCCAGAGATGGTAGAAGAGCAGGGGGATGTTCAGGCCCAGGGTGACCCACTCCCCAGCACACATGAACATCAGGCAGAACAGCCCATGGATGGAGTACTCTGGCACCACCAGCTAGAAATAAAACAGACAAATAGGGTGCACACCACAGAAATGCAAACTCTGTCGTTATCAGAAACACTTCAGGACAAAATGCTTAGAAAAAGCTGCAATTTTCATATTGAATGAGAGTGGCAGGGATCAGTTATGATTTTCATAAAAGCCTGCTGGCCTCCAGGTGTTCCCTCCTTCAGTCTCCCCTATTTGGCTCTACAGCTTGCGCATTAACACTGACTGAGAAAATGAGGGAGTGGTGGCAGTATAGAAAGCCAGGTAATAATAATGTGTGTGTGTCTGAGAGTGAGAGAGACAATGAGCAGGCAGGAAAGGAAGATGTGAATCAATCTGTCTCATTCCTGTAAATAGATACATAGATCCTTTCTCCCACAAGGTGTGCGGTGTGTGTATGTGTGTGTATGTGTGTGTGTGCCTGTGAGCCACTTACTGACCTTCCGCAGCAAGTTGCATATTCTTTCAATATTCAGAATTCTTTCCCTCTGAAAAGTGAACAGAGAGAAAGGAGAGCCAGATATGGTGAGTCAGATATGGAGAGTCCTAATGGAGAGTCGGATATGGTGAGTCAGATATGGTGAGTCAGATATGGAGAGTCAGATATGGAGAGTCGGATATGGTGAGTCAGATATGGTGAGTCAGATATGGAGAGTCAGATATGGTGAGTCAGATATGGAGAGTCAGATATGGAGAGTCAGATATGGAGAGTCGGATATGGAGAGTCGGATATGGTGAGTCGGATATGGAGAGTCAGATATGGAGAGTCAGATATGGAGAGTCGGATATGGAGAGTCGGATATGGAGAGTCGGATATGGAGAGTCAGATATGGAGAGTCGGATATGGAGAGTCGGATATGGAGAGTCGGATATGGAGAGTCAGATATGGAGAGTCGGATATGGTGAGTCAGATATGGAGAGTCAGATACAGAACGTTCTTGTGTAGCTATATGAGAAGAAGGAACCCCCAGCAAAAATATCACTGGCAAAATAGAAGCTACGTTACATTGAGTAAATGCTTCAAACATGATAAATAAATAGATCAAACATGATAAATAAACCATTCAAAATAAGACATAGTTTTTTCTATTTGAATAAGTGTCCATGGTCTCTGTCTGTCTGTCTGTCTGTCTGTCTGTCTGTCTGTCTGTCTGTCTGTCTGTCTGTCTGTCTGTCTGTCTGTCTGTCTGTCTGTCTGTCTGTCTGTCTGTCTGTCTGTCTGTCTGTCTGTCTGCCTGCCTGCCTGCCTGCCTGCCTGCCTGCCTGCCTGCCTGCCTGCCTGCCTGCCTGCCTGCCTGCCTGACTGACTGACTGCCTGACTGACTGACTGACTGACTGACTGACTGACTGACTGACTGACTGACTGACTGACTGACTGACTGACTATCTATCTACAGTTCTCTACTCTTCACAGCTGAGTGGCCGTGACTGTAGGTGGGCACAAAGAACTGGGTCACACTTCTCAGAACTCCACTCCCTTTCATAAGGCAGGGGTCCTTACCGCTCTGGTGGGGTTGCTCTGATCAATTGGGTTCTTGAAGTCTGTGCACAGCTCATCAAACGCAATAATCTAAAAACACATGTACAGTGTATATGGTTAAACTTCATATCATTTGCATTGGATATAGCTAAATTAATATTGAACGTAAATGGATGGTGTAATCTTTCACATCCACAATGTGTTATTCTCGTTAAATTCCAATCGTATCCCTTTTAGCCTCTATTCACAAGATTTTTTTATTGTCTTAATGTGGCAATCTGCAGTTGCTACATCCATTTTTGGACTTATAACTTAATTATATGAACCCATTGATTCTTGAAGAAAAGTATGTATAATTCCACATGAGCTTAGCTCAACTGTCACCCCATCAGAACCCAAAATATAAGCTTGTTTTACTCCAATGTTTGTAAACCAAATCAATGTAAACAACACTATATAGTATCCATAGCTCCGTTTTTGCATTTGAGAGTGGCTACATTTCTCCAGCCCCATCCCTCAGCTTCTTACCCAACGAGGGGCGGGAGATCGCTTTGTTATTGTTTCAACTGCTGATTGCCACTTTAAGTTTTCCATTCCCATACCTTCATTCATCCTTTTATATATTTCAAATCCTTAGCTCTCTGTTTCTCTCTCTTTCTTAGATCTCCATCTAAGCATCCCTCTCTTCCTCTCAACATTCCTCCCTCCCTGTGACATCCATCTTTCCCTTTCACAGACCAATCTAACTCTCCACATCTATCTTTTACTCTCAACAACCCCTTTCCCCCTTATAGATCTACATCACTCCCTCTTCCCGGTCTGTGCTATCCGTGATCCTTTCTAACGTCCATACCACATTGAAGTTGAAATGTAAAATGGTTAAGGTAAAGGGTTAGGGCTAGGTAAGGGTTATGGTTAGGGTAGGGGTTAAGGTTAGGGTTTAGGGTAGGGACATCCCAAGGATTCCGGATAGCACTAACCCCCTATTCTCCGTTTCATGCTCCTCTCTGTAGTAAACAGATGCAGTTTCCATAGTGATCTGATGAACCCCTTAGCGGGCACCATGGTTACTATAGAAGTGAACAAGCCGTCTCATTGGATGAAAGCCACGCAGAGATGGGGGGCGCGAACCATGGATGGAGGCAGATGGGGGTAAGGGGTGGAACAGAACGATAGTTTGATAAGCATTCTCAATAACATGGTTTGTTGCTGACACATTCACACACTCTCTGCCGCCGTTTCCCTTCCCCTTCTCTCCCACAAAACACAGACACATACTCACACATTGACTGACTCACATGCAACGCAGTCTCACCCACTAGTCAATTTAGTAGTCAATACTTATTTTCAAACCAGTCCTTTGTAATGATCTGATAATGCTGTGTTGAATTTCAAATTAACAATGTCTCCCTAGACAGAAGGCTATAGCTGAGAGAGATGGGCTCTGGTCTTTGTGCAGTCTGTGTCTGAGGCTTTAGACATGTAGAATACTGATTGTGCAGAGGTCTCCAGTGACGCGTGTACACATTCCTATCATATTTCATTATTGCACATATATCTCTCTCCCTCCATCTAATTGTCTCCCCATTCCTACACAAATTTAAATGCCTTTTCACTAGCTCAGTTTGTGGTGCCATACATCCGCTTATTATAACAACAGAGAGCGAGAGAGAGAGGGAGGGAGGGAGAGAGAGAGAGACACTTACAGTACTGATATGAATAAAATAAATAGTGAGTCACAAATGGGCAAGTGGGCACACATTCACACCGACCAATGGCTAGACAACAGTTATTGCATTGTCTCGTACTACTGTTACGTTAAGTAGTCTTCACCCAGAATTATAGGTATTTCTTAGAGTCTTCCTTAGTGTCTGGCCTTGAGTTACAGACCAACCAATTATTTATTTCAGGTATGAGTCACAAAGCAAAGAAGAGAATATTGCTGAAACATGGTTTAACCGCCATCACCCAGAGTCTATAAACATGGTTAAGGTGAGTGAGTGTGTGAGCTCAACTTACCTGCCAGATGACGAAGAAGATGAGTGCGGCACACAGCACTAAGGTGAGCATGTAGCAGAAGGCCGCAAAGGTGAACGCCATGGCTGTGTCAGCCAGCCTGACAACGAGTTGGGTCGAGAGAGGGGGAATTTCCCCTCCTCTCTCTCTCTATTGATGACTATCCCTCCTTCCTCAGGAGGTTCTTGTCTGTTCTTCCACTCCCTCCCCCTGACTCTCTGACTCCCCTCACTCTCACGTTGTATTGAGAGCCAGTATTGTCCAGGTGAGGAGCTAAAGTACTGTGTTGGAAGAAAAGAATCCCTGCTCCACTCTCCAGTTTATAAGCTGTGGTCTGTCTATTTCTGCTTATCTGGGTTGCACTCCTTCTTCTTCTTGAGTTCCTCTTTGCTTTTCATGAGTCTGTGCAAACTTTTTTCTTCTCTGTCACACATACAGTTTGTAAAGCGGTCGACAGGCACAGTTGTTCATGGAGAACAGCTAGAGCTGAGTAAGGCTCTCTCCTCTGGTCCCAGCCTCCTCTAATTCTGACAGACAGGGGGTTTTGTGCACTTTACGTGACTGTCCCCTCCCCCTTCCAGTAACCTCCACTTTGAACAATATCCACACACCTTGCTCACAGTGACACAGCTAGTAAGTGACTCCCTGACACACTGGACTGAATGTAAAGTAAAGAGAGAAATTATTATTGTGAGGTGAGAGACAGTGTGGCTTGTGGTTATTATAGCAGTAGTTTTCAGTGTTATGGCTTATTATTATTATTATTATCATTCAGTTGCTTAGAAAAAAATCATGATGGCACATATTTCAAGCACAATATAATTGTTAGCGCACATCTGTAATAGGCAAATGTATTTATTTATTTACATTTTAACCATAAACATTTATAATTGTACATGGTATTAGAGATTACTCCAAATATATTGTTTTTGGTATATTCTGATATTTCAATGTTTTTAAATGGAGCAGATATGCTGTCAAGAAAGAGAGGACTGTTTTGTAGGCATATAATAATTGTCCACTAATGTAAAGAGAAAGGATATTGCTTTTCATACGATAACAGCAATTCATACATGTGCCCCATAAATATTCTTACAATGACACTTTGGTGATAATTTATAATAACAGAATGAGCAAAGATCACTAACTTACAATCAGATTATACATTTGATAATAATAGTTTGCAATGATTTGATAAATGGTGCTGCAATGTATAGAGTAGAATATGAACAAACAGCGATATGATAGAATACTTAGGCACTCCACACTGAGGTCTCAAAGCAATAAAGACTGATGAACGATGTATCAGAATAATCATCATCCGTGATGATGACGATGGATATTTTCATTGATCTTAATATTGATCAGAGTGTACCTGTGTTTGGTGGTAGATGCGTCTATCACTGAATATCCAACTCCTTCCTCTCCCCACTCTGTCTCGGTCTATTTGGGTCGACACCATGTCACAATTCTCTGCCTTGCCTTGCTCTATCTATCTCAGTCGCGTCCATCAGATTTCTTCACGCATATGCTTTTCAGTGCTCACTTGCAGGGTGGAAAAACAACATTTAGAGAATCAACAATGTTTAGATGTTAAGACATTTTTTGTTCCTATTTTGGTACGAGTCTTTTTCTCAAGAAAGGAAAAACATATCCACAACCCTTATAAGTCTGTAAGTTAATTCATTCCCCTCTTTCTCTTGTCCCCCTCCCTCCTCTTTCGCTTTTCTCTCTCCAAAGCTCCCCCTTATGTTTTCTCTTCTCTTTTTCTAAAAAAGAATGGAACGATTTTGAAAACCAACCAAGAAACACTCTCCGTCATGTTCTGTCCTCCCCAGCCTCTTCTTCTTCTCTCTCTCTCAGACGGTCTGATAAAGCAATATTTGGATCACCCTAGAATATACTGGCCAAGTGCAATCAACAGTCTCTCTCTCCCTCCCTCTTCCTCTTCCTCTTTCTCTTTCTCTTTCTCTCTCTCTCTCTCTCTCTCTCTCTCTCTCTCTCTCTCTCTCTCTCTCTCTCTCTCTCTCTCTCTCTCTCTCTCTCTCTCGGTCCCTCTCTCCCTGGCTTTGATTCGTTGCCGTATTCCCTTGTTCCCCAGAGATGGTTGAGGGGGCAGGGGAAGCTCCAAATATTATTTTTTTGTCGGCTTCCCTTGTTTGTCTCTATCTACCCCTCCTTCTGCTCCCTTTTTTCTCTCTCTATCGCTCTCTCTATTTATTGCTCTCTCTGTCTCTCTTTCTCTCTTTCTCTCTCTCCTCTCTCTCTCCTCTCTCTCTCTCCACTCTCTCTCCACTCTCTCTCCACTCTCTCTCCTCTCTCTCTCCTCTCCTCTCTCTCTCCTCTCTCTTGCTCTCTCTCTCCTCTCTCTCTCTACTCTCTCCTCTCTCTCTCCTCTCTCTCTCTCCTCTCTCTCTACTCTCTCTCTCTCCTCTCTCTCTCCACTCTCTCTCCTCTCTCTCCTCTCCTCTCTCTCTCCTCTATCTCTCTTGCTCTCTCTCTCTCCTCTCTCCCTCTACTCTCTCCTCTCTCTCTCTCTCTCTCTCTCCTCTCTCTTTTTGTCTCTCCCTCTTCCCCTCTCATTGTGTCATGACGCTGTGTCTCTTATTGTTCCGTAATTTCCAGATAGATAAAAAGGCTTTCTCTCTCTTTTCTTTTAAGTATAGGATTCTTTCTCTAACTTTCTTTCTCTCCCCTTCTCTGTTCTCTCCAAGCTACCTCTCTCTTTCTGTTGTCCTGCTGTCTTCACTCTCATCCCTTTCTTCCCTGCTACTGCCAGTCTCTCTGGCCATTCTTCTTCCCTTGGAGGATTTCCACAACTTTTTAATTCCCACAGTTCTTTGGCTTTTGATATTAAAGTGCCCATGCTGTTTTCCCCTAATCCCTATCCCCTCTTTTGACACCCACTAAATCCATCCCAATAGCTAATCTCTGGTAAATCCCCCAGGATGACCTGAAGTCCCATTTTCTCTCCTCTGACTGATTAACCACCTTCTTCTATGCCTGTCCCCTGCTCTACCACACTCCTGAGTGCCCATCTAATGATGACAAACTTGAACATTTGAAAACATAAATAGCGTCTGAAAAAACTCACAACAAGGGTATGAAACAAAAACACCCTTTTGAAAATTAAGTCAGTGAATCTTACATAATGTAAAAACAACAGCAAAATGAATGTGTTATCCTTCGGTGTCTTGTGGGTTGGTTCTGTGTACGGCCCTTATCTATCAGTCTGACTGATACTGTAAATATTATACTGTGTGTGCAGTAGTGGCTGTGGATTTTGGATAGACGCACTGATGTAAAATGTAAAACTCAAGAGCACCATCTCCTGGAAATTGTATATATGAACATTTTGGTCGGAATAGATGTTCGGTGACTAGTGTATCCCTACGGAAGACATTTTGGACACACCATAACGTGTTAGAATTTTGTTTAGTTTACTTGACAATCTTGTCGTTCTTTTTCATGGCAGACAAAAGTCAAGTGTGTTCAGTATGGGTGGGATCGGAAACAGGGATATTAAAAGGTAAAAATGATTTATATCAGTAAACTTAGCCATTCACTCCTTGTGTGCTAATTTGTTAGAGTTAGCTAGCTACCCCACGTGTTTGCTAGCTAGCTGTAGAGAGGGAGTGATGCTGTTTTGGGAATGATGACCATCAGGATATGTAAATGTTTATCACATACTCTGTCTGTCTGTTCTATTAGGAGTGAGCCTATCCAAAAAACAGGCTTTCAACTTCTGTGAGATGAGCTGCCTGAGCCGGGACCAGGAAGTGTGTGTCCTGGGCTGGGGAGATCAACATGAGACTGAGGTGTGTGTGTGGGGGTTCTAGAAAGTAATGGAGCCCATGATGATGTCTGATCTTTTGGTCATTGATGGGTTGGCTAAGAGTGGACGTAAGTCTGAAAGTTTTCATAATGGGTGTTGTGCCATTC
The DNA here is from genome assembly GCA_023634145.1 of Thymallus thymallus. Classification (NCBI taxonomy): domain Eukaryota; kingdom Metazoa; phylum Chordata; class Actinopteri; order Salmoniformes; family Salmonidae; genus Thymallus; species Thymallus thymallus. The sequence continues at coordinate 10,212,816 of CM042404.1, forward strand.
TGTTATTTACCTGAGTGTCTGTTTGTTCTAGGTGCTGGTGGGGTCCGTGAATGGCACAGTTAAGACGTTTAGCACAGAGAAGGGCATCTTCACTGAGACCAGACAGTGTGGGGAGAGCACCCAGGGCAGGTTCACAGGACTTGCCGTCACAGACAGGTAGAGTTATGTAGATGTAGATGAAGACATGGTCATAACAACTGGTTTGAATACCCGAGCCGACAAGGTGAAATACCTGTCGATGTGTCCTTGAGCAAGGCACTTAACCCTAATTTGCTCTGAAGGTAGGCAATCATTGTAATCAATAATTTGTTCTTAACTGACTTGTCTAGTTAAATAAAGGTTAAATACATTTTTTTTAAATAATTATTGTTCATTCACGCTGCCATTACACACCAGCAGTTCAGGGGTCATGTGTTGAGGATACTGGGGGGATTTATTAGTCGCAGGCCGTGGTAAAACATTTGGTCTGTTAAAACATTTTGTAACAGAAACCGTTTTGCAACTAAAACTAGATTTTCTATTAGACAAATTCCGTTAGGTCCTTCCCCGTTTCGTTCTGTTTGCTTCCGTTTGGTTCCTACAGTAAACGGTTTCCGTTGCAAAACATTTGCAACAAGCCAAATGTTTTGCTATGGTCTGAGACTAATGAATACACCCCTGATGTTGACACTGGACTACGCTCTCCCTGTGCGTCTCTCTGCAGTGCTCTGATCACATGTGTGGAGACGGGACTGCTGAGGGTCTGGAAGGAGGGCAGCACAGACGCAGTGAGTGACTTTGCCAGAATACCACTCGGGCCCCCTAGGGGTTTTTACATTGCTGATGGATACTAGATATTAATACGGTTCACTGTCTGCCTTTTATGTGCACTGCCAGTTCCTTGAAAATAACCACTGTCCCTATATCCAGGTTGAGATAAATGCTGGGACGAATGTTTGTCGGATGCGACAGAATCCCTCGCAGCGCAACCAAGTGGCCACAGGAGGGAAGGAGAACGGTCTGAAGGTCTGGGATCTGGAGAGGCCTGAAACGCCCATCTTCACCTCCAAGAATGTAAGAATCTAACAACTACATGTCAAGGAATTACCGTGGGTATGTCTACATAGTATGTTATTATTTTTTAGATGATGTTGCGTTAACATGTTGCTGTGTTTTTGATGCTGCAGGTGCGTAATGACTGGCTGGACCTGCGAGTGCCAGAGTGGGTCAGAGACATGGCCTTCATCCCAGACTCGGACAAGATCGTCACCTGCACAGGTCACCACCAGGTCTGTCTGCCTGCCTGCATGTCTGTCTCTTCCTGTACAATCCCTGCTCGTAGACTGGATCTGCTGGGCTTCTCAGCCACTGACCCGGGCTTGGAGCTCAGTACTCAAATGATACATTCAGCAGCAGTTTGATCAGTAGTGTAAAGAATTCATATTGGTCAAGTTCAGGTTCCAGGATGAATGACTTGGATCATTGCTACATAAGTAGACATCACATCTCTTTGCCTCATTTCTCTAATGATTTAACAAAAGCCATCTATTTTTACTCATCTGTTCTCTCTCTGTTAGGTGCGAGTGTATGACCCAGCCTCTCCCCAGAGGCGTCCGGTTCTGGAGGCTCAGTTTGGGGAGTACCCCCTCACAGCCCTCTCCCTCCCTGCCAACCAAGACAGTGTTGTAGTGGGCAACACACATGGAGAACTCGCCATCTTAGATTTGCGGAAAGGTGAATGAGGCAGAGGACGATGTCTATTTGTAGAAATGATTGTGCAGTTGCTTAGCGATCTGCTTCAGAACATTTCCATGTCAGCCATTTTATCTTTTTGTGCATATATTTATTTGCAGTATTTGTCATTGTACTACATTAGAGAGGCGTTGGCTATATGTGCTCGTTGAAGCATCTGTTAAGCTTTATTGTTTTGCCTGTAGCGATCAGAATTATCTTCTGGTAGTCATGGAGAGAGGGCACTTTTTGTGAGTGCATGTTGCGTGAGATCCTCTCTCCTTGACTACAGAGTCTGTTGGTTGTCTAACCCTTTCTTCTCCTCCATTCGCTGCAGGCCTGGTGCGTGGGTGTTTGAAGGGGCTGGCAGGAGGGGTGCGGGGGCTGCAGTGCCACCCCTCTCTCCCTCTGGTAGCTTCCTGTGGTTTGGATCGCTTTCTGAGGGTACACAGCCTGGAGGACCGCTCCCTACAGCACAAGGTACACACACACACACACACACACACACACACACACACACACACACACTCTCAGTACACTTGAAGCCAGCTACACAAACCGTCATTAGGGAAGCCTCCTACAGTTGTTTTTAATAATTGTGTTCAGTGAAAGTTCAAGATGTTCTCTCACTCTCTCCGTCTCCCTTGCAGGTGTATCTGAAGTCACGACTCAACTGTGTGCTTCTGTCCAGCAGAGATCTAGAGGTAGGGGAGAATTTAAAGTGCTATGAATCAGACTATTATTCAGACTTTATGAAGTGCAATACTCATCGATTTTGACTTTCAATTGAATTTGTTTTACCAACACTAATATTTGGTGTGATATTACAGAGCTATTAGAGCATTTTCATAAAACCTACACACCTGACATGTATTTTCTCATTTGTTATACACTACAGAAAATAGTTGATTTAACCATCTTTGCATCAAGTTGACATTGGCGTATCAAACAACAAAATGTACTTTTGCTGTGAAAATGTGATATTGCTGCAACAATATACTGTAGGATGTTTACAGTCTCTGTCCTCCATTTCAGCTGAGCAGTTCAGCCGTAACCGGAGATGTGGAGGAGGTGAAAGAAGAGGGAGGAGAAGTGGATGAGGTGTGGGACGCTATGGAGATGATCAAAGACAAGGCTAAGAAGAGAGCAACAGAAGAAGAGGAAGCCGTAGTTACAGGTGTAGAGGAGACTACGAAGAAAAGGAAAGTGGTCAAATGACCCACAGTGGAGAGCTTAAGGAAAGGACTGTGCTCTCTGAGAAACACAGACGCTCTAGAGGTCTGCCAAATCCTGTGTTGTGGATGTACAGACTGTTTTACTGTTGAGTCTTTACTGCTATAGTTTTCCTATTAAAACTAAACTCGTTCTGGAGTTGTTTGCATGACCTTCTATACCAACTTCCTTGAAATGTAGCGAACATAAATAATCTATATATACAGATTTATTATTTTGGCAACAACTCACAAAAAGAAAGTGTATTGAATGTATAATATCCCCAGGGATATTATAATGTCTCATGAACTCTGAATATGATTGGTTCTTGTGTAAGTGTGTGACAGCAAGAATTCAACGCCCCTAATAAACAGACGGATGGCATCTGGTACTATTGGTTGGCTTGCTTCTGTTTTGGTGTCATCTGCTGGAATAGAGTAGAGGGTACTGATTAGGAAAATCACTCACCATGATGGGTGTCTTTAAAGGGGTGGCTGAACTTCCTGATTTTGACCTTGTTTTTTGGCTTGGTCATTAAGAAATGCTGCGGCAGTGACTGAAGCCAAACGGGAGTTGTCTTGGGGGTGTGGTTTAATGTGGGTGTCTCGAGTGTTTGTATGTGGTGAGCGTTTGTACATTCACTCTGCCAAGTACACAGTTAGTCACTCACCCTTCTAGATAACTTGAAACAGTCCAACCATGTCTTGTCATAAAGTTGCCTAGGCTAGCTAATGCTAGCCAACTTCGCCAGTTAACTTCAGCTAGCTGGCGTGTGACCATGGAAACGTTGGTTTGACATTGGATTGCCTATCTCTGGGGCTGATTAGGGACTGTCAATAAATTAATCAATGTAGTTGGGGCAATGTTTTCATGTTGCACATATTTTTGTTGTAGCATTAATTGCTTTATATGAATTTCTACAATTTATTGTTGGATTTTAGGTTTTTAAGTCGAAGCTATTGAAATATAGCTAATATTGTCACATGTACATTGTTTAATTTGCTGATGGTCCTTAACTAGCCCCATATGGATATCGAATATCAACTAAATATTGGGTTAATTTGACCAACTGGACCATGGGCATTATGATCGGGTCGCGTGCAGCTGCGTTCAGAATTGATGATTACTTGGGTGCTGCCAGCTGTGGGCAGGATTTAATTAAACCCAACCAAAGGAAAACTGTTACGGTACCCTTCATTCTGTGACATACCATGTTTTCCTATCATCTTGCAAATCTCTGTTTTGGAAGAAAGAGACTTTAAAGCTGTGAAGTTAGCCCAGAAGTGTTTTATAATTTGTGTTTGTCAGTTTGAGTATGTCTTAAGTATTAAAAAATTAGCCAACAGTGGTGTATTCTGTGGAAATTGACGTTTGTAAGCCTAGGGGTTAAGGGTCTAAGGAATGATTAGAGATAATTGCTACCTTATTCAAGAGATAGGCCTATCTTACATTAGGGAATCAAGGTATAATAAACCATGGTGTAACGACAAGTGTGGGTTGAATGGATTAGTTATAACCATGATTGCGTAATCACTTCTGCAACCTATCGCTGAGGTTGGCAAAGTACATTTATTGCAGTGTGAGTTTCATTAGGTTTTATGTCTTCAAATTTATCTACTGAGATTTAAGAGTTGCATGTGACCTTGTGGGTGTATTGAAGACAGCACCACGTTTCTCTAGTTTCACGGAGAGCAGTGCGTGTCAGATAAGATACCTGTGTTCGGCTCTTTCTGAGACTGGACTCTGCACACGGACACACCTGTTCCTTAACTCCGGATAAGATAAGACCGGTCTGAATAAAGGAGGAAACAACTTAAAAGAAAGAAGAGTATTCTCTTTATTTGCCGTTGCAAATTGAAAGTCCTAAAGCATTCACTTTCAGTTCAAAAATTACATTCAATGATAAATACTTTTTTTGGTCCCAATAAATAATACTCTGAAGAGGTGTCATGTTCTCTCATCTAAATAACACGTCCACACAGGCTTTTGCAAAATGTCAAGTGTCTAATAAAACATGAATGACGTTTGTCACCTGATTATCGATAGACCGCAATATGGAAGAATTTGGAAAGGGTAAAAGTTTAGGAGCAAAGAACACAAGAAAGGGAAAAGATTTTTGCCAAACTTGCCAAATTAGTTATTTGATCCTAAGACCTCATAGGGTGGCGGAAGGAATTTTTTAGTATTACTAAACCTATTGGAGGGGAGGGGGCCTCAACAAAGAACGTGTGCTTGTGAAATTCATGTTGGCAGAGGTCACGTTCTCACTATTTCATACGGTTTTCAGTTTCCTCGTATCAGTTATTTAGTATTTTCTTTCTGCTCATCTAAGCAGAGATTTATATTTTTTAAACATGATGGAAAAACTATGCTGTGGGAAGTTTCATTACAACCATCTCTCAGTTTTCAGTTTTCAGTAGACATTTATGAGAAGAGATTATCTTTTCCATCAATGGCCTGTTGGATTAAGTTGCAAGGGACTAAAATGGAGCTGAGAAACCAGAGAATGTTGCTGAATTGAATTGTAAAAGGCCTACGCTCTTAGAAATTAGGTAAAATATAGTCTTAACTATAGATATGTTTTATATCTCCCCACTAATAAAAAAATGTGTAACCTTTAACCCTGTTTTTAACAATCATTTACACTCTAATTTTTATTATCTATTATAAAATCTGTTTCCCTTGTTCAGTGTTTAGAGTCCAGAGTCTTGCACTTCTTCCTCCACTATTACCTCATGATCTCATTGAGTTTCATATTTGCTTACTCCAGTAATTAAGAGCCAGTGACCGTGTGTGTGTGTGTGTGTGTGTGTGTGTGTGTGTGTGTGTGTGTGTGTGTGTGTGTGTGTGTGTGTGTGTGTGTGTGTGTGGGTTAGGGTTAGGGTTAGTATTAGAATTAGGGTTAGGGTTATAATCAGGGTTAGGGGTTAGGTTTAGTGTTAGGGTTGGGGTTAGGCTAACAATTAGGTTTTGGGTTAGGGTTAGGTTTAGGGTTAGGGGTTAGTGAAAATAGGATTTGGAATGGGAAGGGTTAAGGTTGGGGTTTGGGTTTGGTCCCCACAAGAATAGTAAAACAAATGTGTGTGTGTTGTGTTTGTGTGTGTATGCATGAATTTGTTTCACCCTTTTGGCTTTTCTTCCACAGTATGTAACAATCATCTTTGACAAAAAAAACACCAGCTTGTCACCCCCTGTGTAGTTTGTGATGTTTTTGACTCCAAAAAACACAAACTAGATGTTAGCCAACCATACCAGTGGTTTTTCATTGAAACATTTTATATTTTCGCTCAGAGCACTGATTCAGAGTTGGTGGAGAAATCTTACATTGATCAAGGTACAGAGAACCACTCAATTGTATACTTTAGTAGGGGTTTAATGATAAATCAGTGCTGCCACATAACATGGAGCTCACACTGACGAGCCAATGAGATAAAGTGCAGTAATGGGAAGTCACGTTGAGGTCAAATCATCATACAATCAGTGGTAATGACAAATGGAGTGGTGGATTTACTAATGCGTTTTACAATGTGTCCTATGCTGTCATTGGCACTGTTTTTGTGTTTTTTGTGTTTAAGAATTATGAATATGTTTCACTGTAGCCCTACCTTGAGTGTGAGTCTGTGGAATCAGGATGTTGGATTGAGGGGCAGGGCATTGAGACTGTTAAATATTGACTGGTAGTGTAATAATTAACCTGGCTCCAACTCCTGATCTCTCTTAAACTGGCCACTCTCTCTGCCATTGCATTGCTGACAAATGCACCCTTAACTCCTTCTCCTTTCTACATCTCTTCTGAGTGAGGCTGCCTTTATCTACGCTCCTCACTGTTTAACCTTCTATCTTGTCAGACTTTTCTGCTACAGCCGACTGCTCTTCCCTTTTCTTTGGCCTCCTCCTTTGAAAGACATCGGGCCAGGCTCGGCTGCATATGAAGGTGAGTACTGCGCTTGTGTGATGTTTGTCTGTGTGAATGTGTTAGCACATATTCAGGACTTAAATGTCCTACACTGTACACAAGACCTGTTTTTTATTTGTCTATTTTTTATTTAACCTATTTAACTGTTAGTTAGGATAAGAATAATCTTAAGACCTAGTTCAGTCAAAAACGTGATTTTCCTTTATTTTATATATATTTCCACATTATGATGTTGGAATAACAATATGAAATTGTGAAAATTATGATAACGCCCTTTTAATGTAAGAGCTGTTTGAAAAGATCGTCTGAAATTTCTGCCTGTTTTGAAGGGATGGCGTTTTGGCCAATTAGTTAATAGACCAATAAGAAAGAGAGTTCCAAACCTCTCTGCAAATAACAGCTAGTTTCCCCCTCCCCACTCAGACCACTCCCAGACAGTCCATTGCTCTTTGGTACTCAAGGTATTTAATTATTACCCAGAAATGATTTGATAGTAAGATAAAAAACGGATGCATTGGATCTTTAAAGACATGAAACTTATGTATCCATCCACAAAAGGTCTCAACCCATCCCATGCCAACCTTTGTACCTAAGATAAACCCTCAACATCAGTCTTTAAATTAAAATGGAAAACATAACGTTATTATCTTACAAACCTCAATACTTGATTTTTCTTCTTCCAGATTTCTGTCATTCAATGTCCGTATGTGGGTGTGACAGAGAGTGCAGGAGAATGGTATGTAATACATTATATGTATTTTAAAGCATTTGAGCTAACCCTAAACCAGGGATGTAAGGCTTTTTGCTTAGCGTTTTTTCTTAACCAAGGCAAAATAAGTAGTTCAGCAGTGTTTGAATTCAAATAAACATGCTTTCATTTCATTTCATTGAAATTAAGTGGTTACAATGTTGATTCAACCAGTTGGTGCCTAGTGGGATATCCTTCCAAAGAATTCTACTTTCTTCTGCTGTACAAACCCATGATGAACATGGACATGGAATTTGGTTATTCATTATTATATATATTATATATATATATATTTAGGATGAGAAGGCCAGGCTCATTGTGTTTGTCACTGTAGATATAGTGTGCTGTTTCATAGCGGCCAGAGTTAAAACATGAAGACCAATTGCCAAAGTTGATAATATATAAGAATGAGAATATATGCTGTTTAGCAGATGCTTTTATCCAAAGCGACCTACAGTAATTTTTAAGTTTTAGTAATTTAGCAGACCTTCTTATCCAGAGCGACTTATAGGAGCAATTAGGGTTAAGTGCCTTGCTCAAGGGAACATTGGCAGATTTTTCACCTAGTCAGCTCAGGGGTTCAAACCAGCAACCATTCAGCTACTGGCCCAACTCTTTAGGCTGCATTTTACATAAGGGTGTCCCCTGCAGGAACCAAACCCATGACATTTAGCATTGCAAGAACCATGCTCTACCGACTGAGCCACATGGCCAACACACAAAAATAAAATGGATGAGAGATAGAAAAAATGAAAAAGGCCGTGTTTGAGGGCGTGCCTGATAATAAGGGTGACGAGTCAGACGGGGGGGCGGGGTCAGTGTCACCGTTTTTTAATTGCTTTATTGTTTTGTTTTTCCCAAGATACAGAGTTTTACAGCGAGGCAAAGTCTAAAGAGATATCAGAGCAGGAGAGGGACTGCTGAGCATGATAGGAGACAGGAAGAAAACAAAGAAATTAGTAACAATATTCCATCAGGAATAAATGATCAGTGTACCAAACACTAAATACATTTGATGGTGAAATAAAAGTAGGATTAAAAAAGGAACATAGTTATTGAGAAGCCAGACACACCCATTATGATCAGCTTGTGTTCACAATCCTCAATGCACCCTTATGTTGACAGCCACCATAAACACCCTGTTATCTACACAAGCCTTGGCCCTTTGACCATTCTATCTGAATATTGTGTGCTATGATGTCGTTTATAGCCGGTCATAAAGATGATAGAGCAGAAAGGACGGGTCAAAGTCAGTTGCTATTGGAGGCTCCTCACATGGACCGGTACCAAATGACTAAATCCGAATCCTGCCTTAACCCCACGTAAATTCCCTGTAATTGACCTTATATGTACTTCTGTTTCAGGTATTTCAAAGTGAGACATGATACGCCCACCAGAAACAACTGAAGGTGTGACCTCAATATATGGGCCTATCCTGTAGGAGGCATAGTGTGCAATGAACAGTTTGTGGATAAATCTGGTGCTTGCTGGCTGTAACAGCAACTCCATGTGGAAGTTGTCTGTGTTCCAGTGGATATGCTGTTACCTGCAGAGAGTCACCCCAAGCCAGCTCTGATATAGAATATCACAGTCCTTGTTTATTATGGACATACTATTCCTGTTACGACGTGTCCTTCTTTCGGTTGAACTTTTTTTAATGAGTATTATTAAGAACAGTCTCTAGATCATTCAACAGATATGAGCTCCTTGTTTTCTATGACAACATCATGTGAAGATATTTATGCACTCCAAACATTGGTTTGAATGCAGAGTCGGGCTAAAAGAAAAATGGGATTCATGGTGATGACCTATGAATTGACAGCCAGTGTTTGCAATACGACTGCCTGTCAGTTCTGTAGGCCACTGCTGTGTCTATCCTACTGAGCACACACAGGGGTTTAGATGGAGCAAAGGAACTTATTGATATGTCTGATAAATGACCAGAAACCTATGATGTATTTATGAAACTGACAACATCCTGTGTAGTACACAATTGCAAGTTATTTGAAGAGAATACCATTGTTTTGTTGCCAACCTTGGAAATAAAGATTGAAAACATCACTCTGATTATTTAAATAATGTAATACCTGTTATAAGTGCATGACTGTTAGTGGGAATAAATAAATAAATTCAAGAATTTTACAGACGTTGTCTAGTCTGGTAGAAGGTTCGTATTCCTGAGTGTTACCACAGGGTGGAGGTGTTTTAACATAAACCTGCCAAGGAGGGGCCATTACAGTTTTTGTTGATCGCTTTGGTACTATTATCGCCAGTATGTGGTAAAACCTCACAACTGTTAGTACAAAACTCAAAGCAGATCATCAAAAAGGCTGTTTTTTTTAGTTTTTTAATCACTGAACAGTTTGGTAAACCTATAGATTTTAAATTGGTTTGTCAGCTATATACAGCATATGGATTTCGAGAACTAGACAAATAAAATGTGTGTTTGTATGAACATCTAAATTACATGTGACCACACATAATGAATACTCATTATTGCTAATTGATTTCACATTGTGGTAACCACAATTGGTCCCCATATAAAAGGGGGTGTGAACACTGGCAATTTCTTTCAACATGGAGCAGGATAGACAGCAAGGAATAGGAAGAGCTCGTGGACAAGGGATCCATCAGAGGTGGGCATGGGCACCAACAGAGAGGTCAGAGACGTGGGCATGGGCACCAACAGAGAGGTCAGAGACGTGGGCATGGGCACCAACAGAGAGGTCAGAGACGTGGGCATGGGCACCAACAGAGAGGTCAGAGACGTGGGCATGGGCACCAACAGAGAGGTCAGAGACGTGGGCATGGGCACCAACAGAGAGGTCAGAGAGGTGGGCATGGGCACCAACAGAGAGGTCAGAGACGTGGGCATGGGCACCAACAGAGAGGTCAGAGACGTGGGCATGGGCACCAACAGAGAGGTCAGAGACGTGGGCATGGGCACCAACAGAGAGGTCAGAGACGTGGGCATGGGCACCAACAGAGAGCATAATGTTTAATTCAGGGTTTGTCATTATATACAGTACCTCCTTCCTTGTTTTAGGCCATACTGCTTCCATTTAATTCGCTCAAGGTTGTAATACATATGAATGTCTATTATTATCTGCCCTGTTGTCAGGCCAGAATGGTTGGGGGTTTCCCTTGCAAATTTATAAAGCATGTGTTCATCAGACTTGTAGGGAGGGTGCTTTATATTTAGTGCGTACTAGCTAGTGTGCATGTAATTAAGTAATCAAATCACATTTTATTGGTCACATACACGTGTTGAAGCAGATGTTATTGCGGGTGTAGCAAAATGCTTGTGCTTCTAGCTCCAACAGTGCAGTAATATCTAACAAGTAATATCTAACAATTTCACAACATATGCCCAATACACACAAATCTAAGTAAGGAATGGAATTAAGAATATATACATATGTGGACATATGGTTTCAGGCCCATCCCCGATTCATGACCCTCTACCTGCCTCCATACTCTCCTTTCCTCAACCCTATTGAGGAATTGTTTTCAGCATGGAAGTGGAAGGTCTATGAACGCCAACCCCTTGAGCGCGCCACCCTCCTTCAGGCCATGGATGAGGCATGATGACAATGTAGACCAATGTCAAGCATGGATTCGCCATGCCAAAAGGTTTTTCCCAAGATGCATGAACAATGATGACATTCATTGTGATGTGGACGAGAATCTATTGCCAAATACTCAAGACAGGCGTGATCCAAATTAATGTTATGTTTTGTTTTCATTTAGTTAATTTCTTTTATTTAACTGTGTACATTTTATTATAGAGAGTATACCTATGTTAGAATTATATCTGAAAAACAATTTTTCCCATATGATTGTAGAGGATGTCTTCATTGATCACAACTTGATTACACATAGGATAGATATTATGGAAATGATAGATTCTGTAAATGTTGGGTAATGTAAGTGTATTGTCTAATGTGCAAACGGTGTAATCTGTCTTTTACAGTACTGTAGCATATTACTTTCAGCCCTTCTAAGGGCGATTTGAAACATGTATCTTGCATTGTTATTGGATTCACTGGTAGTTAAAACGACTAAACTGAAAAGATAAAATAATGAAAATTAAAAGAAATCAGCCAAGACCTGAAAATTGTAGACCTCCACAAGTCTGGTACATCTTTGGGAGCAATTTCCAAACGCCTGAAGGTACCAAGTTCATCTGTACAAACAATAGTATGCAAGTATAAACACCATGGGACCACGCAGCCGTCATACCGCTCAGGAAGGAGACGCGTTCTGTCTCCTAGAGATTAACGTACTTTGGTGCGAAAAGTGCAAATCAATCCCAGAACAACAGCAAAGGACCTTGTGAAGATGCTGGAGGAAACAGGTACAAAAGTATCTATATCCACAGTAAAAAAAAGTCCTCTATCGACATAACCTGAAAGGCCGCTCAGCAAGGAAGAAGCCACTGCTCCAAAACCGCCATAAAAAAGCCAGACTACGGTTTGCAACTGCACATGGGAACAAAGATCGTACTTTTTGGAGAAATGTCCTCTGGTCTGATGAAACAAGAATAGAACTATTTGGCCATAATGACCATCGTTATGTTTGGAGGAAAAAGGTGGAGGCTTGCAAGCCGAAGAACACCATCCCAACCGTGAAGCACGGGGGTGGCAACATCATGTTGTGGGGATGCTTTGCTGCAGGAGGGACCGGTGCACTTCACAAAATAGATGGCATCATGAGGAAGGAAAATGATGTGGATATGTTGGAGCAACATCTCAAAACATCAGTCAGGAAGATAAAGCTTGGTCGCAAACGGCTCTTCCAAATGGACAATGACCCCAAGCATACTTCCAAAGTTGTGGCAAAATGGCTTAAGGACAACAAAGACAAGGTATTGGAGTGGCCATCACAAAGCCCTGACCTCAATCCTATAGAAAATGTGTGGGCAGAACTGAAAAAGCTGGTGCGAGCAAGGAGGCCTACAACCTGACTCAGTTACACCAGTTCTGTCAGGAGGAATGGGCCAAAATTCACCCAACTTATTGAGGGAAGCTTGTGGAAGGCTACCCAAAATGTTTGACCCAAGTTAAACAATTTAAAGGCAATGCTACCAAATACTAATTGAGTGTATGTAAACTTCTGACCCACTGGGAATGTGATGAAAGAAATAAAAGCTGAAATAAATCATTCTCTCTACTATTATTCTGACATTTCACATTATTAAAATAAAGTGGGGATCCTAACTGACGTAAGACAGGGAATTTTTACTAGGATTAAATGTCAGGAATTGTGAAAAGCTGAGTTTAAATGTATTTGGCTAAGGTGTATGTAAACTTCCGACTTCAACTGTATGTACTAAGAGTTGTGAGGTTTTACCACATAATTGCGATAATAGTACCAAAGCGATCAACAAAAACTGTAAAATGTACTATTATAAGACTATCCCTTCCCACACCTTTTACACAATCTTACCCTATATCTTATTTCCACTAATCTTCCTAAGGTCTCTTCAGTTTATATGAAATCACCGGTGTGCTGGGGAAACGCTATGAACTTACATTAATTTTCACATTGCGGTCCTTGGATGAGTTGCCTTCATGAATCAGCCCCTTCCTTTTCACTGCAGGAATCTCACAGTGATATTACCAGTCAGAGGAGTTTCACAGTGTACTTAATAAGAAATACATATTTTCATATCAGCTGTCTCAGGTTTTCCACCTCAAACTTTGTTTATCACAGTCCACTAGTGTGTGTGCGTGCGTGAGAGAGTGTGAGTGTGAGTGTGAGTGTGAGTGTGAGTGTGAGTGTGAGTGTGAGTGTGTGTGTGTGTGTGTGTGTGTGTGTGTGTGTGTCAACAATGTCAATATTTTGACCTCAAAAGTAAACTCCATGAAGAAAGAGGACTGACTAAGTAGAGTTAGAAAATGTAACAATGATAAAATAATCCAGATTTTTTTTAAACCACATTGTGGACCACTCAAATTTAGTTTTGAGACACTAAAAACAATCATAGTCAAACATGGTTTAGGTGTCATTTATAATGCATTACATAATTTATACACATAAAGTACAAAAGATAAAATAACAATTAGGCCAAGAAACGTCCCCGTTGGAGGATAAAATGGCAAGCTTTGGCCCAGGCATTTACAATGTTATTTTTTGCTTGACAGCTGACGAAAATGAACATCCCTTTGGTGTATCGACCAGTCAGGGCATCTCCACATAAACATTTTGCTGAAGTATGAGAAGCACACAATAACATAAGTCGTGGATAATTTAAAAAAATACACTATCTTTGGAAATGTAACACTCCAAATTAGCCAAAATAATTCCCCAAAGATACTTTTATATATGCAATGCAATATATATATAAAATATAATAAATGTGTAATTCAGGGTTTGTCATTATATACAGTACCTCCTTCCTTGTTTTAGGCCATACTGCTTCCATTTAATTCGCTCAAGGTTGTAGTTCATGTGAATGTCTATTATTATCTGCCCTGTTGTCAGGCCAGAATGGTTGGGGGTTTCCCTTGCAAATTCATAAAGCATGTGTTCATCAGACTTGTAGAGATGGTGCTTTTTACTAAGTTAGTATGTACTAGCTAGTATGCACGTAATTATGTAATCAAATAAAATAAAATCAGATTATCAGACTACACCTTCTTGGTGTAGTGGGTGTAGTGAAATGCTTGTGCTTCTAGCTCCGACAGTGCAGTAATATATAACAAGTAATATCCAAAAATTTCACAACATATACCCAATACACACAAATCTAAGTAAGGTATGGAATTAAGAATATATACATATGTGGATGAGCGTTGTCAGAGCGGCATGGACTAAGATACAGTAGAATAGTACAGAATACAGTATATGCATATGAGTTGAGTAATGCAAGATATGTAAACATTATTAAAGTGACTAAGATACAGTAGAATAGTATAGAATACAGTATATACATATGAGATGAGTGATGCAAGATATTGAAACATTATTAAAGTGACTAGTGTTCCATTTCTTAAAGTGTCCAGTGATTTCTAGTCTATCCCTATGGCAGCAGCCTCAAACATGCTAGTAATGGCTGTTTAACTGTCTGATGGCCTTGAGATAGAAGCTGTTTTTCAGTCTCTCTGTCCCAGCTTTGATACTCCTGTACTGACCTCGCCTTCTGGATGACAGTGGGGTGAACAGGCAGTGGCCCGGGTGGTTGATGTCCTTGATGATCTTTTTGGCCTTCCTGTGACATCAGGTGCTGTAGGTGTCCTGGATGACCGGTAATGCGGTAATGTGTTGGGCAGACCGCACCACCCTCTGCATGTATTCATAATGATACTGTAATGCATGTAGTGTGTAATGGTAATAGAGAGAAACAGTAATGGTGTACTTTTGTAGGCACTAATTCGGCAATGGCTCGTTGGACAAAGCCTATGAGGAAAATGTATTGAGTTTTTGGAGGGTTTTTGGATAAACGCCGAAAAGAAGGTCTGTGGTAAACACAAGCTTATGAGATCTTATACATTTTGTTCTATATGATTTTCTGCATTTATCCCAAAACAGTATTCTTTCCCCATTCATTACAGAATCGTCTTAATTCGCCAATTATATTTACACATACTCAGAGGTTTACTTGGTGATATGGTGCTCCTAGTGATAGACAACATTTACAGACAGAATACAGACAATGGAGTTTAAACAAAATGTACATATATTATATACAAATAGGTAGAGTGAGCATAGAGCTATAAAGAGAGAGAGAGCAGATATCCAAATGTACAGTGGGTATATGGTTGATATGGTTGATATACAGTGGGTAAACGGTTGATATACAGTGGGTATACGGTTGATGTACAAATTTACAGTATCATTATGAATATATCTAAATGCAGATAGATGGATAGAGTGCAATGCAGTATAGTGCATTGTTTTGTGTACAGTGATGTAGTGATGCAGGACTTCGATGGAGGGCAGGTGGCCTCTCTGCAGACCGGATTATACGTTGCAGTTTTCCCTTGCAGTGCCAGACGTAGACCCAAGCCAGACGGTGGTGGAGGAGGTGAGGATGGACTCAACGATTGATGCGTAAAACCGGATAAGGATTGACTGGGAGATTTAGTTTGTTGTTGGAGGTGGGAGATGCGTTGTTGTATGTTCAGTCATTGGTGTAGAGTGAGTAGAGTAGCGGTGAGATCCTTGTGGCGCTCTGGTGCCGAGGGATAAAGTCAGTTTTCCCAGCTTTACGTGTTGTGTTTTGGACAGGAAGTCAGTGATCCACTGACAGATGGAGCTGGACAGGTTCAGCTGGGAGAGTTTGTCTTGTAGCAGTTCTGGGATGATGGTATTAAACACACAAACAATATCCTTGCATATGGCTTTGGTTTATCGAGATGTTTGAGGATGTAGTGTAGGCCTATGTTGACAGCATCGTCCACAGACCTGTTAGTTCTATAGGCAAACTGCAGTGGGTCGAGATTTTCCCCATAGGAATGACTGAACAAACCAGAGGTAACTAATTTCTGTTTTTTTAGGACTGGCGAGCCCTGTCACAGATGATCTATTATATTGATCACATACTCTAGTGGCCGCTCTAAAGATGAAAAGAAACTCTTCAAAAATGGAATGCAGTTGGGAAGAAGTAAGATCAGGTGGGACCATTCTAGCCAATGAGAGTGCAGATGCGCGAGTGAACAATGTTCACAATTCCGACATAAAGTGTTTTTCTCAAAGTTGCCGGGATGTCACGTGTCCGTCCTACTTATATCAGTACACTCGTAACATTCAGCATTACGAAACTTATATTCGATCAAATAAGCCACACGTTTCAAATAAGCCATTCCATTTTTTGTTAACCAAATTCAACACTATCTCATTGACCTCCATACAAAAACGCCACCTGCTGGAGAAGACAGATTTTGGGACCAATTATACATCTCGCTTTGCTTTTTCCTCAGGCTATATGGGCGTCGTACTGGGTGAATTCAATTAGGCTGAGCCGCGGAACACCAGTCAATGGCCCGTGCCATGAACGGGCAAACGCGGTGAGGGAGGAGTGCCTTTCTAAAATTGAACAGTAATCTGCGCAGCTCTTCCATGTTGTCAACAAGGCAGCATGGTTCATCGTACAGAAACACACAACATATTTTACATAAAATATATGTTTGGATTTTAAAACTAGTTTTCAGAAACACACAACATATTTTACATAAAATATATGTTTGGATTTTAAAACTAGTTTTCATTGGGAATCCTACTCATCGTGCTTAATTACATTACTTTTGTTTTGAGCAGACTTCGCTATGGGCTTGGAAAGTGGCACCTGGCTCACGCCCGGGTGGCAACCCGCTTCCTAAACGAATGCAATCAACTTTCACCCTGTGAGAAACACGTCTATCCTGGCGACCGGGTAATATTAATCGAATCCCCTCGCTATTCCACGCTTTCTGACGTTCCACTAGGGAGGGCTCGAGACCGGACTGCAGAAACACCGAGGAAGAGACGCGAGGTTGTCAGACGAGAGGTTTTCTTGGTCTGCTGCTAGCCAGTGCTGTGTATAGCCTTACAGTTTGAGTTCTAGGGTTAGACAAACGTATTTGATAGTTTCATTCATCTATTGTAAAAGTAGATAGCTAGAGAAATTCAGCTTCGAACAAATAAACAGGCTGTTAATTTACACAAACGGGTTGCTAGCTAGTTAGCCGAACCCCTCTCAGACCGTATCACATTCTTTTGAGTGAAGACGAGAGACACTCAGCTAGCTAGCTACTTAACACACTTAGAAAGCTAACCTGGCTGGCTAGCACATTTACTCATTCAAACTTTATACCTCACCCGGGACAGACACAGACCCGTTAGCCAGCGATAAACGGCTTTACTTAATTGAACTACATTGAGACAACGAGTAAATCTGAAATATTTGTGAAGTCGGGCACCATGTTTAAAAGGGATGGCAAGAAGGACCCAGAACTATTCCAGAATGTGTCGGAAGGGCTGAAAAAACTGTATAGGACCAAACTCTTTCCATTGGAAGACACCTACCGCTTCCACGATTTCCATTCACCGGCTTTGGAAGATGCCGACTTTGACAACAAGCCTATGGTGCTCTTGGTTGGGCAATACTCTACAGGTAAAACCACATTTATCCGGCATCTAATGGAGCAAGATTTCCCCGGCATGAGGATAGGGCCCGAGCCGACCACCGACTCCTTCATAGCGGTCATGTATGGAGAGCAGGAGGGGCTGATCCCAGGCAACGCTCTAGTAGTTGACCCCAAGAAACCCTTCAGAAAACTCAACGCTTTTGGCAACGCTTTTCTTAACAGGTGAGTCCCTATCCAGTGTACCTAGCTAACTACTAGCTCAGTTGGACAGCTAACTGGGAATATGTAATGAATGCCCCAGCCAGGGAATTAAAAGGATGCCTGAACTATCACTGTTGATGGCTAACGTTAGCTAGCTCTTCTCTGATAAAGCCTGACGATTATCTCGGAGATCCATACTTGTTTTTTTTCTTCGCCATATATTCATATTTTTCATTTTATTTATTAATTTACCATCCTCGGATCAGATGTTCAGTTTTTTACAGTATTGAGGGGAGTGGCTGTATGTTTGTGTTGAACGTTGAAGAGCCACATCTGCTCAGCCCAATTCCTTTGACTGAGACTGATCAAGTTTACTGCCTGAACAAAATACACTTTTCCCCCTCGCCTATCTATGCTTTCATAATGCTCACACACACAGAGCTGTCATCTGAGTATCAAGAATATTGTTAATGTCATGTTTCTTAAAAAGTGAAATGGGGTGTGGTCAGTAGGTTCATCCTATTTTTTTTCTCTCAACTTACAATCAACTTCTGTACATAAATGCAAGAGCTGTCATAGCCTATTTAAGAAATAAGAATCTACTCTGATAGTAGCTAGCCTATTACCCTTACCCACAGAAAATGAATGAGAGAAAATATGTGATCTATTAATTACACTGTAAATATTGTAAGTAGGATAATTGTATTGCAGAATGTCTCCTCCCCTCAGAGGTCCCATCGAAACAGCCTCTGTCGTGGTACAAACTGCGAAAGTGACCGTCGGGTTCAATCAATTATTAACTGGCATTGCTACATTGATTCCCACATTAATGAAGAATACCTGGACATACAGGAGTACAGTAGTATTTATTAATCCCAACTTGGGACATTATTTTATCACTTCAGCATCAATCAGATAAATTACAAAGACCGGACCTGTATCAGTTACAAACACATGATAAATCTCATAAGACACCTGCACGTTAATAGCCATGAAATAATGGTTTAATAATGGAAACTACAACAACAGTAATTAAAAAGGCATCATACATTTGTAATTTACACACCAGATCTACAATGTTGTATCCTGACCAACTATTGTCAGAAACAAACACTCATATAATCTTTACAGTGGGTTGTCTAGCTTCACTAAAACTATGCTCAATCATGACCATTGGACCATTGCTCTGTGAATAATTTCACACTTGCAATCTCAGATTGTTCTGGCAATTCTCACATAGAAACCTCCTTGGGAGGAATGATGTTTGACATGCTTTTTACATTTGTATCACAAACAATTGTTGATCTAATCATGATGGAAGTGGGCATTTTAGGTCCTTTTTATAACTATACATGCCTCCTGTAAGACTATACATGCCTCCTGGGCTAACTTATGGAGTACGTCTAGATTACGAAATGTACATTTTCGCATTCAAGAACATTCATATGAATGTCAACTCAAATGGTTTGTAGCTGGGTTTCCATCCAATTGGTGACAGATTTGTAGGAGATTATTCTACAATCCACATATAGAACATTTGTATTTTTCCACCAGTGGTGCGGTTCCACCAAAACAAGCCACTAACTGTAAGTCGCTCTGGATAAGAGCATCTGCTAAATTACTAACATGTACAAATATGATGACGTAGTGCACACAATGTACTTTTTTGCTTATGTTTTCATGTACCAAATAAAAATCTAAAGTTCAATGTGTTTCCATCGCATTTTCAACTCTACCGATAGTTTTGTCACATACTGTTGCGTTAAATGGCAAATGTGCCTACTCTGGACTGGTCTTGGCACGTGTGCTTTAGCCAACAGCTCACAGATACAGAGTGGGTAGGCTAGTCTACATGATGAGATTATTATGAATAAGAGCGAGAATATTTTTATCTGTCAAAGGGCAGCCAAGCATTGATCATCATGTCACCAGAATAAGACCCTCGATATTATGGTAATAATATCAATATTTGAGCATAAAGGTGTTTCCACATCCATTTCTCACATAATTAATTGTACTAGTTAGGCTACACATTGAGCTGTGCTACATTTTGTGATTATCCAGACTGCAATCACTTTATCCTGCATTCCATTAGTGCATATGGAAAATAAAGTTTTTGGGTGGCAGTTGAAAAGCAGATGCTGTATTTGACATGTATGCTTATCTTTTGCTTCGTGTAAAATGTTATATATATTTTTTTATTTCTAGATGATATATATATATATTGTATATGTACTTTATTTATGGATTTTCAAATATGAAAGAAAATCAGAAAGAAAAACATTACAACCCATCATTCCTCCCACCCCACCAAGGCTATCACAGAAAAGTACATTTTAAATAAGACACAAAATAGACAACAGAAACAAAACCAAAACAATGGAAAAAGTTAAATAAAAATACAATGGGTTTCATAATTATAGTTTAATCTTATTTGCACAATAAAAGGTCACTAGAACAGACTGCTTGCTAAAATATACTAGAAACACTATGTAAAATGTCTCGTCACATATTGTATGAATGGGGACCAGGTTAAGTCAAGCTTTTGTTGGGGCCCAATTATAATTTTTCTTAAAATTGCCATTGAATGTTGAGGTGGAGTCACATGTCAGCATTTGTAGCTCTGTGTTCTGCACGCCTCTATTTTCAATCAGTTGTGCTTTTCCCTTGGGTGTGACCCAAGTTGACACTAACCTGCCACTTGAGGAATGGGATACTCTGTATTGAATGTCATCATGCCTGACTTAGTGTGGAGGGAGTGGGGACTGGGATTTTAACAGTAAGAGGGAGTGGTGATGCTCTCCTGGGGAAGCACTGATTGAAAAGCTACAATAACTGTGCTTACCAGCTATGTTTATACTTGGCTGTATGCGACTGTTACTCACTTCCCTGAAACATTTGCCCGGTTAATTCACAATATTTTAGTGCAAGAGTCAGTTCTTTACTTCAGCTCTGCCTTAGCAGAAAGAACTTGAGTACTGAATCAGCTGTTTCTCCTTCAAACAATAGGCAGCTCATTGTGACCCGTAATGATTTCCTTTCACTCTTCACTCTGTCATCCATAACCTTGCATTCTATCCAGCCCCACTCTGCTGCATCCGCTGCAACATTACTCTAGATGCATGATGAACCTGTCAGGTAGGTGTATGCTGCTGCTGTCAATGCCTCCCAGAGCCCCCTTTCTGTTTTGTTTGCAGCTCACAACCGAGCCAAGGGAACGCCAGGAATTCGGGATGAGAGTGAAAAAATTGAGGGAGTGGAGACTCTGAGGAAGAGACCCTACATAGATGGGTCTGTGGAAAATCTAAGGGAAACATCCAGGATGGGTTGGGTTGGGGCTGGGGGGTTGAAAATAAGGGCTGCCTGTGGCTGAGTGATATGTGGAGGGGTGAAATTGAGGGGTTAGCGTGTTTTTGTGTTACTGCAACCGGCAAGTATGTTTCAGGATTGGGTGATTTATTGCTGTTTGAGCGACACTGAGTGGTTTAGTCATGAGTTACGCACATGCATCCAGATACGCTGAGGAGAAGGTGAGGTAAGGGGTTGGAAAGATAAGAGCTCTGCCAAAAAATAAGTGAGAGGGGGGAGGGAATCACTTTTTTCCCCCTACCAGTAAACTCTCTGCTTTTTGCTATTACTCTCATTTCTATCTAAGAAAATTAGCTTGTTTACTATATCACTCCACTGAAGGCCCTTCACACAAGTCTCGGCTACATTTGAATTGCCTGACAGCGGATAGAGAAGTCTGTCTCGACTTGTCACTGTCTAGATTGCCAACTAAATGTACTGACTGCCTCTGAGGGTGGATGGAAAATGAAAGCAACTTCAAGTACATGGTGTTCAAATGATCATGGAAGAATCATGTGTTCAGTGTCTTATTGTTCTCCGGTGTTAAGGACTAGCTAGCTGCCCAACTTTTCTACAAGTGATTTTGTTGAGCTCTTTCTCTAAATAGTTTTATAACATACAGAGTGGACATGTATTAACTGACATTTACATAAGTATTCAGACCCTTTACTCAGTACTTTGTTGAAGCACATTTTGGCACACTACAAGCTTGGCACACCTGTATTTGGGGAGTTTCTCTCGGTCTTCTCTGAAGATCTTCTCAAACTCTATCAGGTTGGATGGGGAGTGTCGCTGCACAGCTATTTCAAGGTCTCTCCAGAGACACTCAAGGACATTCAGAGACTTGACCCGAAGCCACTCCTGTGTTGTCTTGGCTGTGTGCTTAGGGACGTTGTACTGTTGGAAGGTGAACCTTCGCCCCAGTCTGAGGTCATGAGCACTCTGTAGCGGGTTGGATCTCTCTGTTCTTTACTCCGTTCATCTTTCCCTCAATCTTGACTAGTCTCCCAGTCCCTGACGCTGAAAAACATCCCCACAGCATGATGTTGCAACACGCATGCTTCACCGTAGGGGTGGTGCCAGGTTTCCTCCAGATGTGATCCTTGGCATTCAGGCCAAAGAGTAGAATCTTGGTTTCATCAGACCAGAGAATCTTGTTTCTCATGGTCTGAGTCCTTTAGGTGCCTTTTGGCAAACTCCAAGCGGGCTGTCAGGTGCCTTTTACTGAGGAGTGGCTTCCGTCTGGTCACTCTACCATAAAGGCCTGATTGGTGGAGTTCTGCAGAGATGGTTGTCCTTCTGGAAGGTTCTCCCATCTCCACAGAGGAACTCTAGAGCTCTGTCAGAGTGACCATCGGGTTCTTGGTCACTTCCCTGACAAAGGCCCTTCTCCCCCGATTGCTCAGTTTTGCTGGGCAGCCAGCTCTAGGAAGAGTCTTGGTGGTTCCAAACTTCTTCCATTGAAGAATGATGGAGGCCTCTGTGTTCTTGGGGACCTTCAATTATGAATTTTTTTGGTACCCTTCTCCAGATCTGTGCCTTGACACAATCCTGTCTCGGAGCTCTACGGACAATTCCTTCGACTTCATGGCTTGTTTTTTGCTCTGACATGCACTGTGAACTGCAGGACCTTGTATAGACAGGTGTGTGCCTTTCCAAATCATGTCCAATCAATTGAATTTACCACAGGTGGACTCCAATCAAGTTGTAGAAACATCAAGGATGATCAGTGGAAATAGGATGCACCTGAGCTCAATTTTGAGTCTCATAGCAAAGGGTCTGAATTCTTATATAAATACGGTATGCCTGTTTTTTTTGTTGTTTTTTTTTTTGTTATAAATGTGAAATCATTTCTAAACCTGTTTTCACTGTCATTATGGCGTATTGTGTGTAGATTGACATGTTTTATTTAATCCATTTTAGAATAAGGATGTAACGTAACAAAATGTAGATTAAGTAAAGGGGTCTGAATACTTTCCGAATGAACTGTAGACACATTCTATGAGCTTTAATCAAATCAACCATATGCACTGAGCTTGTCTGAAGCTTTAACTGAACTGTTTGATGAAATAATTAAGACACACACATGACTGCTGACAGCTATTGATTTGATTGTGCGGGTCTTGGCTCAGACTCGATGCTCTGTATAAAAAGAAAAGACAGCCAGAGACTAAGCCGTTGTCTCTCTCCTCTCTGCTGCAGCGACCACCACACAACCTGTGTGTGTAACTAAATCTCTAATTTGTTTAGAAAAACATTCCCTCAACCCTTGCTCTCTTTACGTGACACATGTATTCATCGCATGCACGTGACCAATGGGGGTCTGACCTATAGCATATAAGTATCACATCAATAAATTGGTTAAACTTTACAGCGTAACAGCAAAATGGATGCAGAAGACGTGACAAACTCGAAACAGGGTAATGTTTACTGATTGCCCAGGAGTTAAAGGGGAAGTCAGATGTGTGGAATAAATGTATATAGTTGTGGAAAATACTGGAGATTAAGGTAAGGAGCAAGCTCTGCATGCATATTATGTGTGCCAAAAAGATGCTGTTAGATTACAATATAATTTTTCGGACCGTTTGGAACAATGTAAACGACACTAAGTAAATTGTAAGCGTACCAGAGAATTGTAATGCCTTTATTACAGAAAAGACTAAACTGTCGCATTCATTCATTTGTGAATGCAATTTCTGAAATGTAACGATTTTAGCCTATATTGCTTTACGCTAATCATTCAACGATCGCTTTGTTTATTTTTAAAACTAAAAGGCTTGATTTGCATTTCAGATCATGAATGACTCATGCTGTGTGATGACATGAACAAATACATGATTGATTGATACAGTAGCCTGTATAAGTATTGAAATTACAGTATTAAAACTAAACAGGATGCGATCTAAGGCCTACAGCTTGATGGTGGTTACACAAGGCTGCTATAGGCTACTAAGCCTGCTAATGATAATGACATGACTTATTATTATAACGACGATGATAACAATAAGGAGATCAAGGAAAAACGAGGGTTGTTATTATAATGAAAAAATGTGTTAACGCTAAATAAATAATACCAGAGGGGCTGGTCTAACGAAAGAAAATGTGTAAAACCTTTTAGTTCAGCATAGCAAAGATCAAAAACAGATTGTTTATCCGACATGAGGCTTGGTGCTCATGGAATCAGGCTATTAAACAAACACTCAAACAGACAACAGAAGCAGGATCCATCTTATTTCTGTAGATATACAGTACCAGTAAAAAGTTTGGGGACACCTACTCATTCAAGGGTGTTTTTTTCTATAATAGTGAATACATCAAAAACGCATTGTTCTCAACACCAATATGCTGGTTAACTTTGCTATAATGAACATAGCAACATGGTCTAGGAAGGTGCCAATTCAACAACGCACTTATATTTCAGAATTTTGGACAGCTACCACTATCCAACTCAGGAGAAAGCGCATTTGTTATAAAATTATTATAATTTGTGTTGCACTGTTGTTCTTACTTAAAGCCATACACAATTTCAGTAGCACGTCTTAGACTAATGGACAGTGCCAGCCCCACGGCCTGCACGATGGATCAGTCCACTCAGACAGGCGCCAATCAGACAGGTGTCTTGTACACCATCATTTTCTAAAAATTGCAACTGTTCGACTAAAGAATTGCAGATCGACCAGTCGACTAAATGGGGTCAGCCCTACTACATATCATCTCTTTCTTTCTCCCAGGTTTGTGTGTGCTCAGATGCCCAACGCTGTATTGGAGAGCATCAGCATCATCGACACGCCAGGAATCCTGTCCGGAGAGAAGCAGAGGCTCAGCAGAGGTTGGTGCCTTACTTCCTATTTTTCATTCTACCGTTCTTTTACTTCCCCATCTTTCTTCACTTTTCATTTCATTTCCTCACCTGCTCGACATCCCCTTATCTGCCCTCCAAGTTTTTGTTTTGTGCCCTTAAGAATGCAGATTCATGCTGTAGGCATTTCGGACACACCCGTAGCGAAGCAGAGGAATTAAATTGAATTAGTTGCATAACAAGGCCTGTATTTTTAGCTGTCCTGTTTATATTACTGCAGAACAGCCTACTCTCTGATTTATAGGCTGAATTCCTGTGTGTGTGATCTGCGTCAGAAGACTACTACCTCCTATATATGGTCCTAGGGCAAGTGTGGAGATATAGCCTAGTGTTTTTGTTCAGGACACAATTGTTCACCTTTTTGTTTAAGGTGGAGGGTGTTAAGCGGCAGTACCTTCCTGTTGGGAGTGTGTGTGTACTGAGGAGGAGGGGATGTCAGAACCTCTCCACGCCCCCTGCCCCCCTCATGTTGTACACAGTGACGACAGAATGTGTGCGAATTCCATCCCACTCCAAGATAAATGTCCTGAAAGGCCACCAGGGGCCAGGAAACATTGGGGGCCCCAGAGGGACAGGGATGGAGGGTTAAGGCAAAACTGACTCCTGGGCAGGATGGACAGACATAATGGGAAGAATTGCTAGATGTTGAGCCTGGAACCTTTTGACTTCATCCAAAGCATACATTGAGCTATAGGTATGTGCCCTCGTACCTTCAGACGAGTCTTGTGAGGCTTGTGGGTCCCTTAGAGCAAAACAACCCCCATGTACATGTTTGTGAGAGTCAACTTTCGATGGCGGGGTCATATTAGTGTAGCCCAAATGTTTTGCTCTGTGTGTGTGTGTGGGGGGGCTGGGGGGGTGTTGTACGCCGACCCGCGAGCCACTGCGGCCCCTCATTTAAATGTGCCTCCAGGACTGTCTGCACTCAGGTACGCCAATCTCTTAAACAAGGGGCAAAGCTATTGAGACATTTAGGCTGCATGGTTTAAAATACCGTTGTGACGCTTACTCTTTGCCCTCTACCCTTCAGCCAAGTGTGGCTTTACTGTTATTTTACTGCTTAATCTATTGTTTACCTAACTGCATTGTTGGTTAAGGGTTTGTAAGTAAGCATTTCACTGTAAGGTCTACACCTGTTGAATTAGGTGCATGTTTGATAGGACGTGTGTGAGTCCTAGCTGAAGAACAGAACAGAGGGTGTTTACACTAATCATATAGACCCGTAGAGGCCCCGGTTTACAGCCCACACATCTTTAACCCAGGGCCAGCTACACCCTGACCGGTTCACCCTTCACTTTTCACCTTGGTGCGAGCGCTTTCACATGTTCTACCCTGGTCCTTACGCCTTAGCAGATTAGTCACCTTGGGTGAATAGTTAGGCTAAGTGTGAGGATGCTAGCCTAACCACCACAGGGTAAAACATCCTCCTGGGGACAGAAAAGAGATACGATGGTAGGTAGAAGGTGAGAAAACGGGGAGGCTTTTATAGTTGGTGTTTTACTACAATCTTGGCGGTATAAAAGACTTGACGCATTAAATGAACTCTTTGATGTTGGAGTGCTGAAGGCAGGAGATCGAATGAGTGTTTGAAGTCCAGGGGGAATTGATGAGAGTGGAAAGATGGGGTGTTGTACCATCCTTTACTTTAGGTGGGTCTTTCATGCACTTACTGGAGAGCGTATTGAACATTTCTCAGTACCCACAAGTCACATGAGCACCATAGAGAAGTGAAATGGGGCAGACCAGAATGTATTTGTATTTAGTATGGATCCCCATTAGTTGCTGCCAAGGCAGCAGCTACTCTTCCTGGGGTCAAGCAAAATTAAGGCAGTTATACAATTAAAAAAAACATTACAATACATTCAGTTTTCACAACATATTAAGTGTGTAACCTCAGGCCCCTAATCTACTATCACATGCTACTATGGTACACTGACACTTACGGAATACTTGTAATTATACAAAGGCTTTCATTGACAATGACATTCAGTTTATGCAAAGAGTCAATATTTGCAGTGTCGACCCTTCTTTTTCAAGACCTCTGCAATCCGCCCTGGCATGCTGTCAATTAACTTCTGGGCCACATCCTGACTGATAGCAGGCCATTCTTGCATAATCAATGCTTGGAGTTTGTCAGAAGTTGTGGGTTTTTGTTTGTCCACCCGCTTCTTGAGGATCGACCACAAGTTTTCAATGGGATTAAGGTCTGGGGTGTTTCCTGGCCACCCAAAATGTTGATCTTTTGTTCCCCGAGCCACTTAGTTATCACTTTTGCCTTATGGCAAGGTGCTTCATCATGCTGGAAAAGGCATTGGTCGTCATCAAACTGTTCTTGGATGGTTGGGAGAAGTTGCTCTCGAGGATGTGTTGGTACCATTCTTTATTCATGGCTGTGTTCTTAGGCAAAATTGTGAGTGAGCCCACTCCCTTGGCTGAGAAGCAACCCCACACATGAATGGTCTGAAGATGCTTTACTGTTGGCATGACACAGGACTGATGGTAGCGCTCACCTTGTCTTCTCCGGACAAGGTGTTTTCCGGATGGCCCAAACAATCGGAAAGGGGATTCATCAGAGAAAATGACTCTACCCCAGTCCTCAGCAGTCCAATCCCTGTACCTTTTGCAGAATATCAGTCTGTCCCTGATGTTTTTCCTGGAGAGAAGTGGCTTCTTTGCTGCCCTCCTTGACACCAGGCCATCCTCCAAAAGTCTTCGCCTCACTGTGCGTGCAGATGCATTCACACCTGCCTGCTGCCATTCCTGAGCAAGCTCTGCACTGGTGGTGCCCCGATCCCGCAGCTGAATCAACTTTAGGAGACGGTCCTGACGCTTGCTGGACTTTCTTGGGCGCCCTGACGCCTTCTTCACAACAATTGAACCTCTCTCCTTGAAGTTCTTGATGATCCGATAAATTGTTGATTTAGGTGCAATCTTACTAGCAGCAATATCCTTGCCTGTGAAGCCCTTTTTGTGCAAAGCAATGATGACGGCACGTGTTTCCTTTCAGGTAACCATGGTTGACAGAGGAAGAACAATGATTTCAAGAACCCCCATCCTTTTATAGCTTCCAGTGTTATTCTGACTCAATCAGCATGACAGAGTGATCTCCAGCCTTGTCCTCGGTCAACACTCACCTGTGTTAACGAGACAATCACTGACATGATGGCAGCTGGTCCTTTTGTGGCAGGGCTGAAATGCATTGGAAATGTTTTTGGGGGATTAAGTTCATTTTCATGGCAAAGAGGGACTTTGCAATTAATTGCAATTCATCTGATCACTCTTCATGACATTCTGGAGTATATGCAAATTGCCATCAACACTGAGGCAGCAAACTTTGTGGAGACCAATACTTGTCATTCTCAAAACTTTTGACCACGACTGTATAGTGCGTATGTTATTGTGTGTTTGTATGCATGTGTCTGTGCCTGTGTTGCTTTGCAGTCCCTGCTGTTTCATAAGGTGTATTTATCATTTTTCTTTTTTTAAATCTAATTTTACTGCTTACTTGAGTTACTTGATATGGAATAGAGTTCCATGTAGTCATGGCTCTATGTAGTACTGTGCACCTCCCATAGTCTGTTCTGGCCTTGGGGACTGTGAAGAGACCTCTGGCATGTCTTGATAGGAATGCATGGGTGTCCGAGCTGTGTGCCAGTAGTTCGAACAGACCGCTCGGTGAATTCAACATCTCCTCCACTTTGAGCCAGGAGCGATTGACATGCGTATTATTAATGTTAGCTCTCTGTGTACATCCATGGGCCAGCGGTGCTGCCCTGTTCTGAGCCAATTCACAACTCTTATACCCCTTTTCCACCAAAGCATTTTGAGAGCCGGTTCGGACCCGTTTCCTACTCGCGAACCAGTTCTTTGTTTCGACAGCCAAAGAACCGTTTCTCGGCCAGGAAAATTGGTTCCAAAGCAGCACCAACTCTTTGCTGGACTAGAACCGTTCTTTTACCACGTCATGCTTACGCTGGGGGCGGGGTTATTGTGACCAACAACACGACGGGAAAGGTTGTGACCTCCATTGCTAAAAACACAGCGCTAGTAGATGTGTTCTAAACGTATTCTTCTGACCCCAATATAGGATTGCAAAGCCAGGAGAAACATCTGCAGAAAGACGATGTAGTCCGCCATTGTAATTGTTATGCTTGAAGTTGGCGCAAGCGTTTCTGGGAAAGCTAAGACGTATGGCGACGTACACAGTGACGTAACGACGTCGCTGAATTTACTTTCTTACATATTATATTGAAACAGGATTGATGATACTGATGCAGTACACAGTTTGATGAACCAGGTTGGATGATATTGATGTAGTACTGACTTTACAACTGTTTGTAGTGTGCTTATTATGGTCAGAATACCTTTTTTATTTGCCGATAGTGGGGCCAGTTGCTTCAACAGGAAGCCCTGCTACAGTCATTAGTCAGTGATGGAAAATATGAGGTTGTCTGTTGTATTTTCCCCAAGCTGCGCTCTTATCTCTCTATTACATACATACATTACAGACACAGGGGCTAACACACACAGGAAACTCACACACATAGGAAACCCACACCATAGTCAATGCAGGGTCACTGCAGTACACTTCCCCATTGTCTCTGTGGCACATGTCCAAATTGAACGCTGTCAGTCATCTCCCCTCACAAATTCTCTCATCCACTCCAAACTACTTTCCCATTTATCCCCACTTTCATTTTCATCTAATAGTTCTGTTAACAGAATGTCTTTGTTGGCCATTATTTCTTGCCCCTAGCTCAATTTTATAGAGGCAGGCTGAAATACGTTTTTAGGTGCAACAGTTTTTATTAAATGTAGAATTTATCACTATCACGTGCTAATTTCTGACCCTTTTAAGAACCAACGATGTGCTACATTTTTGACAACGCTAACATCTTTAACTGGACCAAGTTCTTAAACTGGACCAAAGCACTTGGGTTGCGCATTAACGGTGCTAGTAGCTAGCTAACACCAGTCGGATGAGAGGCAAGCTACAAGCATAGGAATCTAACTATATATTTTGCTATGGAAGTTGGCTTTGACACTTGCGTGTAATAAGCATAAATGAGATAGCGAACATTCTTGGCTGATATTGAAATTTAGCTAGCCAACTAACTTTAATCAGGAACGTTAGCTATCTCCAAGGCTGTAACATTAACGTTAGCTGAATGTTCGGATCATGCACCGGCACAATATAGCTATCCCACATTCTTTCATAAACAATGCACAGCTAACTAGCTATGTAAAGTTCATAGTCAACGCTAAACTTTGGGAAACTGCCACACTGCTAATGTATAATACATGCAATGGGCATTGCTCATCTAACGTAAAATGTAGCTAACGTTACTTCATACATTAGTCAATCCTGCTTGCTTAGCAATGTAGCTAGCTAATGTTACAGCATTCAGTATGCTGCCTCTATCAATGCAATTTTGTTCTTCTCCTTATAATCAGCTCTGACTGATTAGCACGGTGTCAAGTTCTTTTCAATGTATTCCCTAAACCTGAAGTTGCCACCCAAGTAAAAAGTAGCCAGGGGAGTGCGGGTGCACCCAGGTTAAACACCAACATCATTGCTTGCGCGACCTTTGCGCAGTCAAAGGCAATACTTGCTAACTTGGTTAGCTATGTGACTGTTATCAACACATCACGCCACTTTAAATGTGTACATGACACTGCAACTAATCAAAAAAAATAATCAACTGTTTTAGACTCTTTTTATTTTTTTTACCAAGCAAGAGAAGTACACGTTTAATCAGTACTGAGTGAATGAAGAACAACAAAAGCTTCCTGTCAGCACCAGACTATGCATTTTAAATAGTGTCAAGATAATGTGATCATGACAGGGTTCGTAGCGTAATGCTGCGTTTAGATGGTACGAGGGAGACGGCAAACCAGATGTCATTGTTTGC
This sequence comes from Thymallus thymallus, assembly GCA_023634145.1. Lineage (NCBI taxonomy): Eukaryota > Metazoa > Chordata > Actinopteri > Salmoniformes > Salmonidae > Thymallus > Thymallus thymallus. The sequence goes on from CM042404.1 coordinate 10,243,792, forward strand.
AATGAGAGCACAACAGTAAATGCAAATGAGGCTGCCAGTGATTGCCGTCAGCCGCCACAGTAGACGGGACTTGCCGCCAGAGTTAAAATATTTCAACTTTTGCCATCTGCCGTAGTGTTGTTCTTTCTACCAGATGTTGATTTGCACTTTGTTTACTGAAATCACCATAGCGACGCGTGCTGGCTTGCGTTTGACTTCAGTTTTCCTTGCTTTCTTGTTCCGCTATGCTGACTGGTATGATGGTTTTTGCGTCCCTTGTCTAAATGCAACATAAGCATTAAAGTCACCTCCATGGAATCTGAAGGGTTTCCACTATCTCCAACTCCATTCAAATGATCCAAAATAGATAAACCTGTTTTAGATTTGATGGATAGATATACAGTAGATGTCCTAGCCTACCCCGTTCAGGTAATTAATTCAATGCAGTATTAGCCTTATATTTAGCTAGTTAATGATGGGTTATGCATAATAAGCTTAACTTAAAGCCTCTGTCTCTTGCACAATACGCAAGCACCTGTGCTCCGCTGGCTTCCTTTAAAAAAATGCTCCTTAGCTCTTGGAGTCCTATGCAGGAAAAGCTAGACTAGAATAGCTTGCTGGGGACCTCCCAAGTGGCACAGCGGTCTAAAGCACTGCATCGCCGTGCCTTCTGTCACTACAGATCCAGGTTCGATCCCAAACCTGCGTCGCAGCCAGCCGCGACTGGGAGAAATATGAGACGGCGCACAATTGGCCCAGCGTCGTCCCTGTAAGGGGAGGGTTTGGCTGGCTTGGATGTCCTTGTCCCATCTCGCTCTAGCGACTCCTGTGGCAGTCCGGGCACATGCACACAGACACTGTCACCAGGTGTTTAACACTGTCACCATAATTTAACCTGCGTACACATTGTTTGAAGTACAATAGACCAACATAGCTACTGTAGTACGTCAAAGCTTAACTACTGTAGTAGGTCAAAGCAGTGTGCTGGAAAACCTTGGTAGAGCATGGGTGTAGTTTAGGCATTGTAGTGCTGGTGAATTTCCTTTTTCGGCTTCATACCAATGCCTACATCTCACTTAAAACACAGTTTTGGGGTTTTAATTCTAGTGTGTTATCTGCCTCAGTGATACGTATCTCCATTTGACCTGGCTCAGACCTTGCAAGGACGGTTAATAATCTCAAGTCTTCTGACTCTGTATTTGGCCACTCGCTCAGCTCCACGGCTGCTTTACAATTCTGTTAATCATACTACTATGGCTTGCTTGACTAGGCTATATGGAAGAAAAAAAAAGAGTAGACTATTTAGCTACCTTTGTTTTAGGGTGTTAGAGTGAGGACTTTTCCTTATAAGGACAATGTTATTTTGCCTCTGTAGGGTTACAGTAGTGAATCTAGGTTACTACTTAATCTGTGAAGGGACCGCAGGTGACTGAGGCGATGTCCTTGTCACTCTAGCGTGTCTTGCAAGGTTCACTTAGACAGACCGTTCATTATTTACTGTATACATGTTCAAGGTCCTCCTCTGTGACTCCCTAGTTTTCTCCCGGGTTTCGGGTGTCACAAGCATTCTCTCTCACGCTTAGACAACTCTTGGCAAATTTAAGGCTGGTAATAAAGGGGTTGCTGTGTCTGCTGTCAGCCAGCGAGTTGGAAGAGATTTGAACCCATGTGGTTAACCCGATGACAATAGACCGCTTATGCAACGTGGCTGGTTCCTTAACCTTAAAGGAGAAAGAGTGGTCATGTCCGTAACCATATGCCTGGTTTTGTATTTCTGAAATGTATTAAGTTCAGTTTTTTAGTTTATTGAACGCATGCATTCACACACAACCCACAATTAATCGTTTGACCTCAGGCCATACAGGATTTCAACATGTTCCATCAAAAGCAGGCCCTGTGCCAACAAATAAGTCATTAACTATTGTATTGTGGAATTCAAATTTCCATTCCATCAACATATTCCTAGATCCTTTCTCTGTTCCAAGCCTTTCTATTAACTGGAGAGGGGATGCCATGCAACTAACCCCCATTAATGTGAAAAGCTAGCCATTTCCCAAGGTGATACAGAGGAGAGAGTTATTAGAGATGTCATACTACCCAGGCTCCTGTTCTACCAACCAGGACATTCCTAATGATCCTGCTTATTGTCAGGGGTGAAATAGTTGAGTTATTGGGGACTACCATGTACCAAAGAACCAGTAATGTAACTCTCATGACCTCTGGCCAACAAGTACACGTACCCCCCACATGGATCAGATTTCAGTAATATGTTTTTTTAAGTTCAGACATAATTTACATAGTTAATATCTAAGCCAAACTGGTGGAATGCACTGGAAAAGGGTTATGAAGGTGTGGGTGTCTATCTGGACAACTGTGCCGGTTGCCTTGCTGTGTAGGTGCCTAGACGCATACAAACAGGCGTGCTGCTATCAGACAGCTGAGTATGTCTATTTCTGAGCCCTGCAAGGATTGTCTCAAATTTCTAACCTATGCTTCATATAGGCATCTTGAGTATGACACTGACATTCTTCACCAGCTCAGTATACAGTGATCATTCTCACCCTAGGCAGTGTCACATTCTCTATCATTACATCATTTTAAAATTAGAAATTTGATATCGTTCTCAACTCCATACGTTGTACATCTCATTCCAAAATCATGGGCATTAGTTAGGGTTGCAAAGGGTCTGACATTTTCCATGGGAAGTTAAGCCCTGAAATTATGGGAAGTTTGCTTAAATTCATCAAAAATGTTAGCTTATAACTTAACCTTTTTATGGGATACACATAAGGCAATTCTAGGTCTTGTGGCATATTTTGGTTAAACTATCCCCAATTCAATGGAATTGCAACCCTCTACATGCACAGTTCATTCTTCCATCACATGTGCAGTGCACTCTTCCATCACATGTACAGCTGATTCTCAAAATCTTGCACACTAATGAGATGCTATTGAGCCCACACTACTACACTGTCTGTGCCAAGCACTACATGCTTTATGGTACGTTTTGATTACAATACTGGGTGGGGTGAATATATTTTATATGACATGCATGATTTGGCGCCGCCCTGTGTGGTCCCCTGTTAAGCAGCTCCAATGTTTGTGCGTTAATTGTTGTTTTAGTATGTTTGTTTTTCGTGAGTTTTTTTTTAAATTTGAACAGTTGAAGTCGGAAGTTAACTTACACGTAGGTTGAAGTTATTCAAACTAATTTTTCAACCACTCCACAGATTTCATGTCCTAACTGACTTGGCAAAACTATAGTTTGTTAACTTTGTGCATGACACAAGTAATTCTTCCAACAATTGTTACCATAGACAGATTATTTCACTTATAATTCACTATATCACAATTCCAGTTGGTCAGAAGCTTACGTACACAAAGTTGACTGTGCCTTTAAACAGCTTGGAAAATTCCAGAAAATGATGTCATGGCTTCTGACATAATTTTAGTCAATTGGAGGTGTACCTGTGGATGTATTTCAAGGCCTACCTTCAAACTCAGTGCCTCTTTGCTCAAGAGTTTTTTTTACTAGGATTAAATGTCAGGAATTGTGAAACTGAGTTTAAATGTATTTGGCTAAGGTGTATGTAAACTTCTGACTTCAACTGTATGTAGTTCAGGATTATGGAGTGCTACTGTTTTATGAAGGTTTTAGCGGTCCTTTTTATCACTGAGGCACTTTTTCTTACGTTTAGCAGCACCGATTGTACACCCGAGTCCTCAATTATTTACAACAGAGCCCAGCTATTGGATTTAGCACACTCAGCGCTGCTGCACCCCAGGGAAAAGTCTGTTATTCCGGACGAAAAGGCGAAGGCGTGAACGCAGGGCGGGATTGAAGTGTAAGGCAAAGCTTAGGAAATACAAGCCAGCTATACCGTCTATAATTATGGGCAACGTGAGATCGCTGCATAACAAGATTGAGGAACTAGAGGGTCTTGTCTGTGGACAAAGGGAGTTCAGAGAAGCTAGTCTAGTGTAGACCGAGACATGGCTGAATGATAAAATCCCCACAGGGAACGTCACTATCGGCGGTTTCCAGACCATCAGATCGGACAGGGATAACGCTTCTTCTGGTAAGAGTAAGGGAGGAGGGCTTGCTTTATTAGTTAACAACAGATGGTGTAATCCTAGCCACATTGAGCTGTTAGCCTTTAGCCTACTATTTGCCGAGGGAATTCACGGTGGCCATTGCTGTTATTGTTTACATCCCGCCCTCCGCTGATGCAAACACAGCGTGTGACGTCATCCACTCTGTTATCGCGAGGTTACAGACGGCACATCCCAGTGCCTTTTTTGCCTTTTCTGGGGATATTAACCATGCATCTCTCTCTTCAACGCTGCCCACGTTCAAACAGTTTGAAGTGGCCAACTAGGAATAATACAACTCTGGACTTGTTATATGCTAATGTGAAGGATGCATACAACTCTACTGCACTCCCTCCCGTTGGTAGATCGGATCACAACCTTGTCCACCTCACCTCACTCTACAGGCAGCCAGCAGTCAGCAACCACAAGGACCATTAGGAGATGGTCCCCAGAGGCGAATGAGGCCCTACAGGACTGCTTTGAGACAGACTTGGATGTGCTCTGTGAGGCTCATGGGGAGGACATTGATGGACATACAGACTGCATAACGGTCTATATACATTTTTCTGTAGACAACACTGTACCGATACTGGCCCTGTCCAGCTCCCCGGGCCACACAACCTCACGGCTGTCCCACCCCCCCTTTGCTCACAACACCTCCGTTGAGACAATCAACGACCCCCTCCCGACCTCCACTCCCTTTGTACTGATCTGCAACACCTCCCTTCCCGCCCACCTCTGGACTGATCCTCCACACCCCCCCACCTCCCCACATGGGCTGGCTTTCACCACCAACCAAGTGAAGAGAGAGCTGGAGAGACTACATCAGTGTAAAACGTCAGCCCAAGGGTGCTTAGGGTCTGTGCTGACCAAGTGTGTGGAATACTCCAGATCCCCTTCAACCTTAGCCTGAGCCTGGAAAGGGTTCCTGTGCTGTGGAAAACATCCTGTCTGGTCCCAGTGCCAAAGAAAGTGCACCCCACTGTCCTGAATGACTTCAGACATGTAGCGCTAACATCCCACATCATGAAGACCCTGGAAAGGTTAGTCATCACCGGACCCCCTGCAGTTCGCATACCAGCGCAACATCGGGGTGGATGATGCAATCATCTACCTTCTGCAGAGGGCCTACTCTCACCTTGACATCGCAGATTGCACTGTGAGGGTTATGTTTTTTGTCTTCTCCAGTGCCTTCAACACCATTCAGCCCCTGGGTGAGAAGATGAGGATGAAAGTGGAAGCACCCTTAGTCTCCTGGGTTACGGACTACCTGACCGGTAGGCCTCAATTTGTGCAGCTACAGAGCTGTGTCAGAAGGGGCAGTGAACAACACAGGGCCCCCCCAGGGAACAGTCCTGTCCCCCTTCCTGTTCACCCTCTACACCTCAGACTTCAGTAAACTACTGCATACTTTCTACCAGTCTTTTTTGCAGTGGTGTGCTGGGGGGCCAACATAAAGGCTGGTGATGCTTCTCTGGTTAATAAGCTGATCAAGAAGGCTAGCTCTGTCCTGGGGATGATCCTGGACACTCTAGAGGAGGTGGTGGAGAGACGGATCCTGGCCAAACTGGCCAAACATGGACAACGTCACCCACCCTCTGCATGCCATGGTTATGACGCAGAGGAGCACCTTCAGTCACAGACTGATCCCACCACGGTGTGCCAGAGAGCGCTACAGGAGGTCCTTCCTGCCGGCAGCTATTAGACTATTTAATGCCTCACCGGGGTGCCATGCTGTCGGCAACATAAACCTAGAACTGTTGGGGTTTTAGGACCTAGTTTAACAATTAGGCATCCATCCATCCGTGAGTAACTCTCTGGTCTGTAATAACTCATTCACTCAGGACTTATTCATTCTGTGTGTGTGGGGTGTGTGTGAACTTGTTAACAATTTATGCCAGTTAGTTTTTGCTACCATGTGGGTTTTAGCTTGCTTGAGCCTGCTAACTGAGGAGTGTTAATTCACCTGTGTCCATACATGTTTCATTTTAAAACATGTATCTTACAAAGGAGTTGTTTATTCTAACTGCTTAGCTATTTATCTGTACATGGAATTGTATTTGTTTTTTTTTTTACTAATTGTTTTCTTATCTTTACTGGAAAATGCCACGGGCACTATCTGATGTGTGGAGACATTTCACTGCAGCTAATGTAGAAGGAAAAGCTGTGTACATTTGCAAATACTGTGCCAAATCATATGTGAAGAATGCAACTAAGATGACGAATCATCTGGCCAAGTGCATAAAGTTCCCTCAGTGCTCACAACAAGCAACCTCTGACAAAAGTCCCTCTACTTCTATTTGAGGTGAAAAGGATGAATCAGACACCTTATCGATAGCAACAGCTCATCATCCTCTACCCTAGCATTAATATGGACTTGTTCCCTCTTTTGCTGCTATAACAGCCTCTGCTCTTCTGGGAAGGCTTTCCACTAGATGTTTGAACATTGCTGTGGGTACTTGCTTCCATTCAGCCACAAGGGCATTACTGAGGTTGTGCACTGATGTTGGGCGATAACAACTGGCTCGCAGTAGGTGTTCCAATTCATCCCAAAGGGGTTCGACAAACCATTTCTGTATGGACCTTGCTTTGTGTACGAGGGCATTGTCATTCTGAAACAGGAAAGAGCCTTCCCCAAACTGTTGCCACATAGTTGGAAGCACAGAATTGTCTAGAATGTCATTGTATGCTGTAGCATTAAGATCTCTTGCCCGAGCCATGAAAAACAGCCCCAGACCATTATTCCTCCTCCACCAAACTTTACAGTTGGCACTGCATTGGAGCTGTTAGCGTTCTCCTGGCTTCTGCCAAACCCAGATTAGTCTGCCAGAGAACGTGTTTCCACTGCTCCAGAGTCCAATGGCGGTGAGCTTTACACCACTGCAGCCAATGCTTGGCATTGCGCTTGGTGATCTTGGGCTTGTGTGTGACTGCTCAGCCATGGAAACCCATTTCATGAAGCTCCTGACGAACAGTTATTGTGCTGACGTTACTCTGTAGTGAGTGTTGCAATCAAGGACAGACGATTTTTACATGCTTCAGCACTCTGCGATCCCATTATGTGAGCTTCTTTGGCCTACCACTTTGCATCTCAGCCGTTGTTGCTCCTAGGTGTTTCCACATCACAATAACAACACTTACAGTTGACCGGAGCAGCTCTAGCAGGGCAAACATTTGACAGACTTGTTGGAAAGGAGTCGTATGATGGTGCCACGTTGAAAGTCACTGAGCTATTCAGTACGGGCCATTCTACTGCCAATGTTTGTCTATGGAGATTTCATAGCTGTGTGCTCGATGTTATACACATCAACAGGTCAACAGGTGTGGCTGAAATAGCCAAATCCACTGATTTGGCCATGTAGTGTATTATCTAAAGTTTGTAGTAAGGAAGACTGGGACAGAACTAAGAGGGGTTAGCTAGCTGTGCTGCTGGAAAAACCCAACTGAAAAATACCTTCCATTAGTAATTGTCTCACTCCAGGGTTGGGGGCAATTCAACTCTTTACTTAATGCAAGACGAGCAGAATTTACCCTGACTGTATCTGTATCAGGCAAATCAGTGAATAAGATAAGTAATGCCATTGTTTGAAACAGACTTTGGGTGGGGCTGACATATACATTTGATTGGCTGGTAAGAGGTGAGGTTGGACATTCTCAAAGATATTCAGAATTTCCCTTCTCCCTTGTGATTCAGCTCACCTTGAAATGTTTTGTATTTCACCAGAGATGGATTGTTCGGTTACAATGTGGTGTGGCAACAATTAACCTTCAGGTTAAATGTGAAGAATTATGACATGCTGTGCTGTTCTTTTTGATCTCCTCTGTGTAGATTTGACATCCCTGACTTTTATTACCAGCACATCCCTCCTTAAAGGGAGTAGAGATAAGAGGAGCTGTTCTCGTGGACTTTGCCAGTTAACGCCCTCATTGGATCAGTCCAGAGATCACACATCCTGCTGACGTCGACACAAACCCAGATTGACAGAAGAATACTTTCCTGGGATTCACTGCAGCCAACATTATTATTATTATTATTATTATTATTACTACTCTGTGCTTATCCTAGTGAATAACATAATCCTAACAAACAAATTGTTTCTAGTCTTTTCCCAATTGCTCATTTTTATTTATTTTTATTCAACCTTTTTATTTATACAGGTTTTTCTCATTTGAGAGAATCTATTTTTCAAGAGAGACCTGGTCCAACAGCAGCAAGGGGAACAAAGTTTCGGACAAAACTAACGTACATACACTAGCACAATATTGTATAAAACTATAGACACACATACAGTACTACAATTCCATATTACATAAAGAGATATTAGTCGAGCACAAATCCTTCCACATACGGGAATAAAGAGGACGATCCTGCTTTACGCGCACACACTGGTCGATCCCTTTAGGGCTTCTCTTCTGGTTCAATCAGAAGAAATATTATTTTATGTATGGCTTTTTACCATGCTTTTTACCAGGCTATGGCATATAAAAGAACAGCTCACCGCCACGAGCAGCTCTTTATATGTGAGGGAGAGAGAGAGGGGGAGAGAGACTGTGAGATCGGATGAAGACATCTGTTTCTCGCTGCTCAAATGGAACGCTGAGTCAGACTGTTCTCTGCATTGTACTTCCCAAACCCATTTTAAAAACTGATGTTGATCTTTTTTTATTTTTTTCCCAAAATGTTTTATAAAGGGAATGGCCACAACTATGTTCTGTCTCCACCTCCAGCACAGCGTGCCAAGGCAGAGTCATGCCCTGCTGCCCTCCTAGTACAATTCAGAATGAACAAAATAAATAACTGTTCTAAACTGAGGTGAGGAAGAGGTCTCTTTGTGGGCCCAGTGTCTCCCCGCTGCACAATTTATGCACCAAAGGCTCTTTCCTGTTTGTCATTCAGGGGAGGATATGTGTGTGTGTGTGTGTGTGGAGGTGGGGAGAAGCCATCCCTGTCAAAGAAATAGAGTGGATAGAATGGACTTTCATTCATTTAAAAGATCACTGTGAATGTCTAGTTTGATTGGACAATTTTTTTTTAAAGCGATTGTCCTCATTCAGAACAAAGAATTTGTCTTACGATTTCCTTTGCATGTTGATTGAAAACAATCGCTTAAACATTGAATCCTCTTCTATTCTGGAGTGAAATATATACATTGAAAAAATATATAAACGCAACATGTAAAGTGTTGGTCCCATGTTTCATGAGCTGAAATAAAAGATCCCATAATCTTTCCACACGCACAAAAAGTGTATTTCTCTCAGATTTCGTTGACAAATTTGTTTGCATCCCTGTTAGTGGCCGTTTCTCCTTTGCCAAGATAATCCAACCACCTGACAGGTGTGGCATATCAAGCAGCTGATCTGTGACGAGATCCTGAGGCCCATTGTCGTGCCATTCATCCGACGCCATCACCTCATGTTTCAGCATGATAATGCACGGATCCATGTCACAAGGATCTGTACACAATTCCTGGAAGCTGAAAATGTCACAGTTCTGCCATGGCCCGCATAGTCACCAGACATGTCATCCATTGAGCATGTTTGGTATGCTCTGGATCGATCGTGTACGACAGCGTGTTCCATTTCCTGCCAATATCCAGCAACTTTGCACAGCCATTGAAGAGGGGTGGGACAACATTCCACAGGTCACAATCAACCAACAAATGCCAAATTGTATTCCCAGTCATGTGAAGTTATAAATAATGTATTTCAATTGATTGATTTCCTTATAGGAACTTTAACTCTGCAAAATCTTAAATTGTTGCATGTTGCGTTTTATGTTCAGTGTGTTTTATATAGACTAGGCCTAGTGTTGAACAAGTTGTGCTCCAGAAAACAACTATGAATAAGACCTGATGCTTATCTTTTAAAACATGAGGGTGAAATGTGAGGCCCAAACTCACTTGCATCATCACACCAATTTCATAAGGCTTTTATGTTGTGTCACGTGCAATGAACTGGATTCTGCTTTATCCATTTCTATGCTCTGGAGGTCGTGGGTGAAGGGTCAGTGTCGGTGTCACACTGTGAGAAGATGGAGGAGGGTGTTGTTTTAAGGTTTTCCTGGCACAGGAAAAACACATTTTGTCTCATTGTGAAATATACTTGTTTTTGGATCTGTAGCTGGGTGGGTGTGTGTCTGTTGCCGTGTGGAGAGGGACCATAGAGACAGGATAAGCTGGAATCTTATTGATTTGCATAGAGAATCAAACACACTCTTACTATAGTTTAAGGGTCACCCACAAATTGTTGTATAGAAAACCATTGTACATGGTTAAAACAACTTTGATTAAAGATATAAAACAATTCATGTTCAACTTACAAGTTTTGAACCACGTGTTCATATTCATATAATGATCTACGTAGTGATGTTGAAACTTGCAGTTTTGTTTCCTGGGTCACGGAATGCCTTTTCTGAAGTATTTTTTTTGGTTTTTGGTGGGTGGCCTATGGACTACTAGGAGCGGCTCACACAATTTGAAATCAAGTTGGTGGGGATTTATGTTAATATTTCCACTCCTTACATAATCACAGATGCTATACTTGTGTTGGACTGGAATTTGTTTGACCACATCTCACACCATTTTCATATTATTTAAATCTTAATCTTTTGATAAAAGGATTTAATTCACATGGATGTTTAAGATTTCACATACCTTATAAAAAATAATAAAAATATATATTTTTTTCTATTAAGGTTATGACTTTGCTGCAGTGCTTGAGTGGTTTGCCGAACGCGTTGACCGCATCATCCTGCTCTTCGACGCCCACAAACTGGACATCTCAGACGAGTTCTCTGAGGTGATCCGCGCCCTGAAGAACCATGAGGACAAGATGCGGGTGGTTCTGAACAAGGCTGACCAGATTGGCACGCAGCAGCTGATGAGGGTCTATGGCGCCCTCATGTGGTCTCTTGGTAAAATTGTAGGCACTCCAGAGGTGATCCGGGTGTACATCGGTTCTTTTTGGGCTCAGCCGCTCCTGGTCCCAGACAACCGGAAGCTTTTTGAGGCCGAGGAACAGGACCTTTTCAAGGACATCCAGGGGCTGCCTCGGAATGCTGCTCTGAGAAAGCTCAATGACCTCATCAAGCGGGCTCGCCTCGCCAAGGTGAGACCTACGTCTTAAATGTTGGGGCTTGTTAACAGTAACATTAATCTCTGAAAGCGATTATTATACTGCATTATTGTATTACCCTCATTGTGCCGAAACCAAAATTGATCAGTGGTTAGCTGTTTAGGTTCAGATGTGATTTATTTAGTCTTCCCTCCCTCCAGGTCCACGCCTACATCATCAGCTCTCTAAAGAAGGAGATGCCCAACATGTTTGGGAAGGACAACAAGAAGAAGGAGCTGATCGCCAACCTGGGGGAGATCTACACGAGGATTGAGAAAGAGCACCAGATCTCACCCGGAGACTTCCCCAAACTAGCTAAGATGCAGGTACACAAATATACATTCTTTATTTTTCCTTCCAGTGGAGGTAATAAGTTATGTTAACCGACGTGGCTATGTAAGTAATGATAGCGGTAGTAGTTGTGATGAGCATTGCAGATACATTTACTTGACTAGAATCCCCCTGACCTCCTTTCACCTTTTATGAACACAGGAGATATTGGCAAACCAGGACTTCAGTAAGTTCCAGGTGTTGAAGCCCAAGCTGCTGGAGGCCGTTGAGGACATGCTAGCCAACGACATCGCCAAACTCATGACCCTCGTCCGCCAGGAGGAGGCAGCCATGCCCAGCCAGTCAGTCCAAGGTGGTGCCTTCGAGGGCACCATGAATGGGCCCTTCGGCCATGGCTACGGCGAGGGTGCAGGCGAAGGCATTGATGAGCTGGAGTGGGTGGTGGCACGAGACAAACCCACCTACGACGAGATCTTCTACACCCTGTCTCCTGTCAACGGCAAAGTGTCGGGCGCCATGGCCAAGAAGGAAATGGTGAAGTCCAAGTTGCCCAACACAGTGCTGGGAAAGATCTGGAAGCTGGCCGATGTAGACAAGGACGGTTTCCTGGACGACGAAGAGTTTGCCCTTGCCAATCACTTGATCAAGGTGAAGCTTGAGGGGCACGAGCTTCCCACTGACCTGCCAGAACACCTTATCCCTCCCTCCAAAAGGGGACTGTAGAATTGGAAATCTGTCATATATGGCATTGGGATAGGCCTGAACAAGTAGAAAGGGGCTTAGAGGTTTTTGGGAGAGGGGGGGGGGGGGGGGTGGATGGGATGAGTTAAAGGGAAAGGGTTAGTATTTTGGCAAAGGTAAAAGTGGGTGTTTGAGAGAGAAGGTGTGGGGTATGGGAATGTGACATAAATTGTGGTGTTGGGGTGAAATTTATGTTAGAGATTGTATCTATATGACAATTAGCATAGTCCATTCAACAATAGAAAATAAAGAGAAATAAACATTTTTAACTTATTCATCACCTGTGAATCCCTGATCTTTATTATGACTTATATTTCTCATCTTTATCATAAGGCCTTTGAGGTAATTTGTACACACACACTCTCAGTACAATCACATTTACATTTACACATTAGGCCATGTCCAAAAGTGAATTTATTGTAGGGCATGTTAAAAACATTCTCATATAAGAGTGTTTGTATACTTATGCAGGTCACTCAACGAATCAATAAATGATTACAAAGAAATAAGGGGAGGTCATAACAAATATATGCTGGGGAAGGTTCTATTTAATCCTTTCTTCCATTAAGTTCGATATGATTTGTGTCTGAGTTTAGTCAGTTGTCCGAGTTTAATCATAATATGATATAATTTCAAAGTTGAGCTTTTCTAAAGCCATTATAAAGCAAAGTCTTAGAGTCTGCGTCTTGAGTCTTTTGGTTAAACACTGGGGTGAATCCTCAAAGGAAATGTGGCTCAATAGTCTGAAAACAAGAGTTGCAGAAGCACAAATATAGGGCTACCTGGTGGCAGGGCAAATATCGTTCACCCCACAATGGATGATGACAATAGACAAGGTAGTACAGTGTATTCTTCCCAGGATGCCAAATACCTCTTTGTTCTCTTGTGTAGACTCAACTGACATGCAGACGGATCATCAACCTTACGTTGTAACATTTTACCTTACGTTATTGTAACATTGGGGGTGAAGGGGGAATGATAAGTTCAGATTGTTGTCCCTCATATTGTCACTGACTTGTCGTAGATTTATTAGCTAAGACAAACTTTTGTCTTGGACAACGTTGCCTAGCTACATCTGTACGGTTTACAGTCTCCTGTAAACCATATATGTTGTCAAATTATGAAATGTATGTGACATTTAAGTTACATTTTATGCCGTTTTTTTCAGTCAATTTATCATATGGATTTTTCATATCGTCCAGATCTAGTTGGGCATACAGTATGCATTGGCAAGATCAAATATATTTATGGAAAAGGGGGACAGTACCAGCTTCAAGATCCCTGGCAGTCACATCTTTGGTTAGCCTTCAATGACAGTCACTGTAGAAGTGCCTCAACTTTAAAGCCCTCTTAAATGTTCATATGTACATTGTTTTAGTCTCTATTTTGAAATAAACTTTATTATACATTTGTTTTTCAATTACTTTGTCTGTTTTGTTATGACTGGATAAAACATTGCCAAAATTGTCCTTGTTCATTCCAGTGCACGAGTGTGCTCATCAATACAAAAAGTTCATGGGGAACACAAGTATATATAAAGAATATACAAAGGACATTTGGGCTAGGGGTTACAATATCACATTACACAAGGACCTTAAGGGACATACACATTTATAATTATAACAGCTTTTTTGTTGGCAGAGTATTTAATTGTCTTAAAATATAATTCCATTTATTTTTGCAAGGTAATAAAATGTGGTGTTTTGTTCGTAAATTTACATTTGTGAATATGACATTTAGCCAAAATAATAATTGAATTGGCAATAGTACAGTTTGTCCATTTTGAAACGCCGTAGCCAGTATACACGTCCTCAAAATAGTCCGAATGAATCTAAGTTAATTCAAGAAATATGTCATTCAAATAGACGTTTTTGCCGAAGAGATCTTAGGTGTGCAATTTTACATTAACTAAGACGTTTGGTGCAGTATTTTAATGAAAAAAGTGCGTGAAGACGTGTCGTCTCTTCTTCTATGGTATAATGGCGTTGGCAACAATTGAATGTGAATTCCGCAACCTACTGTGCGGGTGGATAATAAGGATCCCAAAAATGGAAATAGTGTGGGAAAAAATGTAAATATACAAACTATCAAAACAGTTTTAATTCAACAAAATCAACCTGCTTTAATGTAAACAAATTAATACAAATAATAATCTGTGAGTGCGGGACATTTCCTAGCGACAATAGTCCTTGCTGTGCTTCTGCCATGAAGTCTTGGAGCCCCAAAAAGGCTGCAGATATGATATCCAGCCTCTTTGACTTTTTAGACACTTGTGCTGTACAATTAATCACTGTGGCTATAAATGCTACGGAATACAACTTCTTCACAATTAGTATTTCCAGATCACTTGATTTATTTAAAACGCTATCAACTGGTTGCAATGCATCCACCGCCATATCTTCTTCAACACTGTTGCCTCTTGCCCCTTCGACTTTCTTCACCGCCTCCACAGGTATTTAAACCAGCGACTTTTCGGTTACTGGCCCAATGCTCTAACCGCTAGGCCACCTGCCGCTTAAAACGAAGAGAAAACAATACATACAACATTCTTGTGCAATTTATATCTATAGTCTACATTTAGGTTTTTCTTTCATTATTTTTAGGCTGCAATCAGTGCCTAAGCTTTAGGGCCTAAATTTACCCGGCCAAATAGCCTACATGCCAATCGTCAAACGCTTTTGAGAACGGGCAGAAAAAGTTCATGTTGATCCACTGAGGCAAGAATGACAATGTAGGAGTTTAATTCAATAAGAGAAAAGCTGCCAAATGGAGAGTTGAAGATGAAGATAATGGAGTGGCAGAAAAGCACTGTTTGGGAAATAGGAGAAAACTGAGGATGGATCTACAACATTGTAGATACTCCACAATACTAACCTAATTGACAGAGTGAAAAGAAAGATGCCTGTACAGAATAAAAATATTCAAAAATATGCATCTTGTTTGCAACAAAGCACTAAAATAATACTGCAAAAATGTGGCAAAGCAATTAACTTTTTGTCCTGAATACAAGGTGTTATGTTTGGGGCAAATCCAATACAACACATGACTGTGTACCACTCACCATAGAGATAGATAGATAGATAGATAGATAGATAGATAGATAGATAGATAGATAGATAGATAGATAGATAGATAGATAGATAGATAGATAGATAGATAGATAGATACTTTATTGATCCCCCGGGGGGGGAATTTCTTTGTCAAGCAGCTACAACAAAACACAGGGCAGGTGCAAAATGCCACAACGAAAGTACACAAAAGACAGATACACGGTACATGATACATAGATACATATTTTCAAGCATAGTGGTGGCTGCATCATGTTATGGGTATGCGTGTAATCGTTGGTGAGAACAAAACATATTTAATCAATGTTGAATTCAGGCTGTAACACAACAAAATGTGGAATTAGTCAAGGGGTAGGAATACATTCTAATGGCACCGTATATACAGTACCAGTCAAAAGGTTGGACACACCTACTCATTCAAGGGTTTTTCTTTATTTTTTACTATTTTCTACATTGTAGAATAATAGTGAAGACATCAAAACTATGAAATAGCACATATGCAATCATGTATATAGTCATTTATATTTTTAATCCCAGCCCCGATCCCTGCAGGAGGTCTTTTGCCTTTTGGTAGGCCGTCATTGTAAATAAGAATTTGTTCTTAACTGACTTGCCTAGTTAAATAAAGGTGAAATAATATTTTTTTATTTTTATGTAATAACCAAACAAGTGTTAAACAAATCTAAGTAGCCCCCTGTTGCCTTGATGACAGCTTTGTACACTCTTGGCATTCTCTCAACCAGCTTCATGAGGAATGCTTTCCCAACAGTCTTGAAGGAGTTCCCACATATGTTGGCTAATTTTCCTTCACTCTGCGATCCAACTCATCCCAAACCATCTCAATTGGGTTGAGGTTGGGTGATTGTGGAGGTCATCTGATGCAGCACTCCATCACTCTCCTTGGTCAAATAGCCCTTACATAGCCTGGAGGTGTGTTTTTGGTCATTGTCCTGTTGAAAAACAAATGATAGTCCCACTAAGCGCAAACCAGATAGGATGGCGTGTTGCTGCAGAATTCTGTGGTAGCTATGCTAGTTAAGTGTGCCTTGAATTCGAAATAAATCACTGACATTGTCACCAGCAAATACCTCTGCTGCAGAGGATACGTTCATTAGAGTTACCAGCCTCAGATTGCAGCCCAAATAAATGCTTCACAGAGTTCAAGTAACAGACATATCTCAACATCAACTTTTCAGAGGAGACTGTGTGAATCAGGCCTTCATGGTTGAATTGTTGCAAAGAAACCACTACTAAACGACACCAAGAAGAAGAAGAGACTTGCTTGGGACAAGAAACACAAGCAATGGACATTAGACCGGTGGAATTTGTCCTTTGTTCTGGAGTCCAAATTTGAGATTTTTGGTTCCAACCTCAACAAAATTGAGATGGTTTGGGATGAGTCGGACCACAGTGAAGGAAAAGCAGCCAACAAGTGCTCAGCATATGTGGGAACTCCTTCAAGACTGATGGAAAAGCATCCAGGTGAAGCTGGTTGAGAGAATGCCAAGAGTGTGCAAAGCTGTCATCAAGGCAAAGGGTGGCTATTTGAAGAATCTCAAATATAAAATATATTTTGATTTGTTGAACACTTTTTTGGTTACTACATTATTCCATGTAAAAAATAGTGCAAATAAAGAAAAATATATTTTACAAGATATATATTTTATTGTTTTGTTTTGTGTTACATTTTGTTGTTTCTCTGTAGTACTACTAGCCAGCCCAGATAGGTTCCCCATCTCCCAACTTCAACTTGCTACCAAGAAGACATTTCAGGCTATCAATCAAGTTAGAGTTGCTGACTTGTTTGGCACTCATAGCTGGCCTGCCTGCTGACAAGGTTGGTAGACTTTAGAAAAGCAAGTAATTACTAAATGTACTGAATAAGACTCACTCACATTAATTTCAATTGTTTACCCATATTTTAGCAGAGATGCAGAGAAGCCTATTTAGTTTCTTTAAAAAATGACCACCAATCAGGATGATACATACAGTTCTAGATTGCAGTAAAAAGCTGTTTCAGGTGTTTGAAAACGATGTCACAGGTGAAAATGTATTGGTCGCGGGTTTTTGGACAATTTAAAGCTTTTACCGTGGCCGCCATGGCATTTCAAAAAATATATTTAAATGTGAGCTGCTGACTGTCAGGCAGTGAGGCAGGTTGTTTCTGAGTGAGTGAGTCAGTGAGTGAGTGGGGAGGGCCAGAGCCTTTTAGCCATGACCGCAGAGGTCTGGAGGAGTGTGGTGTTAACAGAGCGCTTCAGCAGACAGCCGAAGACAGAGAACCACGCTCGCACGTCGTGAAAACTTTTTTTTTTAACCAATTTAATTTAATTTAATTAACCTTTATTTAACTAGTCAAGTCAGTTAAAAACAAACTGTTATTTACAATGACGGCCTACCAAAAGGCAAAGGCCTCCTGCGGCGACTGGGGCTGGGATAAAAATAAATATACACTACAGTTCAAAGTTTGTGGTGACTTAGAAATGTCCTTGTTTTTGAAAGAAAAGCTATTTTTTTGTCCATTAAAATAACATCAAATTGATCGGAAATACAGTGTAGACATTGTTAATGTTGTAAATGACTATCGTAGCTGGAAACAGCAGATCTTTATCTACATAGGCTACAGAGGCCCATTATCAGAAACCATCACTCCTGTGTTCCAATGGCACATTGTGTTAGCTAATCCAAGTTTATCATTTTAAAAGGATAATTGATCATTAGAAAACCCTTTTGCAATTATGTTAGCACAGCTGAAAACTGTTGTGCTGATTAAAGAAGCAATACAACTGGCCTTCTTTAGACTAGTTGAGTATCTGGAACATCAGCATTTGTGGGTTTGATTACAGTCTCAAAATGGCCAGAAACAAATCAAAATTCAAATCAAATCAAAATGTATTTATAAAGCGCTTTTTACATCAGCCGATGTCACAAAGTGCTATACAGAAACCCAGCCTAAAACCCCAAACAGCAAGCAATGCAGATGTAGAAGCACGGTGGCTAGGAAAAACTCCCTAGAAAGGCAAAACCTAGGAAGAAACCTAGAGAGGAACCAGGCTCTGAGGGGTGGCCAGTCCTCTTCTGGCTGTGCCGGGTGGAGATTAAAACAATTTATGGCCATTAAGGCCAGTTCTTTCTCCAAGATGTTCAAATGTTCATAGATGACCAGCAGGGTCAAATAATAATAAAAGTAGTTGTGGAGGTTGCAACAGGTAAATACTTCTGAAACTCATCAGTCTATTCTTATTCTGAGAAATGAAGGCTATTCCACGCAAGAAATTGCCAAGAAACTGATGATCTCGTACAACGCTATCCCTTTACAGAACAGCGCAATCTGTCTCTAACCAGAATAGAAAGAGGAGTGGGAGGCCCGGTGCACAACTGAGCAAGAGGACAAGTACATTAGAGTGTCTAGTTTGAGAAACAGATGCCTCACAAGTCCTCAACTGGCAGCTTCATTAAATAGTACCCGCAAAACACGTCTCAACCAGGGGCGGAGCCAAAGGGGTGTCCGGGGTGGTACGGGACACCCCTGACATCTGATTGGCCACCCCGGGTGCCAACCCCAAATTTCATTCGCTACTGGCAGTTTGATGCTGATTGACATCTCATTTTACCTCTTGTTGAAAGAAGCATATATTTTGACGTTCGGCGGCGCATTTTTCAAATCGAGGACGAGGAAGAGAGAATATTAAAGTTGTTGACGAAAGACTTTTGAGAGTAAATATTAGTTCATCATAGGAGAGCTGTAGCTCCGCCCACCGGTGATGTGGAGCAGAGCATTTTGGGCGATCTCTAACTAGAGAAAGTACACAAGGCGTGATAAGTTACAGACATCTCATGTGATTACCTTTAGTTAGAATGGCCAAGGCCATTGTGCAACTTTTAGAAATGTGAGTTCAGCAACTGTAAGCTTGCTAACCCTGTTATTTGTCATCTCATTTTAGACATTTAGCATTTCAGTGTCTAGTCTTATATGCCCTTTGTTTATATAGATGTATACTATATAGATTATGTGGGTATTTTGTTAGCAATGAGCCTTATGGATGCATTAAACATTCAAGTTCATGCAGTTGTGTGAGGATGATGGTGTTGCTCAGTAGTGCTTTGTAGTTGCACTCCTCTGATCATTAATTAGTGAAGTCACAGCCAACCTGTTAGGTTGTATTGCCTTGTGCAGCAGATAACCAATTGTAGCCATATTATGTATAGTTTATGTAATTGGAGGTTGTATTAAGCCTATACCTGCCATTTACTATTGTATTTAGGTTGGTTACAATTAAGCCATACACTGTGCTTTGCTGTGCCGTTACTACTCTGTGACTCAAAGTGAAATAATAAGGGAAGTAAAAGAAAGTTATGTTTTTTGTTCTCCTGCAGAAGCTTTATAACTTTGTATCTGGCTCGTACGTTCATCTCAAGTGGCTTGCAGTTCAGAAAGATGTGTATCCACAGCAGCAGCCCAGGGAACTACAGAGAATTACGGATGTAAGGTGGGCATGCAGATACATGGCATGCCGTAATCTGAGGGACAGGCTTCCAGCAGTTCTGAGAGTGCTACAGGATATCACACTTGAAAATAGTGGTGATAGGTCAGTGGAGGCAAGGGGCCTTCTTTCTCAGATAGATTTACATTTCATAGGGCTTTTGGTTACCTTTTGTAAAGTGCTTGGTGATGCCAAATGTCTTTCTGACATGCTCCAGTCAAGCTCTCTTGACCTACCAAGGGCTGTGGATCTAGTTTGTGCCCTTACAAACACATTACAGGACTACAGAAGTGAGGGTTACTTTGGAGAACTATGGAAAGAGGTTGAAGAGATTGCAGAGCACTGCAAAATAAGTGTACAAACAGTGTGTAAAAGACAGCCTAAAACAAGCTTAAGATTTCATGACTCATTGATGATGAGCACTGTAGGACAGAAAAATAGTGATGGTAGTGATGGTGAGAGCTTCCAAAGAGCTATCTTTTATCAGGAGCTTGACAGTCTCACAGCTGAGCTGCAGAGGTGTTTTTCAAAGAATAATGCAAGGGGTCCAGTCTCTCAACCCAAAGAGTACAACATTCTTTGAGTCCGATTTAGAGGACCTCAAACATGAGGTTCATCAAACCAAGCGGCTTCTTGATAGGAGAGAGAAAAGTGGAAAGGACAGACCGTCTACTCTCTTTGTTGATAGCATGTCATCCCTAAGTTTGTTTATCTTGCCAATGAGAAACTCAAAGGCAATATCAGTAATTTGCAGTATGTTTGCCAATCAGTTGGTCTGTCAGATTTATTTGCCATATCTCTTGCCTTATCCCTCTCAACCATGCAATTTTTCAGTTCCTCATCAATCCAAGGGGATTTAACCGTTTTTACAGTCATTTTCTTAATGGGGCGTGCTTATTAGTAACTGGAATAAGCTATTTCATAAATGTGTCAAGTGCAGCGTCTGGTTGCTCCTCATTAGACACCACAGACCAGCAAATATTCTTTACATCATCAACATGAATCACTACAAAACTTATTGTATGACCTCTTATACACTATATTAGGCCCAGCCTTTGGAACTTTGGTTTTCCTAGTTATGGCTATTATATTGTGATCACTACATCCTATGGATTTGGATACTGCTTTAATTTCTGCAGCATTAGGAAAGATGTGATCAATACATGTTGATTTCATTCCTGTGCTGTTTGTAACTACCCTGGTAGGTTGACTGACAACCTGAAGCAGGTTGCAGGCACTGTTTCGGTTTGATGTTTTTCATGTAGCAACATAACATGGTAGCAGCACAGAACAGGGTACAAACATTATTGGGCACAGACAACAGCACAAAGGGCAACAAGGTAGAGACAACAATACACCACGCGAAGGTAGGCTATTTAGATTGACATTATGGAGACACCTATTTCCATACCTTTTTCTATAAACACAATCAAGAAATAACGGTGACAAGGGACAGGTAAACAACTTTATGCACATTAGATGAATTCGGTCTTCGGAGATTTGCATTCTAATGTCGACTTTACTTATGGAAAATCGTATCAAGTGATGGGTTTTACACATGCTCTGTTCGAGCGCTGTGCACGTGGACATTTGAAAGGGAAGTTATGGAACTCCCTCGCATGCTTCTATTATGGGGAAAAGTCCACAATGAAACTGACATTAAATGTGGAGAATGATACATGTGCATACAGTGGGGAGAACAAGTATTTGATACACTGCCGATTTTGCAGGTTTTCCTACTTACAAAGCATGTAGAGATCTGTAATTTTTATCATAGGTACACTTCAACTGTGAGAGACGGAATCTAAAACAAAAATCCAGAAAATCACATTGTATGATATTTAAGTAATTCATTTGCATTTTATTGCATGACATAAGTATTTGATACATCAGAAAAGCATAACTTAATATTTGGTACAATTAATATTTGGTGCAATTACAGAGATCATACGTTTCCTGTAGTTCTATACCAGGTTTGCACACACTGCAACAGGGATTTTGGCCCACTCCTCCATACAGATCCTTCAGGTTTCGGGGCTGTCGCTGGGCAATACGGATTTTCAGCTCCCTCCAAAGATTTTCTATTGGGTTCAGGTCTGGAGACTGGCTAGGCCACTCCAGGACCTTGAGATGCTTCTTACGGAGCCACTCCTTAGTTGCCCTGGCTGTGTGTTTCGGGTCGTTGTCATGCTGGAAGACCCAGCCACGACCCATCAATGCTCTTACTGAGGGAAGGAGGTTGTTGGCCAAGATCTCGCAATACATGGCCCCATACATCCTCCCCTCAATACGGTGCAGTCGTCCTGTCCACTTTGCAGAAAAGCATCCCTAAAGAATGATGTTTCCACCTCCATGCTTCATGGTTGGGATGGTGTTCTTGGGGTTGTACTTATCCTTCTTCTTCCTCCAATCACGGCGAGTGGAGTTTAGACCAAAAAGCTCTATTTTTGTCTCATCAGACCACATGACCGTCTCCCATTCCTCCTCTGGATCATCCAGATGGTCATTGGCAAACTTCAGACGGGCCTAGACATGCACTGGCTTGAGCAGGGGGACCTTGCGTACGCTGCAGGATTTTAATCCATGACGGCATAGTGTGTTACTAATGGTTTTCTTTGAGACTGTGGTCCCAGCTCTCTTCAGGTCATTGACCAGGTCCTGCCGTGTAGTTCTGGGCTGATCCCTCACCTTCCTCATGATCATTGATGCCCCACGAGGTGAGATCTTGCATGGTGCCCTAGACCGAGGGAGATTGACCGTCATCTTGAACTTCTTCCATTTTCTAATAATTGCACCAACAGTTGTTGCCTTCTCACCAAGCTGCTTGCCTATTGTCCTGTAGCCCATCCCAGCCTTGTGCAGGTCTACAATTTTATCCCTGATGTCCTTACACATCTCTCTGGTCTTGGACATTGTGGAGAGGTTGGAGTCTGTTTGATTGAGTGTGTGGACAGGTGTCTTTTATACAGGTAACGAGTTCAAATAGGTGCAGTTAATACAGGTAATGAGTGGAGAACAGGAGGGCTTCTTAAAGAAAAACTAACAGGTCTGTGAGAGCCGGAATTCTTACTGGTTGGTAGGTGATCAAATACTTATGTCATGCAATAAAATGCAAATTAATTATTTAAAAATAATTAAAAAATATTTTCTGGATTTTTGTTTTAGATTCCGTCTCTCACAGTTGAAGTGTACCTATGATAAAAATTACAAACCTCTACATGCTTTGTAAGTAGGAAAGCCTGCAAAATCGGCAGTGTATCAAATACTTGTTCTCCCCACTGTATGTTGGCCTACAAGTAGCCTATTTAATTTATATGCCATTGCAGAGTTCTAAGGCACTAAGGCATGCTAGAGGCATCACTGCAGACCCTGGTTCGGATCCAGGTTGTATCACAACCGGCCGTGTTCTGGAGTCCCATAGGGCGGCGCACAATTGGCCAAGCGTCGTCCGGTTTAGGGGAGGCCGGGGTAGGCCGTCATTGTAAATAAGAATTTGTTCTTAACTGACTTGCCTAGTTAAATAAAGGTAAAATAAAACAATTAAGGCTACTGTAACCTTAGCCTACCATTTGATACAATACATATGTTGAAATTATGATATCTCTGGGATCAATTTGTACCACTTGTGTAGCCTACATGTAAATTGTTGTTGTAGCCTTGTGCTACTATGCAATTATTAATGGCCATGTTTGTTTAGTTAATACAATTGGAAATTATCAATTGTGATCGTGGTCATTGCTCTATCGCAATTGCCAGCTGTTGTTAGAATGCATTAGATTGGCAGTAACAAAAAATAATAATAATCTGTAAGAGTATGCTACAGGTAAAAAATTTAAAAAACTGGCTGATGTTTCATTGTTCAGTTATTGAAATGAAGGCCCTATCCTGAGTAGCCCATTCCAGCAACAAAAGTGTTTAGAGGTTTTAGATCTTGAGTACAGTACACTGTCCTCTCAGCACATATCAAAGCTGCTGGACTTGGTTTCCTCTATCGTAATCACTCCTCTTTCACCCCAGCTGCCAAACTAACCCTGATTCAGATTACCATCCTACCCATGCTATATGAGACATAATTTATAGATCGGCAGGTAAGGGTGCTCTCGAGTGGCTAGATGTTCTTTACCATTCGGCCATCAGATTTGCCACCAATAGTCCTTATAGGCAGTGGCGACCCGTCATTCAGGGCCCCACATTTTGGGGGAAAAACATGCATGTTATTTTGGCATTAATACTTGTCACATATCAGTTTGCAAACAAAGTAAAAAATATATAATTGAGTTAATAAAGTTGCATACAAACATGGTCTCTCTTTTTTTTTTTTTGTGCTGAAAATAGGAGCGTTGCGCCGTGATTGGCTCAGTGTTCTGTCACTCATGGGGACACTACTCACCGCCAAGTCTAAGTCCTTAGTAAGGGTAGACATAAAAAATTCTAGCCCTTTGGGTCCTGCCATAGAAGTGCCCTTCCAAGAAGGATCAAGGTCATTGGATAAAATTACATCACATCACGTTATACTGTATATACAGTAGCTTTGATTGGACTGATCATGTCAACATCTTACTTTCAAAATCTTAGCTAGCAGTCATCATCATGAATCAAGTCAACAATCTACTGGCAAATCCTTTTTAATCCTTGTCATATGAAGAGAAATAATGAAGATGTAATATGTAATATGCCAGGGAGATATGTATACTGTAGCTAAGAAAGTAATACTAAGTGTATGTTGTGTAGTAAGCTGTTATTAGCCCATGTGTCTCAACCTAATAATTTGGTTTATTTTCACCTCTTAATTTCGGCTACTGTTCTGACTCGGTGGTTAACATGTAGCCTATAACCTGTTTTTGAGAAATGTAATCATTGAATATTGTAAGAGTTTATTTGCTGCTTATATGCCCCCTTTATTTATCCTACGGTTCTAACTTGGTGTACAAGTAAGAACTGCCCATGTTCTGAATTCTGTTGCTGAACAAATAGTTATATTAACTATGTCCATCCTGGCTCGCTCATTAATGTCTTAATCGAAATTAAGGATTGCCTCTTATCCGCTTGTCGTCCCCTTATGCCATAGTTTGTATATCTCAATGGTCAGTAGAAACCACATTTGTTTAAGCAAGTCAGCCATATCAGCTATGGTTTTTTTTTAAAGGCAGTAAATGTAGTGGCTTTGCTGTCATGTATCCCACTGAAATGTTTTTTTTGCCCCACCAAGATTGACATGTTAAAATCGCCACTGCTTATAGGACACATCACTGCACTCTATACTCTTCTGTAAACTGGTCATCTCTGTATACCCGTCGCAAGACCCACTGGTTGAAGCTTATTTATAAAACCCTCTTAGGCCTCACTCACCCTCATCCTCCACATACAACACCCATTCTGCCAGTCACAATCTGGTAAAGGTCCTCAAAGCACACACATCCATGGGTCGCTCTTCATTTCAGTTTGCGGCAGCTAGCGACTGGAACGAGCTGCAAAAAACCCCACTCAAACTGCTTGCTGTGGCATTCAAACTGTCCATGATTGAGCCATTCAAAGACTCAATCATGGACACTCTTACTGAAAATTGTGGCTGCTTCATGTATTGTTGTCTCTACCTTCTTGCCCTTTGTGCTGTTGTCTGTGCCCAATAACCATGTTTTGTGCTGCTGCCATGTTGTGTGGTTGTTCTAGGTCTCTCTTGTCGTGATGTGTGTTTTGTCCTATATTTTATTTATTTATTTTTAATCCCAGCTCCCATCACAGCAGGAGGCCTTTTGG
The DNA here is from genome assembly GCA_023634145.1 of Thymallus thymallus. Lineage (NCBI taxonomy): Eukaryota > Metazoa > Chordata > Actinopteri > Salmoniformes > Salmonidae > Thymallus > Thymallus thymallus. Next base: position 10,269,317 of record CM042404.1, read on the forward strand.
TAGGCCATCATTGTAAATAATAATGTGTTCTTAAATGACTTGCCTAGTTACGTAAAGGTTAAATAAAAAATGCAATGTTACCTCTAAATCGGATTTAGTTATGTTAATGCCAAAATTGATTTATTTATAATCATAGTATTCAAACGAGTTACATCGACATGCATTAATGGAAAATTGTGTGGCGAGTTTAATAAAGGTGAATTATTTTATATTTTATCTTGCAACATTCAAATTAATGTATTACGTCACGCTAGCTCGCAATTATTATTTCGATGGAAAACCGAAGTTACGTAGATATTCATTCTTATTTCGCTGTATTATGTTATGGGAAGTTAGTTTATTAGGTCAACTCCTCTCTTGCTGCGAGAAAAAGGGGCGAGTTTTCAAGGCTTGTGGGCGGGTTTTGCGTGGACATTAGGTTAGAAGTATGAGCTGGACCTGGCAACCTCGTTTCCCGCTAATTGTATCTTCCGGGTTTAAGCAAAGCACATAGCATCATGGCAGCAGATAGCACAATGCGTAATGGCCAAGAAACGGCCTCCTTGAACGGAGAGCCAGCTTTCAAGCGACCTCGTGAGAGTGGACAGGTCGAGTCCCTGCGGATTCCGAAGGAACCTCTTAATAAAGTAACCGTGGTCCTCGGTGCGCAATGGGGAGACGAGGGAAAAGGGAAAGTGGTTGACCTGCTAGCCATGGACGCGGACATAGTATGCAGGTGTCAGGTACGTAGCTACGCTAACTAGCATGCAAACAAGGCATTTTGAACTTTACAAAAGTACCCCAGTCGTTCGGCTGCGTTGGCTAGGCCTAAGCAAAACCAATACTAGATAGTATATATAATATTTAGGAAATGTGCTTACTAAATAGTTAAGTAACTATTATCATGCGAGTCTACAGACTAGCTAACGTTAGTATGGCTAGCTAGTTAAGCATGCTATATAGTGGTAGCGGGTAACGACCCCCCCAACAACAAATAGTTACTAGATTTCCTTTGTCGGCTTCCCTGGTAAAATACTGCTTACATTGGTTTCATTCGAATAGTTTTGACCTTTTTGATCAATGCCATATTTGCAGTCAAGTTGGATAATGTCTGGCTGCTTGCAGTTCAGTGTAGTACAGAGAAACCCAGGGCATTAAGATGTTTGAGATGTCTCAATAACTGATCACCTTTGTCTCCTGTGAACTACACAAACGCGTGTTAGTATTTTGAACTAAACTGGAGTTTTATAGCTGTTGAAACAAAGCTCTACCATTGTAACTGGTAGTTATTTATTAAAAGAATTTGCCTGTGCTCTGTGATGTAGTTGTAAAATAAACAAGTTAATAAACTCGTATCACTGTTGTAAAACAATTGAACGCTCCCTGTACTTTCAATACCTTTTATCTTCAAAGGTGGGTAAACAATGCTGCTCCTTCTCTTGGTATCCATGCAAATATTATCTCTTTCAGGGAGGCAACAACGCGGGCCACACAGTGGTGGTGGACTCGGTGGAGTATGACTTCCACTTGCTGCCCAGCGGAGTGCTCAACAAGAAGGCTGTCTCGTTTATTGGTGGGTTGACCCTCTCACTGACACTTCAGCCTGGACGCTGCTTTCAATGGTTTGGTTTCCTATTCAAATCATCCATAACTGATCTGCTCATTCACAGGGAACGGGGTTGTTATACACCTACCTGGCCTCTTCGAGGAGGCTGAGAAGAACCTGCAGAAAGGCAATGGTGAGTATTGGCAATAGAAGCGGCTTGCAGGGAAGATGAATGAAGTGTATTCTACTGATAACACTGACCTGCTATTTTTTTCTAGGACTGCAAGGATGGGAGAAGCGGTTAAAGATATCTGACCGTGCGCACATTGGTAATACCCGGTTGTATCTTTTACTAATCTTGTAGTGTCTTGCAATTCTATGAATTATTATATATATTTTTGCCTTATCTGCTCTTAGTGTTCAACTTCCACCAAGCTGTTGATGGGATCCAGGAACAACAGAGACAGCTAAAGGCAGGAAAGAAGTGCGTGGGTTTTATTGTATATGGAAGTGATGGTGAATCTGGTTCCGTGTTCATAAAGCGTCTCTGAGTAGGAATGCTTATCTGAGACTCTTTGTGAAGATGACGCTCTGTTCCTCATTTTACTGTATGGTGAAAGTGATTGTAGCAACAACAACAAAGTGAATTGAAGTCATGGTAGCCTTTTAGTGCTACTGCCAAGGCAGTGTTCATGCTTGCTGTGGCATTCCTGAATGTCCACTCTCTGTTTTTGATTCTTTTCCAGTTTGGGAACCACCAAAAAGGGCATTGGACCTGCCTATTCTTCCAAAGCTGCTCGCAATGGACTGAGAGTCTGTGACCTTGTGTCCGATTTCACTGTCTTTGAGGAGAAGTTAGTACCAAAATTGTGTTTTTAAGAATGCAAGTTAATGGAAATATACTTTCGATCCTTAACTTTATTGTTGATCGTTGATGTTGATTGATAGCGGATGTCCTTTTCTCCGTCCACAGGTTCCGTGTGTTGGCAGAGCATTTCCTGACTATGTACCCCAACCTCAATGTTGACATTGACAATGAGCTGCAACAACTGAAGGTGAAAAGAACACTGCTTTAATTTCCTGATATCAACTGTGTGTATATTTAATAACAAATGAAGCAATTTAAGTAGCTTCATTTGTTTAAGTCTTTGTTCTGAGCCATAATCACCTTCCCAGGTTGCAGTCAAATCAAATTTTATTTGTCACATGCGACGAATACAACTGGTGTAGACTTTACCGTGAAATGCTTACTTCAGGGATGCAAACTAGTCACCTTTCGACTAAATTCTCCTTTTTGAATCCAAAATAGGTGACCTATGTGATTCGTGTAGATCCGATGAGAAAAGTTTGGGGGAGTCAATGTAAATATTTCGGGTGGCCATTTTGATTAATTGTTTAGCAGTCTTATGGCTTGGGGGTAGAAGCTGTTAAGGAGCATTTTGGACCTAGACTCAGCACTCCAGTACCACTTGCTGTGCGATAGCGGAGAGAACAGTCTATGACTTGGGTGACTGGAGTCTTGAAAAAATGTTTGGCCTACTAGACACCGTCTAGTATAGAGGTCCTGGTTTGCAGGAAGCTTGGTGCCAGTGATGTACTGGGCCGTACACACGACCCTCTGTAGCGCCTGTTTGGCCCTCCTTTTCCTGTAGTCCACAATCATCTCCTTGCTCACATTGAGGGAGAGATTGTTGTCCTGGCACCACACTGCTAGGTCTCTGACCTCCTCCCTATCGTTGTCAGTGATCAGGCCTACCACTGTTGTGTTGTTAGCAAACTTAACGATGGTGTTGGAGTTGTTCTTGGCCACGCAGTCGTGCGTGAGCAGGGGAGTACAGGAAGGGACTAAGCATGCACCCCTGAGGGGCCCCGGTGTTAAGAATCTGTGTGGCAGATGTTGTCCAGGTGGGAAAGGGCAGTTTGGAGTGCGATGGAGATTGCGTCATCTGTGAATCTGTTGGGGCAGTATGCGGATTGGAGTGGGTCTAGGGTTTCTGGGATAATGTTGATGTGAGCCATGACCGTATCACATCTGTTGGCTTATCCATTGAAAAAGTGTCATCCTACAAACACCTAGGTATACGGTTGGATGACAAGTTGTTCTTTAATGTTCAAATGGATAATCTTGTGAGCAAGCTTACATTGAAATTGGGGATAGATAGATAGATTTGCATGTGCAAAATGCCAGAACGAAAATACACAAAAGACAGATACATGATACATAGAGCGGCAGTATGAAAAAGTATAGAAATACAAGAAGTCTGGAGTGCAAAAAAGCTATAAAAAGACATTGCATAGTATGGGTGGTTGGCTGAATATGTACACTATACATTGGTGGATGGTTAACTATACTATACAGGTCGATGGCAGAGAAATACTTCAATAACAAAAAATGTGTATGACAACACCACCCCAACGGGTGTTGCTGGGCCGCTTCAATGTGATGCTCTTATTTTTCTCACTTTGCTTGGCGAGGTAGAATGCTGCTAAAACTTGATGACCCTTCACATACCTAACCATTTCCTTGGCTCTCTTGTCGAGTGCATCCATTGTTTTCAGAGCCATGTCATTCAGGAGCAGATTCAATGCATCATCAGCACAGCCAATTGGTGTGATGTGAGGGTAGGACTCCTCCACTTTAGACCAAGCAGCCTTCATGTTCGCAGCATTGTCTGTCACCAGTGCAAATACCTTCTGTGGTCCAAGGTCATTGACTGACTTCAGCGCTCATCTGCAATGTAGAGACCAGTGTGTCGTTGTCCCTTGTCTGTGCTCTTATAGAATACTGGTTGAGGGGTGGAGATGATGTAGTTAATTATTCCTTGCCTACGAACATTCGACCACCCATCAGAGATTGCAATACAGTCTGCTTTCTCTATGATTTGGTTGACCTTCACTTGAACTTTGAACTCTGCATCCAGCAAATGAGTAGACAAAGCATGTCTGGTTGGAGGGGTGTATGCTGGGCGAAGAACATTCAGATATCTCTTCCAATACACATTGCCTGTGAGCATCAGAGGTGAACTAATTGCATACACAGCTCGAGCAAGACATTCATCAACATTTCTCTGACTACGTTCCTCCATTGAGTCAAAACAACTTCTGATTCCAGCTGTTGCTCTCGATAAGGTATCTGATTCATCATTTGTACCTTGAATAGAAGTAGAGGTACTTTTGTCAGAGGTTGCTTGTTGTGAGCACTGGGGGAACTTTATGCACTTGGCCAGATGATTCTGCATCTTAGTTGCATTCTTCACATATGATTTGGCACAGTATTTGCAAATGTACACAGCTTTTCCTTCTACATTAGCTGCTGTGAAATGTCTCCGCACATCAGATAGTGCCCGTGGCATTTTCCTGTAAAGATTAGAAAAAAGGACAAAAAAAAACCCAAGTACAGATAAATAGTTAAGTTAGATTAAACAACTCCTTTTGTAAGATAATGTTTTAAAATGAAACGTATGGAACTGAATTAAAACTCCTCGGTTAGCAGGCTCAAGCAAGCTAAAACCCACGTAGTAGCAAAAACTAACTGGCATGTATGTTATATAAAATATATTCACCCCACCCAGTATTGTAATCAAAACTTACCAGAAAGTATGTAGTCCTTGGCTCAGACAGAGTAGTAGCATCTCATTAGTGTGCAAGATCTTGAGAATCAGCTGTACATGTGATGGAAGAATGCACTGTGCATGCAAAGTGTTGCAATTGCATTGAATTGGGGATAGTTTAACAAAATATGCCACAAGACCTAGAATTGCCATGTGTATCCCACAAAAAAGGTTAACTGTTATAAGCTATCTTTTTTGATGAATTTAAGCAAACTTCCCAAAATTCCAAGGCTTAACTTCCCATGTAAAATATCCTGGAAAATTTTCAGAAATGTACCGGGAAGTTTCCGACCCTTTTCAACCCTAGTCCCTAATAGTTTGCAAGCCCTGCCACACTCGACGAGTGCCAGAGCCGGTGTAGTAGGATTCCATCTTAGTCCTGTATTGACGCTTTGCCTGTTTGATGGTTCGTCTGAGGGCATAGCGGGATTTCTTATAAGCGTCTGGATTAGTGGCACGATCCTTGAAAGCGGCAGCTCTAGCCTTTAGCTCGTGCGGATGTTGCCTGTAATCCATGGCTTCTGGTTAGGATATGTACGTACGGTCACTGTGGGGACGACGTCGTCGATGCACTTATTGATGAAGCCGGTGCTACTTCTCAATGCCATTGGATGAATCACGGAACATATTCTAGTCTGTGCTAGCAAAACAGTCCTGTAGCGTAGCATTCTCGTCATCTGCCCACTTCCGTATTTAGCGAGTCACTGGTACTTCCTGCTTTTGGTTTTTGCTCGGAAGCAGCAATCAAGAGGATCCAATTATGGTCAGATTTGCCAAATGGAGGGTTGGGGAGAGTTTTATATTAATCTCTGTGTGTGAAGTAAAGTTGGTTGCACATGTGACATGCTGGTAGAAATGAGTTAAAACGGATATGTTTGCCTGCATTAAAGTCCCTGGCCACTAGGAGCAACGCTTCTGGTTGAGCATTGTCTTGTTTGCTTATGGTCAGGGATGCTAGTCCAGTTATCTCTTGTTTGTGCTCAATGAATGTGATCCTTTTCTCTATACAAGTAATTACTGTCTCAATTGAGCTGATTCAATTCAGAATAGCTCTTGTTAGTCTTTCAGGGGGAGCTGGAAAACTTAAGAATATTCTGAGATGTTTCTCTGTGTAGGTGGTCACTGATTTTCCCACTTTTCCAGGTGTATGCTGAGAGGTTGCGCCCCCTTGTGACCGATGGGGTGTACTTCATGCACAAGGCACTCACTGGGCCCAATAAGAAGATTCTGGTGGAGGGAGCCAATGCAGCCCTCTTGGATATTGACTTTGGTGAGAACAGAAGGGTTTGAGAGGGGTTAATTATTATGCTACTCTGCTATTTAGTGATGGCCATCAGAATATAATTTGAAGGAAATCAAATAATAATTTGTGTTTTTCAGGCACCTACCCGTTTGTGACGTCCTCAAACTGCACTGCTGGGGGGGTGTGCACTGGCCTGGGTGTGCCCCCTTCCTATGTGGGGAGGGTGTATGGTGTGGTCAAGGCCTACACCACCCGGGTGGGTGTTGGCGCTTTCCCCACTGAGCAGGACAATGTGAGTGGATAAGCTTTGTGTTTTGCAGAATTGTTGTCTTAAGTCGTACAGCATGAATTTGTAGGGGCGTAAACCTACTGTCTATGAACCATCCCTTCCAGTACTTCATATTTACATTCACTTTATAGTGAATCCCAGATCTGACTGCTGTTTTGGTTGTGGTCCAGGAGGTTGGCAACTTGTTGCAGTCCAGAGGGAGGGAGTTTGGTGTGACGACGGGCCGACGACGCCGCTGTGGCTGGCTGGACCTGATCCTTGTCAGATACGCCCACATGGTCAACGGCTTCACTGCGTAAGGCTCGGACTCTACTCCTTCTTGTCCTCCTTTCTTGACGTGTTCCATACTGTATGCGTTGTAATTATTGGATCACAGTGTTCAGTCTCTTGTACTTATGTATGCTTCCACTATGTTCTGTTGCTGTTCACCTTTTCCATAACTGTTTGACACCACTATTCCTCTCCGACAGCATTGCTCTGACCAAGCTTGACATCCTCGACACACTGCCAGAGATCAAAGTGGGTGTGGCCTACACTGTTGATGACGAGCCCCTTCACAGTTTTCCTGGTAAGTTTCTCCCTGTCTAGGAGGACTTATCTTATACAGTTGCTCCTTCCACTTGATTTGCCCTGCACGCTGGCTAGGCTCCCATCTTATTTCCGGTCTCTCCCTCTGTAGCCAATATGGACGTGCTGACGCGGGTGTCAGTGAAGTACGAGACGCTACCTGGATGGTGCTGTAGCACTGAGGATGTGCGGTGCTTTGAGGAGCTGCCCTCTCAGGCACAGAGCTACATCCACTTCATCGAGGACTTCTTGCAAGTGCCAGGTTAGTCAAGAAACAAGTATTTATGGTGATTGAACACCCTTACTACTACTTGATAATTGATGATAATATATGATAATATATTCACTGTGAATTTGGTTTTACTTGCAGTGAAATGGGTTGGAGTTGGGAAATCCAGAGAAAGCATGATCAAGCTGTTCTGATCAGTTTTGGGTTTGAGAACTGATATATTTTGGGTTTCTCACCATCACAACAGCTGCTTGGGACAAGAATTATGTTGATGAATACTTAGATGACTATAAACCTTAAATTAAAGTCCCAAAGTCTGTTCTGCAGAAAAGGAAAAACATCACCAGCAACGTTATTAGTGAAATGTATAACCTGCATTCCATAGCTTTCTTTTCTTCTGATATGACAACACAATATATTGACCAATATGATGTTCATCCTCAGTATGTAATGGACAGGGATTAAACCTTAAACGGCTGCGGTAACCATCCCAGGCTTTCATCAACCTTTTCATTTCATTGAACTAGTAATATGTTTTTACAACTTTTTATTGCTTGGTTTCTTTTAAAGCGCGATTTTAATGACCTCACCTTGTAGTTTATTCTTTGCACAATATTTGCTTAAGGGTCGCAGTACTAGTGTAATGTTTAAGGAGGCCTCATAATTAGGTCTTTGGATGAGCTGGCCTGTTATATAATGGAATTATAGGCAGGATTTTAGATTAAAAAGGGATGCTGTCTGAAAGCCTTAATTTCATATTGATCATTAAGATCAAGAACTTGTGATTGCACATGAACACACTGGCTGACGTTTAGAACCTGGGTGGAACTCCATGTCAATGTATATACAAATTACACAAATGTTTTCCATAATATTTCATTCAGTGTAATGAAGTAAACAATATGCTTCTACTCACCTGTTACAACAACTCTACAATTATCAATAAAATACTAAGTGTCATTTCTGTTCTGTTTTTTTTTTGTATCATGTGTATATTCTTACTTTTCAATATGTGGAGTATTTGGTCTGCCTTCTAATAATAGTGGTAATTCCCTATTCCTCTGTCAATGGCCTTGTTCAAGAGGATCAAAACCTTAATGTATAATGGTTCATTGGTAAATTGTGACTGACTTACTGATCAAATTATGAGTAGTTATTTATGATTCAAGGTTCTTTGTGGATCAGTCAGTCGGCAGTTGTCTGCAATGTCGAACAAGTTAATTGTCGAGACTAGCCGTGTTCGAGAGCATCAAATACATGATGCACTGTGGGTAAATGGTGACTGACTGATCTACAAATTGACAATAAGTAGTTATTTATGATGCAAGGTGATTGGCTGTCGGCTGCTATGTCGAACAAGCCCTATATCTCCACCTTTTTCTCTGGCGTTAATCACCTCTACGACCTGTGACCTGTACATACACTGACATCATCATCACACTGACATGTCACACTACTGAGCTGAGGCATTCAAGGTGCAAAGCAAAGGTCCTGGTTACATCTACATGTGAAAAGAAAATATCCAAGCCAGTACAGATTTATTCGATCATATAAGTTTAGGCTGAATTCTCATAAGGGCTATTCTCTGCCAATGTATTTGGGATCTACAGATAAACCAAGCATGATGAATGGACTGGTCGGAATTGGTCCAACTGGGCACCCTTACAACGTAATGTGCTAAAGTAGACGTATACGTGGCGCTGACGTCAGCGTTTAGCGGAAGGGACCCGATCCTTCGTAAGCAGTGGAGTCATCAAATAAGAAAAACATAATTATTAATTTACCGGTAAGAGATTGTTGGTATTTGAGAATTGCTTATGTCTAAAATATATCCTGATAACACTTGCTTAGTCATGTATCCACTGTTTTTGTCGTGTCAATCATTTATAGCTAACGTTAGGCTTTTTCAGCTTTGGAAGCCAGAATGCTAGCTGCTAATAGCAGCAGGCTTGTGACAATATTGGGCGTGTTCGTTTTGCGTTTTGCATGGCCCGATTTCCCCGAGTGTGCAGGTTGGAACATTTTAGATCATTCCATTGGTCCTTAAACTAAATCTCCACCCACCCGGGGCACCTGGTCATGCGAAACGAACTGGCCCATTTGCCGTTCACTCACCATCCATACAACCATACCTTCTTCTGTTAGTGTTATAGATCCTCTTACATATATCTAACATTATTTATCAATATTGATGACGTTTGTCCTAGATTATATACTTTACTGAATTCTGACTGTTTGGCCAATCAGATGAACTAACAATCAATCATGTGCAAGGCCTTCAGTGGACAAACGGCTAGTACCTCAACCAGCATAGGTCAAATCAACAAGTTGTAATCTGGATTTGTTGGATCATTCTATTTTGTAGTCATGGGTTTTGTCGATCCTTTTAAGCAAGCACACTTTTTTTGACCAGATGTTTATTGGTTAAGTTGCGAGTAAACCCCCTTTACTGTAATGATTGAATTTAGCTATGCGTCGTTCTAGCTATTAGCATGTTTACAATCGGGCACATTATGTAACAGTACGTTATGCTTTTTCTGGGAATCAGGATTTGGTGGTGGCTAAGGAAAAACAGTTTTACCTAACAGTTACTTACCTCACACATTAGTTATCTCATTTTTCATTGACTACTCTGTTCTTTAATCTTTTAGTAAACAAGAGAAAACGAGTCGCTCTTTGAGAAGCGACTAGTCTTATCAGTTTATTGATTGCAACACTCAAACCTTTCTTAAAGAGGAAGTGTCTCTCTTGCTTTCTTTGCAGAGTGTCTGTATATATTTGCACCAGTTGGTCTGGAGGCTTTATCCTATCCTCAAGAACTCAAGTGAAACAATCTCTTTGTTGACAGCCTAGTAGCTAATGTCTCATTTCAGACCCAGGGCTTCCCGGGACAGTTTTTGAGGAGCTTGTCATCTTGGCTCTACAAGTGTTTTTGATGGATCTTTAACCGTATTCTTACTGGAGTCAAGCAAAGACGTCTGAAATGGGACTCTGTTTCCTCCAGTAGGTGATGTGCCTGAGTATCCATGAACACGCGTCGTCGCCACGGTCCTAGGAACAGCCAGGAAGGGGTGTACCTAGGGCCTGCCCAGACCCAGTCACCGCTGATCCAGCTGCAGGACCCACAACTCACAGCCCCCAGTCCACCACCACCTGCCCCACTGGGGGACATAAGCAACATGTCGGGCAGGGACCGCACCAATGAGTTCCAGTCAGTCTGCAGGTCACTACAGGGGAGACAGGTGAGTCAGAGACAAATGAGCAACATGGAGAGACCGTATGTCTTTTAATAATAATATGTATCTATGTTCTGAATTAGTATCAACTAGTTTAAACAATCTAGATGTGACAGATTAGCACCATGGAGAGATGTTTATTTATTATTGGTATGTATGTTCTGAATCATAACATTCTCTATCTTCATCAAAATACTTGTGCTTGACAATGTTGATTGATGTTCATTGTTCGGTCTGTTTTCCTCAGAATGGGGTCCAGTCCAGCAAGCCAGCCCTCAGTGCAGTCAGACAGCGCAGTGACTTCACCCTCATGGCAAAGTTAGGAGCATTACACTGTGTTATTAACATGTTATTGAATGAGAATAATAGATGATTATGAGAACAGATACATTTTATGTATAGCCTTCTGTTGGTATCCATATACTCAACTGTTTGTTATGTTTCTTTCTATTTAACAGGAGGATTGGGAAGGACTTGAGTAACACTTTCGCCAAACTGGAAAAACTCACAATACGTAAGGAAGCAACTTTTTAAAGCACATTTTTTTGTCCACAATGTGGTTGTGGATATGGAACTCACTGACTATTATCTTGTCTAGTTGCCAAAAGGAAATCCCTCTTTGATGACAAAGCTCTGGAGATTGAGGAGTTAACCTACATCGTTAAACAGGTGAGGAGAGACGTATAGTAGATTCAGACGTTATACTAAGTTGTTACTCTACAGCGTTTAAATGTACAGAATTCTATTCAGGCCTGTATATTTTATTTTTATTTAACATTTTATGTAACTAGGCAAGGCAGTTAAGAACAAATTTAAGAACAAAATTAGCACTGAGATGCAGTGTCGTAGACCCTGTTGGGATGTGAAAGTAAAAGCAAACGGTCTGTTTTTATTTTCTTTGTCCAGGATATAAACAGTCTGAATAAACAGATAGCACAGCTGCAGGGGCTTGTGCGCTCCAGACAGAGTCAGAATGGCAAACACCTACAGACACATTCCAACACCATCGCTGTCTCCCTCCAGGTAACTTCCATGCTCTGACATTCTGATATGTCCAGTGGTTTTATCCCATGAGAATAGTACATGTAACTTTTCCATGTAGCTTTAATTTGATAATTGCCCTTTTCTGTTCTAGTCAAAACTGGCATCGATGTCAAACGACTTCAAGTCAGTGCTGGAGGTCAGGACAGAGGTAAGACAGACATCTTTTCACAGTCAATATTTTGACCAGACAAGTTCTGATATTCCATGTATATTTGTTGATGTATAAACAGTTTTAAACATAGATTTTCTTCTTATCTCCCCAACACTCTTTTCCCTCTGCAGAACCTCAAAGAGCAGAAGAGTAGAAGAGATCAATTTTCTCAAGCCCCAGCATCCTCCTCCAATCTACACGCCAGCAACTTCGGTGAGACAAACTCTTATGAGCCCCACAGTACAAAACACACACTAAACAGTACAACCTGACCTCTCGCTCACCTACTCTCTCTTGTAGGTAACTCATTGTTAATGCAGGACGACTCTAAAAGGACAGCTGATGTCTCTATAGACATGGACTTCCGCGCCAGCCAACAGCTGCAGCTTGTCAATGAGCAGGTATTAGCTCCGATCCTCTTGATGATGAGACGCATTATAATGATGGTGACAATAAGAATGACATTCAAAGCACCCTTGACTCACTGTCCTCTTTCAATACAAATGCTCTTATTGACTGAGACTTGTTTCTGGATTCGTGTGTAAATCAATAATACGGTTTGTTGCTTAATAATTGGCATTCATGCTAAGTGGTGTCACTCTTATGGTGTGTTTGTATAGGACTCGTACATCCAGAGCCGTTCAGACACCATGCAGAACATAGAGACCACCATTGTAGAGCTGGGCTCCATCTTCCAGCAACTGGCCCACATGGTGAAGGAGCAGGAGGAGACGGTGCAGAGGTGAGGGAGACATGGAAAGAGAGATGGAGATTATCAACCCACGGGTTAAGATGCTTTGTCCCTGATATAACATGGTCGTTCTGATGTTTTGTTGAGATCGCATATCCAGCTATGATCAGACAGGGCGTGCAGTGGTAACCAAGCTAATGAAACCTCTGACACTCATTGACCTCCCATTGCCCATCCTCTTTCCTGCAGAATTGATGCCAATGTGGAGGACACCCAGCTCAATGTGGACATGGCACACTCAGAGATCCTCAAGTACTTTCAGTCTGTCTCATCCAACCGCTGGCTCATGGTCAAAATCTTCCTCGTCCTCATAGTCTTCTTCATCGTCTTTGTGGTCTTCTTTGCCTGAGGAGCAGGGGGGCACTTTGCTATGGATGAGAGAGGGAATTGTGATGGAGGAGAGTAGTGTGGAGGAAAGAGGTGAAATAGAGGGGATGTGTAGGGAACAGAGGAGTAGCTGGAAGGGGAGGTGTGTACCCTCTTGTTTGTGTGTACCCTCTTTGTTTCTCTTTTATTTTTCATACTTTCTCTCCTTACAGAAAATACCACTACTAACACACAGTTCTGCATGTGTTAATATGTGGTTATGCCAATAATGAATAGCTGTATGGTAGAAAGAAGATGAAAAATATGATTATTATTATTTACCCTCCATTAAATGGAGTAAATAGATGATGAAATCTATGATGGCAGGATAGAAGACTATTGCAGTTGGATTGGAGCTTCATGCATTCTTTCTGTAATTTTTAGAAAACATTCCTACTTTTTGAAGGACAGAGTCAATCCAAAGAGAGAAATTGAGTCGTTATAGGAAACTGGTAGATTCATTTGGCCTTAATAGACCTGTATGCTGAATCTCTGAGGGACGTTACTCCCCACAATGCACCTCACTGCCAGCAGTAATACCTCTAGGAGGTTAGGGCTGATTGACAAGGCCATGTGAATGCCCTCTGACCTTCAATCTCTTCTTTGATGGTTAGAAAAGCTGATACAAAATGTTTTGGCAACTCTTAACTTAAACTGTACATGCATTGTGTTGCACATGCATCATGACAGTCAACTTGACGTGGTTGACCTGAGATACAGTTGAAGTCGGAGGTTTACATGCACCTTAGCCAAATACATTTAAACTCAGTTTTTCACAATTCCTGACATTTAATCCTAGTAAAAATGCCCTGTTTTATGTCAGTTAGGATCCCCACTTTATTTTAAGAATGTGAAATGTCAGAATAATAGTAGTGATTTATTTAAGCTTTTATTTCTTTCATCACATTCCCAGTGGGTCAATTAGGATTTGGTAGCATTGCCTTTAAATTGTTTAACTTGGGTCAAACGTTTCGGGTAGCCTTCCACAAGCTTCCCACAATAAGTTGGGTTAATTTTGGCCCATTCCTCCTGACAGAACTGTTTTTTTCTGAGTCAGGTTTGTAGGCCTCCTTGCTCGCACAAGCTTTTTCAGTTCTGACCACAAATTTTCTATAGGATTGAGGTCAGGGCCATTTTGCCACAACTTTGGAAGACCCATTTGCGACCAAGCTTTAACTTTCTGACTGATGTCTTGAGATGTTGCTTCAATATATCCACATAATTTTCCTTATTCAAAATGCCATCTATTTTGTGAAGTGCACCAGTCCCTCCTGCAGTAAAGCACCCCCACAACATGATGCTGCCACCCCCGTGCTTCACGGTTGGGATGGTGTTCTTCGGCTTGCAAGCCTCCCCTTTTCCCTCCAAACATAACGATGGTCATTATGGCCAGCATCTTCACAAGGTCCTTTGCTGCTGTTCTGGGATTGATTTGCACTTTTCGCACCAAAGTATGTTAATCTCTAGGAGACAGAACGCGTCTCCATCCTGAGCGGTATGACTGCTGCGTGGTCCCATGGTGTTTATACTTGCGTACTATTGTTTGTACAGATGAACGTGGTACCTTCAGGTGTTTGGAAATTGCTCCCAAGGATGAACCAGACTTGTGGAGGTCTACAATTTTTTTATCTGAGTTCTTGGCTGATTTCTTTAGATTTTCCCATGATGTTGAGCGAAGAGGCACTGAGTTTGAAGGTAGGCCTTGAAATATTACATCCACAGATACACCTCCAATTGACTAAAATTTTGTCAATTAGCCTTTCAGAAGCTTCTAAAGCCATGACATCATTTTCTGGAATTTTCCAAGCTGTTTAAAGGCACAGTCAACTTAGTGTATGTAAACTTCTGACACACTGGATTTGTGATATAGTGAATTATATCTGTCTGTTAACAATTGTTGGAAGAATTACTTGTCATGCACAAAGTAGATGTCCTAACCGACTTGCCAAAACTATAGTTTGTTAACATGAAATCTGTGAAGTGGTTGAAAAATGAGTTTTAATGACTTCAACCTAAGTGTATGTAAACTTCCGACTTCAACTGTAAATTAACGTACTGTGTAAGTGAAGCATTGCCAGTACTTCTGATGATGCTTTTATTTTCTTTAGTCAGATACTGAACTGTATGTCATAGCTGCTTTGCCTTTGACAGCTACCATAAAATATCTTTGAATTAAGATATATTTTTTCCATAAACCGGTTATTTAAATTATGTTAAATCATGGTCTGCATATAACTGATGAGTGGTGTTTTACAGACCGATGTTCTCCATTTTCCACCCCCAGCCACCTAATACCCACCCACATACAGACACACACACACACACACTTTATAAATGTTCAGTGTTCACAATGTTTTGGGGGACTAAATCTCGGTTTAATCTATGTCTCTGAGGTATCAGTAAAGTGAAATGAATTGAAATTCTGATTTGTTATGTCTCCTTTTTGTTCATGACATTGACTCAGAGACAATGAAAAAAAATATTCAAATATACCAACTAATCTGCTTGGCTCATATTCTGGAACCCAGAAATGTTGGAATGGACATTTTTCAATATTTAGTCTGCACTTTTTTAAACGGTTTCACCCATTTGTTCTCCTCTGTCTCTGGATATCATGGAGGAAGTATTGTAGGTCACAGATAATTTTATCGATACCCCTAATTTCTATATTTTGTCATCTTTTGTTGTAGAAATTGCATATGTGTAAGCAAAAATAAAAAATAATTTTTAACGTTTTGTTTTTTCATTGTCAACCAAAATGTGTTTGTTTTAATCTAGTCACCACCATAACATTGACATATAGGTTTATTGTTATAAAGTTTAGGGTTCATTCTAAATTAGTCAAACAGTTTGTTTGCGTCCTTGGAAGCTGAACAGTTTATTTACAGAATAATGAAATCTGCCATTAAGAAACAGAACATATACAATGCCTTCAGAAAGTATACATACCCCTTGACTTATTCCACATTTTGTTGTGTTATAGCCTGAATTCTAAATTAATTAAATTGTTTTTTTTCCCTCACCCATCCACACACACAATACCACATAATGACAAAGTGAAAACATGTTTTCAGACATTTTAGCAATTTTAGTTGAGAATGAAATATAGAATTCTCATTTATATAAGTATTCACACCCATGAGTCAATACTTTGTAGAAGCACCTTTTGGAGGCAATTACAGCTTTGAGTCGTGTTGGACATGTCTATCAGCTTTGCACATCTGGATTTGGGGATTTTTTTTCCTTACAGCTTTTCTCAAGCGCTCTTAAGTTAGATAGGGAGTGGCGGTAAACAGCAATCATCAAGTCTTTCCACAGATTTTCAATGAGATTCAAGTCTGTGCTCTGGCTGGGCTACTCAAGGACTTCACATTCTTGTTCTGAAGCCATTCCAGCGTTGCTTTGGCTATATGCTTGGGATCATTGTCCTGCTGGAATGTAAATCTTTGCCCCAGTCTAAGGTTGTTTGCACTGAAGCAGGTTCTCATCAAGGATTTGGCTCCCTTGTTCCCTCTATCCTTACCAGTGTCCCAGTCCCTGCAGCTGAAAAGCATCCCCATAGCATGATGCTGCCACAACGCATCACGGTAGGGATGGTGTTATACGGGTGTTGAGCTGTGCCTGGTTATCTGCAGACATAGTGCTTTGCATTCAAGCCAGAGAGTTACATTTTTCTCTCATCAGACCACAGAATATTTTGCTGTTGTGCCCTTTTCATTGGAATGGCTTCTGTCTGGCCACTCTCCCATAAAGCCCAGATTGGTGAAGTGCTGTAGAGACTCGTCCTTCTGGCAGGTTCTCCCATCTCAGCCAAGGAACTCAGTAGTTCTGTCAGAGTGGTCATTGGGTTCTTGGTCACCTCCCTGACCAAGGTCCTTGCCTGTTTGGTGGGACGGCCAGCTCTAGGCAGAGTCTGGTTAGTTCCATATTTTTCAATTTCCCAATGATGGAGACCACTGTGCTCTTGGAAGCTTTTAACATTCTAGAAATAGTTTTATACCCTTCCCCAGATATATGCGTCATCACAATTCTATCTCTGAGATTATCTACAGACAGTTCCATGGACTTCATGGTATAGTTTCTGCTCTGATATGCACTGTCAACTGTGGGACCTTATATAGACAGGTGTGTTTTTTTCTAAATCATGTCCAATCAATTTAATTGGCCTCAGGTGGACTCCAATCAAGATGTGGCAACATCTCAAGGATGATCAAAGGAAATTGGATGCACCTGAGCTCAATTTGGAGTGTCATAGCAAAGGGGTGTGAACACTTACGTAAATTCTGTATTTCATTTTCAATAAATGTGCAAACATTTCTAAAAACATGTTTTCACTTTGTCATTATGGGGTATTGTCTGTAGATGGGTGAGAGACATTTTTATTAATTTAGAATTCAGACTAACACAACAAAATGTGGAATAAGTCAAGGGGTATGAATACTTTCTGAAGGCACTGTAGCTGTTGTATATTGGCATTATTCTAAATTTAGTGATATGTGTCTTGTAGCTCTAATTACCCATCAGGCTGTGTTCTTGTCTGTCCCTCCTTAGCTCTCTGCAATCTCCACAGGATATATCTCAGGCGTGCTTCTTTCCCTCCTGTTGACTTCCATGGCTGCCTCTCCCCCTTCCTCATCACCAGACCACCCCTCCTCCTGTCCTGTGTCTCCCCGCCCTGCCGTCCTGATCCACATAGGGTTGATTGATGTGTGGAAGGGGACAGAGGAGAGGCTCTTGCCGTGCTGCTGGCTCCAGCGAGCGGCCCTCGCTCTTATGTCCTCGTCCCCCTCCAGCTTGTTCAGGCAGTCACACAGCACAAAGCAGAATATACCTCTGGCTCAAACTCTGTCAGTTTCCTTGTCCTAGACATGATTAAGACGATGATGCACAGAGAGAGAGAGAGAGAGAGAGAGAGAGAGAGAGAGAGAGAGAGAGAGAATGGTGACTTTTATAGTTCATGGCTGTGATGACTTGACTGACATTGTCTGTGTTAATGACTGTTTATAACCACATTACAGACAAAGGTCCTGGGGTGACAGTGCATGTGTGCCTCGGGGTTAGTGCTAGTCCACTGTAGTCAACGTCTGCATATCTCGGTCACCCTCTCTTGGTGGAGACGGTCAGTGTGTTTCGGCAGGGCTCCAAGCTCCAGCAAGAGGGTGTGGGTGACCAGCTCCTCCGGGGAGTGCTGGCCTGGGACTTTGTTGGGCTCTGTGGAGGAGAACACAGAAGTCTAGAAGAACATCTGAGGAGAGAGAGACAGGTTGCAACCTGGAGGAGAGTTAAGTTAATACAATGTGCTGATAGTTCAGAGCACAAAGCATGTAAAGGTTCCTACCAGTTTTACACAAATTACATGTATTTTACACAGATCAAAATGTGGTTCTATCTTGAAATACATTCATAAACAAATAAGTAGATTCATCATTCTGTTGATGGAACAATTAATTATATTTTGTTGATCCAATTAAAGTGAGAGTTCGTACCTTCAAAATGTCAAATTAATATAAATAATCAGGAATAACTAGGAATCGGTGACTGATCCAATGGGAGTCAGTGTATGACAGTATACTTTCTCCTGTGATTGCCTCTGTTAAGTGAGTAGAGAAGCACTTGTCTAAATTCTAATCCGCTGTTAATAAAAGTCTGTGTGAGCACCTTATTGACTTGATCGACATTTCTCCTGCAACTGGCAGCTTAACGTGCCTTGATTTAGTTTGGAAATAACTGCCACCATCTGAGCAGAAGCACACTCGCCATCTCCAGTTGATTTATTAGGGTGAAAATATAAAGACTGTTTTAGTAGCCAAACCACTACTTGCACAGGGTTAAGGCCAAACCATGACTACATAGGCAGGATTATGGCTCTACCTGCTTTTACTACCAAACAATATCTCCTCCTGAGTACTACATCTCTCATATGGGTATGTTCTGGAATTAAACGGTTTACTCTCAAAACTCACACAGGGTACTGTATGGTGGTAGCCTACACCAAATAAATGTGTAATAAATCATCAACAGTTAGCTCTCACTTTGTCGAGACATAAACAGGCAGAACAGTAGAGAGCATTATGGTGCCCATGCCCCCGCAGCTCCACCAACCATAAGGATGCGTGGCACAGAAACACTCCTTTTGTTGCCAGACAGCAGGTTGACTGGCATGCTGGACCCCGCAAAACACTGAGTAACAAGTAAACGTGCACTGACAAAATCAAAACAACAGAACACACAAAGTCTCGGAAGCGACCCAGAGGTCTCCTTTGTCTGTGCAGGCGTGATGGGGGCAGAGTGTCCACTTGTGAGCACAGGGGGGCTCAGTCTGTGGTAGGGGTCTGTCCATCTGGCACACGTGATGAAGGCAGGGAAATGGAGGGAAACTATGTGGGCACAGCGGACACTGGGGATACAGTCTGTGGCTCTGGGGAACCATGCAGTGGCACAGTGGAGACAGGGTGAGTGGGCCGTCTCGAGCCCTGTCTGCAGGGCCTGGGCGTGTGTGTGTGTGTGTGTGTATGTGGTTGTGTGTGGAGGTAGGGGTTGTGGGTGTCCCTGGGGTTAGTGGAGGAGAACAGGCCTGTCTGTATGGGGCTAACCTGTCCAGGTGTAGTGCCACTTTTCTCCCGCTGGGAGGCAGCTGGACCCAGTACACCACCTCCCCCATCCTCTCCAGGACCCTGCAGGGACCCACCCAGTGAATGTCCAGCTGGGGGCATTGTCCTTTCTTTCTCAGGGGGCTGTAGACCCAGATCAGCTCCCCGGCCTCAAAGTGCCTTCCTCAAGTGTGCACGTCATAGGTGCACCGTGGGCAGGTGCTTGTCCTTGTCACGCTGTGTTTGGCAGAGATTGTTAAAACCCTCCATGAAACCATTGCTTTGAGGGTGAAGTGGCGTGGTGCTTTTCTTGTGCATACCCAGGCGTTCACACATGGTGGCAAACAGATGGTTTCTGCCTTGGCCTCTGTAAATTGATTCAACAGTGGGTTGTTTGCTCGCTCTCTCTCTCTCTCTCTCTCTCTCTCTCTCTCTCTCTCTCTCTCTCTCTCTCTCTCTCTCATCCTTGTTTAAAAGCCTTTCTGGACAAGGTGCGATTAGATTAAAGTGTAAAGTTCCTAGGCATATCGATTACAGTGTAAGATTGTGCTGGTGGTTTGCAGGTGGTGTGTTGGACCTTTGGGGAAACGTCTTTCAGCCCCAGTCAGCTACCATACATGGCCACAATTCTATAATGTCATGCACTGAACACTGTATAGACGGGAGGAATTTGAGAAAAAACATAGTAAAATGTATTTATTGGATACTGACTCTAATGTATTTAAAGCAATTTTCACTGGCAAGCTTCAATTCTATAGAAATTGTGAAATTACATCTTTGAGTATATACCGTATGTGTGAGCACTTTATCACAAGCTACATTAGACTATCAACCCACACTGCAGTTACTCAGTTGTTCTTTTTTGCTAAGCCGCCTTGTAAAAATATTTTACTTCTTGTTTCCAGTGCACTGTGGCAAGCCCATGTTCGACTAAATGGGACAAAATTGCAGACGTTTGCAAACAAATCAATTTCCAGACCCAGAAGTCCATGCATCATCAGAAATGGCAGAAAGGAGGCTTAGATGTAAAAAGGCCCTAATTGAAAAAAGTGCTCATGATGTTAGTCAAGTCATCATCCTGCTCTTCTTTACTGCTCTTAAATCCATCCCTTTCCTCATTTTCTCCGCTCACCACCACCCACTCTCTCCTTTTCACATGTAATTGCTGGTCAGTTTGCCATCAGTTAAATCAATGTAGACATTTCATCCCAATTAAGCTTGTTTTTCACTCCATCCATTGCCCATCCCTTGTAAATCTGCCCCTTATCTCTCTGATTCTCTCTCTCTCTCTGTACTCTCTCTGCTTTGTCTCACTTCTCTTTGTTTAGGTAAACATCTTGCCGAGACAGAGAATACTAGAAACCAAGGAAGAGAAGAACGAATGGGAATGTGAGTCCTGCAGTCATCTCTGAGGGAACAGAAGTAAGGACTCTTGCATTTTCTTATCCTTTCCTTGTAGAAATTATAAGATAAATTGCAATGGCGTTGATGACAACAAACAATGGTGTTTGACAGTGTTGACATTTTGAGAATAATTTTTTATCAATTGAAAATGTTTTTCTCTTTCAATTCAGTTATTATTTCCATGCTGATCTCTTGAAATTAATCAGGGGCTGTGAGAAATCCAACATATTGAACAAAAGTATTTGATCCTTGATCTTCTGTCAGCAATATATCACTATTTCGACACCATTGAATCTCTAGAGTTTATTGAAGGGTCTCTATATTGGGTGATGGTCTACTGGCCACTGGTTGGCTCAAGGCAACACTTTAGTTTCACCCCTTCCTTCTTCTGTACTTTAATCGTCAAATGTCCAGTCTCCTCTCAGTCCAGATATTCTGATTCTTGTCAGCACTATATTCATTATTGTATATTCCTCTCTGTTTCTTGCTCTGAGTAATCAGTTCCTCTTTTATGTTTACTTCAAGATTCTCAGTATATGCAGTTTATTTCCTGTATGCCTCTGTCTGTGCTTGGTCTTAATTTACCGACTCCCAGCCCTCTGAGTAATAAGACTCCTGTTTCATAGCAGTTGGACTCAGTTCAGTTTTTTTGTTAGCAAAGGGGATCTGCAGGCTCTCTCACAGATTGAATTGACGGAGCTAAATGTGTATCAAAGTTACTTTGGTGGGTGTATATAACTAATCAAATTATCATTGTCTGCCAGTGCACCAGTAGTGCAATATAGAAGAAAGATTGGTATAACTTCCAAGTATTTTCTTGATAGACCGTCTTACCATATGTAAGTGTTATATTTATGCTTATTCTGCCTTAAAACTGTTTCATTTAACGTACTGTACACTGATTAAACGACTACAGTATATGCTGTGACAAAGGGAGAGACTGCCCTGTGAAGCTGATTTGGCCAGTGAGAGAGAGGGAGAAAGTTTATGTTTTCCTGTCAAAGCCTTGTTTAACTGAGTAGGTGACTAATATATTTCATACTCACTGACAATGATGGCAACAGGCCCGGAATTAACAGCCTAGAGGTACATCAGTTAATTGCAAACTGGGCTTTTTAATCTTAGAGACTCCTCCTCCGACAAACAAGGCCACTCTGAGGAAGACAGTCTCTGAAGGTGTTTAGGATTTTAATCCTACACTCTTAGAAAAAAGAGTTCCAAAAGAGTTATCCGGCTGTCCCCATAGGAGAACCCTTTTCGGTTCCATCTACATGTAACCCAAAGGGGTTCTACCTTGAACAAAAAAGGGTTCTTCAAAGGGTTCTCCTATGGGGACAGCCGAAAAACCCTTTTAGTTTCTAGATAACACCTTTTGTTCTAAGAGTGTACGGGAATACAGTACAGAATTCTCCTTCCCTCAAAATGTAGTAACATTTATTCCAATTTAATGCTTAAACATATCATTACTCAAATTAATTTTGTTTATTCAATCATCAGTTAATTGACGTTGATTTGACCCATCAGTGAGAGGGAGACAGAAAGAGAGCGAGCGCTAATGGTGATTAAAGTGCATGCCAATGTTGATCTTGTTGTTGCTGTTACAGCAAAACGGTCTGGTGTTGTCATGAATAATAAAACAGCATTGATTGTGCATAGTAGCCCATATTTGGTGTATAAAGTTGATGAGGCCACTGTAGGTTTGGTAAATTGTGTCAGTCCCATTCCTGATGCCCTCTCTTTGTGGTTGTGAAATTCCACCTAATTTCACCCATTCTTTTTGCTTAGCATTTTGTTTGGTACTGCAATGGCAGTACAATCTATTTGATACAGCACAGTTCTGAAGGGAAAAAACAGAAAAACAGTTAAAGGTAACCTTGATACCTAATATGCTACATAGTACCTGTATGTGTAGATACATACCTCATACATGTAAAATGTTCATTGGCTGTGTGGATGCAGAAATAAACTGGCACATCTTAAGTTGGGTTGGAGAGGAAGAGAGAGAGGGAGGGAAAGCAGTAATATGGAAGAAGCCATATATACAGGAAAGATAGGAGCGTGGTAAGAATTAAGACGCAGAGGAGCACCTTCAGTCACAGACTGATCCCACCACGGTGTGCCAGAGAGCGCTACGGGAGGTCCTTCCTGCCGGCGGCTATTAGACTATTTAATGCCTCACCGGGGTGCCGTGCCATCGGCAACATAGACCTGGAACTGTTGGGGTGTTAGGACCAAGTTTAACAATTATGCATCCATCTGTGAGTAACTCTGGTCTGTAATCACTCATTCACTCAGGACTTATTTATTCATTCAGGTCTGTATATACTTATTCATGTACAGTTATTATATCATATCACGTGCAATATTGCAAGTAATTCTTGGACTTAACTTATGTAGTCATTCACTCAGGAATGCATATTAGTATCCTGTCAGTTGTATCTTTTTTCATTGCTTTTAGTATATCGAATGTGCAATACGGGCATTTATCTGTAATTAAACCCTGAACACTAAGGACTGTATTTTAAGTGAATTACTATTATTACCCTAAATGATATCATACACACATTTAGCTATTTGAGTATCTCTTCCTTTCATTTACCTGTACAGTTTTAACCAGTATGTCTATTAAGTAAACTATTATTACCCTCACTCATATCATACGCATTTTTAGCTATTGAAGTATTTCTCTGTCATCGACCTGTATAGTATAGTTAACCATCCACCAATGTATAGTGTACATATTCAGCCAACCACCCATACTATGCAATATCTTTTTATAGTTTTTTTGCACTCCAGACTTCTTGTATTTCTATAATTTTTCATACTGACGCTCTATGTATCATGTATCGTTTATCTGTCTTTTGTTCTGGCATTTTGCACCTGCCCTATGTTTTGTTGTAGCTGCTTGACAAAGAAATTTCCCCTTGGGGATCAATAAAGTACCTATCTATGATCACTTTATTGGTCAATTGCACACAAGGTCCAATTGAAATTTAGCCTCAGCTTTTAACCCAACCCCTCAGAAAGACAAACACATACAGGTTTTGGAGAGGTGCAGGGGGCTGCCACACTGGGCGCCCGGGAGCTGTTGTTTTGGGGGCTTCTCAGCAGATTCTTCCCGTCAGACCCAGGATTTGAACTGCCAACCCTCCGGTTACTGGCTCGCCTCTCTAACCACTAGGCTACCTGCCACCCCATCAACTGCCTAGCCCTGGGAAGCATAACCACAACCTTACTGCTGCACACACACACATACACATACACATACACACTGCACGCAGCAGCAGCAGTTCCAGGGCGTGGTTGGGTTCTTTGGACGGGTTCTGCTGAGGGTAGCAGTGGGAGGGGGAGGCCTGTTGTCCATTGCGGAGTCGGCAGTGTAACGCCAGCAGACCTCTCGTAAAATCCACTAGAGGAATTCCTCCTGGCACTGTCAGACTGAGACACTGATATTCAACTACTCATACCCATGTATATTGTAGGAGCATGAAGAAGTGTTACACTGTATGTCTGAATAGTGGAATTGCTCACTACCGTACATGATGTAGCCTGCACCACAATGTAGAAATCTGGTTAGTTGCCAATTAGTATAGCCAATATCAGTGGAGGCTGCTGAGGGGAGGACGGCTCATAATAATGGCTGGAACGGAGCGAATGGCATCAAACAAGCATGTGTTTGATGTTGTTGATATATTCCGCTCCAGACATTAGCAGCTGCCCGTCCTCCTTCAATTAAGGTGGGACCAACCTCCTGTGTGAAACAAACAAAAAAAGCAACAAGCTCATTCTAACTCAGTGTATCTGCATTGACCCCTCCCTCCATCTCTCCCACTCCCTTTCTCGCACTCATTCCACCTCTCCCTCTGATTCCACTTCTCTCCCTATCTCTCTCTCTCTCTCTTCCTGGAGTCAATTTGATGGAGTAGCTTTTCATTTCTTAGACACTCAGCAACAGCCTCTCCCACGCGCTCATGCACATGCACGCTCGTGCACGTTTACTCTCCTAGCGTCTAGTGTGAGTGTGTGAAAGAGACCCTTCCTACAGCTGCTGATACCCTGGATTTTTAAGATCGTTCATTTTGAGGTAAGAGATGACCACAGGCGTTACCCCCTGTGTGTTAGAGACCACAAATCCTACTTCCATTGGATGAGATAATGAATGTTTTATTGTTTGATAGATGTTATGGGCCGATGGGGACCCACTGTATATGGGTGTTAAACAGTGTAATTGCTATTGGTTGCAATTGTTTCATTGTTACAGATAATGTACCCCATTTTAACTTCATTCTGTGTGATCTAAGGATGTATTCTCAGGCATTTTGACTGCGTTATGTGAAGTATCTGTACCTTAGAAGGGCCATGGCTTGAGAGTGATAGGTATCTTAAGGATCACGTCTTTAAATGACAGCAAGGCATTACATCTGTTCATGGATTTCTATAACCGTGCAGTTGTGTTAAATGGAGAGATTGTAATTAAGAACAATTCAAATAAAACCTTTTTAAAAGTTTCAAATTATTGTTTGGTGGCACTGAAAAGGCCTTTTGTACTTTTATAAACCATAACTTGACTGTCACTAATGATTGATATGTCAGCTAATGCACATAACTGAAAGGGTGGCTGAAGGGCAGTTATTTTGATCTGTGTGCACGTGCAAAATAGCTGCACGTTACGAGGCTTGTCTGTCTGTGCATTCGTCAGCAGCTGCTGAAGTTGTTTGGCTGGGTAGTGTATATTTCACAGTGAGGGTGACAGCTTATTGGTCAATCAATCAATCACATTTATTTATAAAGCCTTTTTTACATCAGCCAATGTCACAAAGTGCTATACTATACTCAGGTTAAATCAGGTCCAGAGGAGTTGCTGACTGCAAAAGCAATGTTACATCTTAGATGAGAGAGAGAAAGCACAGAAGTAACCTATCACACACTCACAGTACATACAGTGTAGGCCTACTGCACAACGTCAATACAGAAGATACTACACTTACATGTAACTGTACAGTATTAATGTGTCCCTGGGGTCTTGAACATGGGCAGACTAGAAATCTATAGCTGTATCAAGGACAAAATTACCCAAATCACTCGGCAGCTTGGAAAGGACATTACACTGAATGTGTAATTCAGCTCAGTCACATCACATCCGGGTCCTGAGAATCATGGGGTATTCATTCTTCACACAGCCAAGCCTGCTAGTGTGGCATGCCTGGTATAGAATAATATTTCTCCCCTGTGTTAATAGACAGACATGGCCGGAGGCACGTGCACATACACACACATACACCTTCTTTGTGCTCTAACCCACTCTGCTGGCTGAAGCACACCTCTATTTGTCTATTGCCGCGTTCAAGATTACTCGGAACTCGGAAACTCTGAAATTTCCGACTTGGAAACTCATTGTAGAACTCATTGAACGATAGGTCAGAGTTTCCCAAGTTGTACCATGTTGAACGCAGCATTTTTTATGTTTATTCACTCTGCATTCTGTATGTTTGTGAATCTTGCGCAATCCACCATTGTATCGGCTAGATAATTTTTTTCTCTACCCAATGGGATCCATTACAGACAGAACATACAACAGATGCATCTCTTTCACACAGGGTTTTGGTTGACAGCTCATTTTCTGTCGTTTTGGTGACGTTACGCTCACAATCAAGAGCATAATGTAGCAGTGCTGAACCCCCTGTTTCCATTGACAAACGGTGATGTAGGGAACCTCTTTCATAAATGGAAAACAAACATACAACAATTCTGAACAACAGGAAATTGTTTTATTGATCTCATACATAATAACTAACCTTTAATATGATCTTTGTAATGTTGTCATAAATGAATGAGTAATGTCTTTAGTACCTGGTGGTCCAATAACATAACGTTTATTTTGTTCAACACCATCAACACCAACCTTGTGGTATAACCCACCCAGTGTCCCCCCCTTCGGGCTGTGAGGAGGACGGCCACCCCCACAGCTACGGGTCCAGAATCTCCATCCTCAGCCGCAGAGGGAAGAGCAGCTGGAAGAGGAGGAAGAGGGGGGAAGAGGAGAGAGAGAGGTAACCAAGTTATGAAGAGGAGTGGGGTAGATAGTAATGATCCTTTACCTACACATCTCTGGTAGAGTTCAGGTCCATTTCTGGTTTGAATTCATACTGCATCCATGATGCCACCGAAAAACAACACTAGGCTCCTCTGCTCCAGTGAGACATGATTGCTTCATGCTTATTAGACTGTATACAGTACACTCATAGAGTTGTCCCCATAGAAGAACCATTTGAAAACCCCTTTTTGGTTCCAGGTAGAACCCTTTTGGGTTACATGAGGAACCCTTTCTACAGAGGGTTCTACATGAAACCCAAAAGGGTTCGACCTGGAACCAAAAAGGGTTCCGCCTGGTAGCAACAATGGTTCTCCTATGGGGACAGCCGAAGATCCCTTTTGAAACGCTATTTTCTAAGAGTGTAGCCTACACATATAATGTAACCATGGGCAACATGTTTATAGGTTTCCGGTCAGTAATATGGTGGGGGCTGCAGTCTGCATTATGTTTCGTTAATGATTATCTTGCAGTTAAGCTAATGTGGTCAGGGTGACATCTGTTTCCATGGGCTTGCTGTCTGCGTTTGTTCTGTTTGTTCTGTAGCTGGGCCCCAGAGCGCTCCAGCACTGGCAGCGGGGGGAAGAAGCGTGCTTCTTTGGGGCTGAACGAAGGTGCAAGCATGCGCTGCTCCACCCTCCTTGGTATCCTGACAGGGGTACTGCTGTACCTAGTGCTGGGGGCCGTGGTGTTCCAGGCCCTGGAGGCTCCCCACGAGGAGGGCCAGCACATACAGCTGCAGGACACACGCAGAGCCTTCCTGGAGAACTATACCTGCATCAGCCCAGACATCCTGCAGGCCCTCATAGAGGTACCCTACATAGGCTACATAAACCTACCTAACAAACAGGTTCATATAACTGACTGGGATATTAGACTTTTGGGGTGTCCAAGGGATCGGTCATGTAATCCAATGAGACCTCTGTAGTTAGGATACAGTACAATGCAAATACAGAAATATTCACTACTGAATATTCACTACCAAATATTCACTTCCATCACTTTTTGTCTTCTTGCTCTCTCTTCTTGACCTATCACTTTAACTTCCTGACTGTCTCTCATCCCAGGAGGTGGCAGATGCTGTGGGTGCGGGTGTGGATCCTAGCAGCAACTCCTCCACATTCACCAGCCAATGGGACCTGTCCAGCGCCTTCTTCTTCTCTGGGACCATCATCACCACCATCGGTAAGTCAGTAGCCTGATCTCCCCTATGTTTAATCCATTGTGACACACTGACTCTACCTATTCCAATCCTAAAGCTCTACAACCCATCATCCTCAGGTTTTGGGAACATCTCCCCGAAGACGGAAGGGGGGCAGTTGTTCTGTATCTTCTATGCCCTGGTGGGGATCCCTCTATTTGGTATCCTCCTGGCTGGAGTTGGAGACCATCTGGGGACCGGGCTGAGGAAGGCCATCCTAAAAATAGAGTTTCTCTTAGCAGTGAGACACTAAATATTTGGTTTAATGTGTTTCCTCTGTCTTTCTCGGTCTATCAGTATTTCAGTCCCTCCATTTTTTTCTTTCCTCTTTTTTATGTTTTCCTGTCTCCCTCTCAGAAATGGAAGGTGAGTCCTACTATTGTTCGAGTCATCTCAGCCGTCCTCTCCATCCTGTTGGGGGTAGCACTCTTCGTTGCCGTGCCAACGCTGGTGTTTCAGGAGGTGGAGAAGTGGACTCTCCTGGAGGCGTCCTACTTTGTTGTCATCACTCTAACTACAGTGGGCTTTGGAGACTATGTTGCAGGTACTTCCGCCACTCCATTAGGGATTGGGTCAAGGAATCTGTCTCAAAAGGTCAAAACACACTTTTCATTGTTGAAACACTCTTTCATTGTTGTGATTAATTTACAGACACATAAACACCTACTACTCCAGATTAATGTAGTGATAAATACAGTCACTCATTCAACTGGACATTTCATTTACTCTTTAAATTTTTCACAATCTTAGTATGAAAGTTGAATTCTTAATTGGCTCATCTGTGTGGTTTCATCGCCCCCTAGAGTTTTCCAGCAGCTCAGTCTGTAATGTT
The DNA here is from genome assembly GCA_023634145.1 of Thymallus thymallus. Lineage (NCBI taxonomy): Eukaryota > Metazoa > Chordata > Actinopteri > Salmoniformes > Salmonidae > Thymallus > Thymallus thymallus. The sequence continues at coordinate 10,298,447 of CM042404.1, forward strand.
CACTAATGTGAGATTAATTTAATAAACCACCAGAGTCGATGGCTGCGCCCCTGTGGAAATGTAATTAGCATAATAAAAAAATCCTCATAAAAATCTGTCTGTTTAATCTAGAGATATCTCTTTGCATGGGCTAGGTGCAGTCGCGATTTTAACATGTAAATCTTGGTGGGGCAAAAAACGTATATATATAGATATATGTGTGTGTGTATAATATGTGGGATGCATGCCAGCAAAGCCACTACACAACACAACACTAAACAATACATGCATTGCACTATAACGGTGACAAACGTTGCCCACAAACATAAAGCTGTCCCAACAGCAGAGTCCCAACAGCAGTCCCAACACCTTACCTCTGCTACACCTGGCAGAGCCTTGTCTGGCAGGGAAACAGTTAAATCAGCCTCATTTACTGCCTTTAAAAAAAAACATAGCTGATATTGCTGACTTGCTTAAACAAATGTGGACCATTGAGATGTACAAACTATGGCATAAGGGGACGATAAGCAGATAAGAGGCAATCTGTTATTTCGATTAAGACATCAATGAGTGAGTCAGGACGGACGTAGTCAATATAACTATTTGTTCAGCACTTTTGAAACGTACTGCGTCAGAATTCAGAACATGGGCCGTTCTTACAGTGTTCTCCCTGTACACCAAGTCAGAACCGTAGGATAAATAAAGGGGGCATATAAGCAGACAATGAAAGCTCTTACAATATTCAATGATTATATTTCTCAAAAACAGGTTATAGGCTACATGTGCATTAAGAGGTGAAAATAGACCAAATTATTAGGGTGAGCCACATGGGCTACTAACAGCTTCCTATACAACATACACTTAGTATTACTTTCTTAGCTACAGTATACATATCTCCCTGGCATATTACATCATTTATGCAGCAGCATATAAGACATTTTTGGACTCCCCTTGTTGTGATGTGCTCACTTGAACAGGAAGGTGGCGGGTCCTTCGTGGGCAAATTTTGTAATCAAAGAAAGTGAAAGAGGCCGGATTTAAAACGTATTTTCCCAGTTTGAGTTTGTTTAATCCCGACTTCCCAGTTATAATGCTTGCAGTTTGCCACTATCACCGATTCCTTACAATCCACTCATTGTTGAATTTGCGATTTCCAACTTGTTGTGTAATCTTTATGTCCAATGGCCGATGAGCACCGATACGTTTTATCTATAATTTCTCTTCATTATTTCTCTTCATATGACAAGGATTAAAAAGGATTTACCAGTCGATTGTTAACTTGATTCCTGATGATGACTGCTAGCTAAGATTTTGAAAGTAAGATGTTGACATGATCAGTCCAATCAAAGCTACTGTACATATAACGTGATTTGACGTAATTTTGTATGTGGCCAATGACTTTGAGCCTTCTTGGAAGGTACTTCTAATGTAACTCTATGGCAGGACCCAAATGGCTTAAGTTTTCAATGTCTACCCTTACTAAGTACCTAGACTTGGCGGTGACGTAGTGTCCCCATGAGTGACAGAACACTGAGCCAATCAAAGCGCAACGCTCCTATTTTCTGCTGGCTTGCCCCACCACCACAGAAAGCACTGAGCTAGGCTGAATCACCTGCATTTTGGATCTGCCTTACTCAAGAAAACAAAAAAGAGACCATGTCTGTATGCGGCTTTATCAACTCAATTATATAAATAATTTTTTACATTGTTTGCAAACTGATATGTGACACGCCAAAATAGCATGCAAAACAGGCAAGCCCCCCCCAAAAAAAGACATTAAAAAAATATATATATATTTTGCAAAAATGTGGGGCCCTGAATGACAGTTCGCCACTGGCTAGGTGGCAGAGCTATAGCAGTGCTTGTCAGACCATGAGACACCCCAAAAATCGGTCTTCTCACGAAAAATGTCTGTAGCGGTTTTGGCCTACAAACTATTATGACCCCGCTATGGAAAGATGAGACTCACAAACACTGTTTTGTTCTACGACCCCCACAAGTGTCACAGGACTGGTCTGATGTCGGTTCCAGCTCATTTTTGTCTGTAGCATCCAAACAGTTTTGGCTACACAATAATCTAACCTCTCTATGAAGGTGAGACTCTCAGGAATACTTACTTGTTGTGCTCTAGGACGCCCACATGCCTCACTGGTCTGAAGGTAACCCAGTACCAGTTACAAACAATGGAAGTATGTATATTTAGTTTAGTGCCTAAAAAAAGGGATTAAGATATAGGACAGACACTTCAAAACAAACTTCCTTTTTATTCGATTTTTTTGTTATTCAATGCGTGGGCTTAGACTTAGACTCTATGTGGTTTTAACAGCACATCTGTCATGTATAAACAAACCTGTAGACCTGTAAAGTTATTGATTATCCATGGTCTACACCTGTAAACCGCTATCTATCCCTATCCTCTTGCTTCTCTCTGTCAGGTGATAGTGGAGATGGTGGCAAGGACCACTGGTACAAGCCCCTGGTGTGGTTCTGGATCCTGCTGGGCCTGGCCTACTTTGCTTCCATCCTGTCCATGGTTGCAAACTGGCTTCGGGTCCTGTCCAAGAAGACCAGGGCTGAGGTGAATGTAAAAACTGATCGGGCCCAGAATAGGAGAGTACAACCTACAAGCAAATGGGCTGCACTGTACACTTTGTCACCTACAGCCACCTGTTCTACTTATCAATGATCCTCCCTTCCTCTCTTATTAACTATATTTTTCTGTTAAGTGTGTTGTGACTCCCTTAAATGCTCTTTAAATAGTGATTTGATCTCTTTCCTCTCTCTCTTCCCAGATGGAGGAGCTCAGAGCCCGTACCACTGACTGGGGTCAGAACATTCAGAACATGTCCGTGGACTTCAGAATGCCAGACGACCCCTTCAAACGACGGCGACGAAAGCGTCGACATGGCCCTCGCAGCCGAGGCAATAGGGCAGGCCATGTGTCTGGGGAGAATGGCCAGCTGAACAGCCAATCAGAGACTGGATCGTCCTCATACTCTTACTCCTCCAACGAGTCAGAGTCTGGTTCTGCGACAGGGTCAGAGGTCACGCAGCATGAGCCGGTAGTAGAGGAAAAACAGAAGGATGTCGATAAGGAGAATGCCTTCCCAGATGCCCTGTATTCCCAGCCTCTGGACTACTTTGGAGAGAACCTGGCATACATTGATGAGTCCTCAGATGCAGTCAGTGGAAAATTACATTTGGATCCCCTGTTGGATCCAGCACAGCCCGTCTCTACACGCTCACGGAAGCCCAAGAGGAGGCGGCCCAGAAGACCACCCCCAGAGAAGAGCCCCAAAATTAGCCCTACCAAGCCTGAGAAGAAAGAGCCCAATGGAGACATAAAACCCCCTGAAAATCCACCGCCACCTCCACCAAAGGATGTATGAACCAAATGCTCAAGGGTGAGTTTGTATGTTTTTTCAGAGTAAGTTGAAAATGGATAAACATAATGGAAAAAAAGAAAATGTATGAAACTGTCAAGTTATAAAACCCTGACTCTGCTCTTTTTAGGGGTGAAAGGAAGAAGAAGTTATGTGAGAAGAACTGAACCTGATTATGTTTTATTCACTACACTGTTCATGTTTCATAAACATTGTTTGAGTGTGTGTATGTCATGTATGCCTGATTCAAATATGGAGTGAGCCTTGATGTAATAACAGAGTGACTTATTAAAATAATCCTAACAAAACTTAACCACGTCACTGCGTTAACCCGATGTTACCTTGGTAGGGTTTTAATAAGGAACTCAATCTTATGTGCCCCTCTCATCCATGTTTGCTTATGGAGAGAGCGCTCCCTACAGGGCAATCATGGAACTGCACAGCCCTGTTTCCTCTGGATAGAATCAGGAGTGAAGCACATCAACATACTTTTTTTTTTTTTTTACTCTGAATCAATTCCTATTGTTTGGCTTTAGAGGGAAAAAAAGCCTTATGACAATAACTCTCCCATAATGAATTTTTCCCTGAATGTCTGGAGCTTAAACTCTAAAGAATAAAGTTTTTGTATATAATAATTCAAGGCATGAGTAAATCCTGTCTCTGCCAATAAGCATATGTGGTCTTGCATGACCTAGCCTAAGTATTACACTAGTGACTTTATGACTGTGTACAGCATATGCCATTGTATACATTATTGAGTATTATTCTTTGAATGTATTACACACAACTGTCATGTAAAATAAACAACACGTTTTTAAAAAATAATCAGTATACTATTTTTTGTTTGCATGCGTGTATGAGAGAGATTTTCCAGCATTTGCATTGTTTTCCAGAGGAACGGAAAGACGACTGTCAGTAAATAAAGGACAATGAAGATACAGTGGCACACTGAGAATGAATAACACAGTCATTGAGAATTATATTGCAGACAACCATCTTCTCTCAATTCCTCAACTTTTATTTTATTTTATTTTTTTATTTCACCTTTATTTAACCAGGTAGGTCAGTTGAGAACAAGTTCTCATTTGCAACTGCGACCTGGCCAAGACAAAGCAAAGCAGTGTGACAAATAACAACACAGAGTTACACATTAAACAAACAGTCAAAAACACAATAGAAAAATCTATATACAGAGTGCAAAATGTAGTGCAAAAATGCAGTAAGTTTAAGAGGTAGAACAATAAATAGACTATAGTGGTGACATAAATTACAGAATTATCATTATTAACACAGGAATGAAAAGTGTGCAAATTATGATGTGCAAATAGAGATACTGGAGTGCAAGATTAGTGAAAATAAACAAAAAAAAATAAATATGGGGATGAGGTAGTAGTGTGGGCTATTTACAGAAGGGCTATATACAGGTGCAGTGATCGATAAGCAGCTTTGACAGCTGATGCTTAAAGTTATTGAGGGAGATAGGAACCTCTAGCTTCAATGATTTTTGCAATTCGTTCCAGTCATTGGCAGCAGCAAACTAATGAACTACATAACTGAGAAGAGAAAAACAACATATAATGTCTTATCAACACATTTCACAACCATTTGCACTTATGAACCCTTAAGGACATTCAAATTGGGAAGTCAATTGTAAAAAAAAAAACAAGTTCATACTCACTGCACTGATACCGGTTGTTGATCATTTGGTAAATGTGACCATAACTCTATACACATGATTCCTGCTTACAATAAAAAGTTCAAACACGTTCAATATGGAAGTGGTCAGATGAAGCGGATGCTAAGCTGCAAGACTGTTTTGCTAGCGCAGACTGGAATATGTTCCAGGATTCATCCGATGGCATTGAAGAGTTTACTACATCAGTCACCGGGTTCATCAATAAGTGCATCGATGACGTCATCCCCACAGTGACAGTACTTACATATCCCAACCAGCCATGGATTACAGGCAACATTCACACTGAGCTAAATGCTGCTGCTTTCAAGGAGCGGGACACTAATCCAGATGCTTATAAGATATCCCGTTACACCCTCCGACGAACCATCCAACAGGTAAAGCATCAAAAAGATTGAATCCTACTACACCGGCTTTGATGCTCGCCGAATGTGGCAGGGCTTGCAAACTATCACAGATTACAAAGGGAAACCCAGCCACGAGCTGCCCAGTGCAAGCAACACTGAACCATGCATGAGAGCACCAGCTGTTCTGGACGGCTGTGTGATCACGCTCTCTGTAGCCAATGTGCGTAAGACCTTTAAACAGTTTAACATTCACAAGGCCGCAGGGCCAGACGGATTACCAGGACGCGTACTCAGAGCATGCGCTGACCAGCTGGCAAGTGTCTTCACTGACATTTTCAACCTCTCCCTGACCCTGTCTGTAAAACCTATATGTTTCAAGCAGACCACCATAGTCCCTGTGCCCAAGAACGCCAACGTAACTTGTCTAAATTACTATCGCCCCATAGCACTTACATCTGTAGCCATTAAATGCTTTTTAAAGGCTGGTCATGGCTCACATCAACACATCCCAGACAGCCTGGAACCACTCCACTTTTCATACCGCTCCAACAGATCCACAGATGATGCAATCTCTATTGCATTCCAGACGGCCCTTTCCCACCTGGACAAGAGGAACAGCTATGTGTAAATGCTGATCAATGACTACAGCTCAGCGTTACTGCCCATAGTCATAGTGCCTTCCAAGCTCATCACTAAGCTAAGGACCCTGGGACTGAACATCTTCTTCTGCAACTGGATCCTGGACTTCCCGACGGGCCTTCCCCAAGTGGTGAGGGTAGGCAACAACACATCTGCCACGCTGACCCTCAACACGGGGGGGCCCTCAGGGGTGCGTGCTAAGTCCCCTCCAATTGATTAGACATGATTTGGAAAGGCACTATATACGGTCCCACAGTTGAGAGTGCATTTCAGAGCAAAAACAAAGTCATGAGGTTGAAGGAATTGTCCGTAGAGCTCTGAGACAGGATTGTGTTGAGGCACAGATCTGGGGAAGGGTATCAAAAAATGTTTGCAGCATTGAATGTCCCCAAGAACACAGTGGCCTCCATCATTCTTCAATGGAAGATGTTTGGAACCACCAAGACTCTTCCTAGAGCTGGCCACCCAGCCAAACTGAGCAATCAGGGGAGAAGGGCCTTGGTCAGGGAGGTGACCAAGAACCTGATGGTCACTCTGACAGAGCTCCAGAGTTCCTCTGTGGAGATGGGAGAACCTTCCAGAAGGACAACCATCTCTGCAGAACTCCACCAATCAGGCCTTTATGGTAGAGTGGCCTGACGGAAGCCACTCCTCAGTAAAAGGCAAATGACAGCCCGATTGGAGTTTGCCAAAAGGCACCTAAAGACTCTCAGGCCATGAGAAACAAGATTCTCTGGTCTGATGAAACCAAGATTGAACTCTTTGGCCTGAATGCCAGGTGTCACATCTGGAGGAAACGTGGCATCATCACTACGGTGAAGCATGGTGGTGGCAGCATCATGCTGTGGGGATGCTTTTCAGTGGCAGGGACTGGGAAACCGAGCAAAGTACAGAGAGAGGACCTCAGACTGGGGCGAAGGTTCACCTTCCAACAGAACAACGACCCTAAGCACACAGCCAAGACAACGCAGGAGTGGCTTCAGGACAAGTCTCTGAATGTCCTTGAGTGGCCCAGCCAGAGCCTGGACTTGAACCTAATCGAACATCTCTGGAGAGACCTGAAAATAGCTGTGCAGCAATGCTCCCCATCCAACCTGGCAGAGTTTGAGAGGATCTGCAGAGAAGAATGGGAGAAACTCCCCAAATACAGGTGTGCCAAGCTTGTAGCGTCATACCCAAGAAGACTCGATGCTGTAATTGCTGCCAAAGGTGCTTCAACAAAGTACTGAGTAAAGGGTCTGAATACTTATGTAAAGGTGATATTTCAGTTTTTATTTGTTATAAATTAGCAAATAAATCTAAAAACCTGTTTTTGCTTTGTCATTATGGGTTATTGTGTGTAGATTGATGAGGGAAAAAAGCAATTGAATACATTTTAGAATAAGGCTGTAACGTAACAAAATGTGTAAAAAGTTAGGGGTCTGAATACTTTCTGAAGGCACTGTGCTTATTGATGTTGCTGAGGTAAGATAACGCAGTTATGAAAGGTTCTCACTTGACCATGAGAGTGAGAGGTTAGTTGTCACCTTAAGACATTTTTTCCCAATTGATCTTGACATACTGGTCTCTGTCACTGCTGCTGTGCTCATGATAGATGCCCAGTGTGTGGACATGTGGTTCTCAACTCACCCAGTTTTACTCTGAATGTCAATGTAGTCTGACTGGCCACTCCATCAGTGATGAAGACCAATAAGACTTCTGTCTCACTTGCGTTATCACATCATAACATCAGGTTATATGTGTTCATGGCTTAATAATACATAATGAATGTGCTATGTCAATAACTATTTTCACTTACAGAAGTAATCGTCTTATGATATATGGCACCTCCACCAATCCAGAGGAGGATTTGGTCCATCTGCAGTAGTTGCTGTTGCCCCAACACTTGATGGCGTTTATGATCCTGGGTACAGCTACATCTCCCTCCATCAGCATCTGGCTCTTCCCTTGGTGCAAAGAGTTGAGTGGATCACATAACGAAGATATGGATTGTAGATGTTATTTTAATCAGATACTGACTTGTGAGCTTATGAGTAAATCATATTTACCTTTGTTTGCCTCAATGATCTAGTGATGTCTAAAGTGTTAGATTATTTGGTCCTGACATCTGAACAGGAGTGTACAGTTACACGGCAGATGCCATACTGCAGTATTTCAGTCTTTCTTGCTAGTTCAGTATTGTGTTTCTAGCTAGTGTTGTAAATTGGACAAATAATATGTACATTTTCAATATACAGTAGACTTGATTATTATGTTTTTACACTGCGGCTACTCACTGTTTTATCTATGCATAGTCACTTTACCCCTACCAACATGTGCAAATTACCACGACTAACCTGTACCCCCCCACATTGACTCAGTACCGATACCCCTGTATATAGCCTTGTTATTGTTATTGTGTTATTTTTATTACATTTTTTAAACTTTAGTAACTATTTTCTTAACTCTACTTCTTGAACTGCATTGTTGGTTAAGAGCTTGTAAGTAAGCATTTCATGGTGTATTCGGCGCATGTGACAAATAAAATGTGATTTTATATATAGCACTGAACAGTATTGTGCAATTAGAGTGAAGATGGGCCGTTCTTGCAGAGGAGACAATCACAGCGTGAGTGATTCTGAACACTACAGTGAGTTGAGAGTTTAGATAGGAGCTCAGCAGTGCTGAGGGCTCCAGCTCTTACCAGGGGAGAGTGGGCCTGGGAGAGGTCAAGCAGGAGCAGGGCCAAGATGGTGAAGATGAGGCTCTGGTCCATGTTCTTTCAGCAGGTGGAGATGCTCAGAGAGGATCAGGTGGAAGCAGGTTTGTGAGTGAGACTGAGCATAGTTTTTATATAGCCACACAGGGAGGGACCAGCAGTGGGCTTAGGCCATATGTCAACACTCGAGGCCTAAAACAAGTATTTTAGAAGAGGGATTACTGCAGTAACCTCACCCATCCATTCAGTCACTGACTCAGAATACACCTACAAGGGCAGGTAGAGTTGTGATGTTTTTCATGAATAGTCTTAGCTCTAATTAATCTTCATCTGATTACAGATAGTAAGTCTAGGCATCTACAATTTATAAATCAAGTTGGACATATGGGAGTACGGAGTTGGCAAAGCTCCCATACTTAAAATATCCCTCCAAGAAGAGTGAATTTATAGAATCCATTAGTAAATGAATTAAGTGCTGTATATATTACATGAATTCGGTGCATTTAACATATGAACATAAATCTGTATTGATTAAGGGCTCTATTCATTCCGTATTGCTGAAATTCAGCGTTATGGCGTGATTGAAATTTAAATGCAATGTTCTTGTGTTAGCGGAGACCGTGTTCATGGTAAACGCTGCAGATGTTGTCTCAGCGATACAGATTGAACAGAGCCCTAATGGTCCAAATGGTTCTGAGTCCATTGTGGATGTACTGTCACTAACTAAACCTTCTACTTTTAACACTTTACATTAAGGTACCATTTATAAAGTGTACAAAGTTCTTAAGAAATAGTAAATAATTTGTTTTAGATCATAAACTACAGACAATAGTTAGTTTACTATAGTTCAATTATAGTTTATTGTATTACATTGTTTAATATACATAAATATAAAAGAGTTGTAAACAATATGTTGATCCCATAATCACGTTATCTGACACACTGGGTGAGGTTGCTGCAGTAATCCCTATGCTAAAAGGCATGTTAAGACCCAAAGTGATGATAAAAAGCATAAAGCTGACTGGTAGCCCCTCCCTATGTGGGTCTCTGACAGTCTCACACACCTGCTCCTATGCACCTGATGACGGTATTAAAAGGTCATCCATTTAGATAAGGTAAAGAGGTCGATCAAAACAAAGGAGTTGCCATGGAATCGTGTGGGGGTAAGGGCTGTCTCCTCATTGCCTACATTTAGGCTATTGTTTATATATGTATTTCAGATGTTATGGTAAAAAGCTGAGTGTAATGCTTGTATGGATGTCAACCCTAACATATGTTCCTCTTCAACTTTGGTAGGTAGCCTAGTGGTTAAGAGTGTTGGACCATTAACTGAAAGGTTGCTAGTTTGAATCCCTGAGCCGGCTAGGTGAAAAAATTGGCTGTTGTGCCCTTAAGCAAGGCAGTTAACCCTTAACAACAACTGGGTGCCGATTACCTTGATTAAGGCAGCCAACCCCACACCTCTCTGATTCAGAGGGGTTGGGTTAAATGCGGAAGAAACATTTTGGTTGAATGCATTCAGTTGTGCAACTGACTATACCCTTTTCCAATCAACTGCATTACAGTAAAAAGCGACTGACTACAACCACCGATTTCTGTAACCATCTTATTTGAACAGGATTTAGCAGTCACTTCTAAAACCGAAAAGGGACAACTTGTACAGCCAAATCTATCCAAATCAGACTTTAGAAACCACATTGTGGGACTGTTACAATACATAAATCATTACGGATTTGAGGAATATCCACTTTGTTAGATCAGATTTGCTGAATGTGCTCCATCTGGCCAATGGAACGGTCTGCATTCCAATGACTGCTTTACCGCATCTATGACTGCCATTTTCATACCATTCTGGAACTTTGAGGGGTCATGACATATCCCCTCTAGTAATTCAATAGGATCTCAATGAGTTTATTCTACATTGCAGTGCAGGCGAGTTTGAGAGCGTCAAACCGTGATGTATCCAGTGCTCGACTTGGGCAAGAGTTCACCGGCGCTGAGTGTCAGCACCTCAAACGTTCTTCTGCTTGAGCTCCAAAAATGTTGTGACTGACTGACTGACTCATCTATAAATAATGAGTCGTTATTTATGATGCAAGTTGATTTGTAGATCAGTCAGTCGGCAGTCGTCTGTACTGTCGGCTGCAATGTCGAACAAGCCCTATGGCTCTGATAAAGCGTCAAGCCTGCATGCGCAGTGGAGTCTGTGACCTTGTGCTCGAGGACACGAACGCAGACGTCATAAATAAAGACACCACTAGAGAGCGCTACAATACAACAACTAATAAAATGCGACAATTCAGATTCCCCTGACATCGAAAAGCTAAAAAAATAAATATATATCAATGTAATATGTCTGTCCTCTTTCTAAATCTATACCATTTATGTATGCTAAAATATTGCCACTCAAAACTAATGCTGACAGGTATCCTATTACACAATGACCCAGTAATAACTAACACGTCATGTGAAATGCCATGCGGTCAAACAGTTATGTGTGTTTGGCTTCTGGATGAGTAAAATTAAGATACCAGTATGCATTCTCCATTCAGACAGGATAGGGTTGTTTACTATATAGAGGATGTCGGTCTTCAGAGATGCAATGCCACGGAAGAATGGGAGTCCTAGATTGTAATGTTCTGCAGTCTGGTGGAACATTTCCTGACATGATAAGGCCTACAGTTTTTTTTTTATATATATATATCACTCTCTTTCAACCCTTCTCTCATTTTGACCATGCCCCGTTTCCCTGTTTGCTCAGTTCACTCTTGGTTACCCAACCTTAGATGGACAAGAACAGGTTGAGGACACCCTAAATAATTAACCCCCTTTATATCTGTCTCTGCATCCATTTGGCAGCAGACCCCCAACACTGGGCATAATTCACTAGAAATGAAGCATAATTCACTAGAAATGCTTGGCATAGCCAAGCTGTCTCATGGGGAGGGGGGGCATTAAAAGTATTCAAAATTAGATGAGTGGGCTACAGTAGTAAGATGAATTGGCTACAGTAGTAAGATACATCTACGCACAACAACTGGATCACAAAGAGAGTAGCCTAGCTGTGTGGAAGCTATAGTAAGCATACACTTTTTACTATACAAAGCATTATCTGTATGGTTGCTAGTTTTAGTGCCTATGTGTCTGTTGTTCACACCTGTCTCTGGTCATATGACCTGTCAGCATGCCACCATCCCAGGCCATGGCCTCCTTTGATGTACAGCACATTTGTACATACCTATTCTAAAGTCATACAATGCATCACATGACTCCTCAAAAGAGTAGTGTTTAGAGGACTAGGCAAGGCATCTTATTGTATAACATCTTTATTAACAATAATGAATAAAAACATTCACTTCAAGCTCCTAAAACTACCAAAAGCCCAGAATATAGTGTATGTGAAACACAGTTTTTGCAATAGGAGGATAATGCGTGTGGAGCTGGTGTAGAGGCTGACTGCAACATCATGCAGCCCGTTTGAAATGCAGCGCATGCGGAATCAGTGTATGACCTTCAATTCAAGGTCGATGTTTTTCTCAATGACAACGGGAACACTTCCATCAGTCTCCTATCTCTCTGCAGTGTCTCTGAAAATATTCTCAGACATCATAGGTCTAACACATGAACATACAATACATTATTATAACCTAATTATTTTATGATTGATGGGTTTGATTAAAGTATAAAATATTTGTATTATAGGAGACTACCACATATGGTCTTCCTCAAGATAAGCTATTTTAACAAATATACTAATTAGATAATTCTAGTTGCCAACTGGTCTGTTTTAAAAGGAATTTTCCGGGACACTGGACATAGTTGTCGGCTCTTTTCCATGACAGCGTTAGCATTGCACGAGCTCCTTTCGATAGCACTGCATGCGCACCCTCTCCCTTCCTCTACGGATGCCAGCTGTTATAGTCAAGTTACCAAGCGGATTCGAGACTTCGGTTTTTCCTCTTCTCATCTCGTTGCAGTCGTCCACTGACCCCCACTTCCTTGGCCTCGATCCAAAACTCCGCGTACCAGCTGACGAGTGTTGCCTACGTAGCGCAGTGAGCCGGGTCAGTGTCACAAGACTAAGAGCGCGGCTGCAAACATTTTCCATGCCATCTAAAGCTATGTTTACTATGGTGTCGTTTGAACCATTGGAGGACATTAATTCCACTGCATTACAGACATCTACGAATAGAAAGTATTTTGCAAATTGGCCTATAATTAACTGGTTATTGTTCATTAGGAACTCGGGTATGACAGGACTAGGAAAGAGTGCAGTATTTATATTGTGTAGCTATTTGGATTGCATAATCAAATAGCTGTTTCAGAAATGAAGTAGGCTAGGCCTATATCTACAAATTATCAAACTGTATAAGCCATTCAAAAAGTAGCATTTATGGAAGTTTGTAGGCCTAACTAATTGACCTTCCTGGTAAAAATAAAGGTAAATACAAAATGTAATAAAATATCGTCTATTATTGGTCCAGCTATTTGTATATGATTTAAAATGTGCTAGGACTACTGTAAATTATTGAAATACCTGAACCTGTAAAACGAATTATGGCATATTACTGATTTGCATTGGAGTTTAGAGGCAGGCACTCTTAATGCGATTTCTGTATGTTGGTAGTTAGCACGATCTAAATACCATAGGTAATGATCACGACAGATTTGTTTCTATATGCGATGTATAAAAAAAACTTAACGAGTGAGGCTGCAGGCAGACGCTAGGCTACAGTAGGTCATTTTTTCATTGTTGCAACGCCGGTGACGCTGATGGAAGCAGGCTGGATTGGAGGGCGCGCACGGACGTAACGGAGACACCGCAGACGCAAATTGAGAGAGGGAGGAGAATGGACAAGGGATAGGCTATACGTAACTAGAACCTCAGTTGTAGCAGCGAGGATAATCTACAACGTCCAGTAGGCTACAGTAACATCAATATGCGGGACCAGGCCTGATAAGAGAATAGCCTATGCCTATGGATTAAATACCAAATTTGGTTGACCATTTTTTATCAGCTGCAATCAGTCTTTCGACACTGTGTCCCTTGATACATTGTCGCAACATACTTTATATTTTCAAGCAATCATTTTAGAAACATATTGCGCTACGACAACTGATCGCAGCTCAGATCCTGCAATTTAAACATAAATACATGTTATAGGCTATTATTTTGGTCACGAACTGCATCCCCTCTTGTGGCAATGTCGAAAATCCGGTGAGTTTAACCGTGGCTTGTAGTGGAGTTATCTGTGGCTTCCGTGGCTACGGTACTGCCTGATTTGAGACCTCTTTCCTGCGATGTTCACACAAATGCAAGTAAGTGCTTGATAATGGTCAACATTGTAAATCTGTCAAAATATAGGCATACTGTAGTCTGTATTCCGTCTGAATCATTTGCACGCGCAGTTCCTCTATTATGCAGCTGATTAACTTTGCGTGACCACGTTATACGTTATTGAAGGGGATGCGCGAACGATAATTGTAACGGTACGTTGCTGTAATAATAAGATACCGAATGCTTTGGCATGTGTGTTGTGTCACTGGGACATCATGACTGACCCAAAGAGTTAGGTCCACCCCCTCAGCAAGCTATAGCTTTACCCTCAGTCATCAGCGCAATTTGGTTACCTACACATACTCATGTAGGTTTTTATTAATCCAAACAGATTGCAGGGATTTATTAATCCAAACAGATTGGTATGAAATAGAACCAAGTATCCTTACTGTAGCATTTAGCCTGCAGTCAACTAGTTCTTGTTTCTGGACTTTGGCTACTACAATCATCAAATTGTACATATATATTTTTGACCATTTAGCAGACAGACACTTACCCAGAGTGATTTACAGGAGCAATTAGGGTTAAGTGTCTTGCTCAAGGGCACATAAACAGATTTTTTACTTAGTCGGCTCATAGATTCAAACCAGCAACCTTCCGGTTACTGTCCCAAAGCGCTTAACCGCTAGGCTACCTTCTACCTTTATCTCTCCAGGTAAAGGCTAGTCCTGACCAATAGTCTTTGATGGCATACTGAGTGACAACCATCATTTAAAGATACTTGTATGCTTTATGAACTCAGTTTAAACACACACACAGTCCAGTTTCTCAACTGCTGTTCAGTTAGTACATTTCATCATTAGAATGCAGGTGTCCCAAGGGAATAACCTGTGCAAAATATGGCCCTCCAGGACCAGGATTGAGATTCCTGATCTTAAGAAGCCATAATCCAGTTTTACAATTAACCTTTCACCGGTCTGAGATCAGTTGGCAAGGTCACCTCTGCTGCTCTCACAGTCTCTCCACAGTGCTGCATGCAAAGCTTTCAGATTGAACTTTAGATATGTCATACTCCTCAGTCCTTTAGACAGAAACACCAACTGTGCTCTAACAGTTTTTAATCCAAGATAAGGAACATTCACAGATAGTAAATGATAGTTAACTAAAAACAAATACTGGTACCAGAAGGTAGGAAACAGAATTGGGTCTTTTGTTGATTCTGTTACTGTTGAGTTTGAAGTATCAATTGTCAAGATAGATTTACTTTGCTCAGAGCTCATGATGGTCATTCAAAGCCTTTATAACCTTTTTATAATGTGCTAAGATGTTGTAGAAGACGGTGCCTCTCATCATGCAGAACTTGAGTTAGTAAAAAGATGACACTATCTAGAAACAGTTTTAGATTGTTGTTATTTGTCTTGTCAGTTTTTGAGCTTCACTTTAGATCAAACTATTTGTGATACATGTGAACAATAGTTATGGTGCTGTATTTGCAACCTAATATGTGAAAATGTATATAAATAATTATGCACTATTTTATACATATACATGTAAATAAGAGATTATTTTCACTTTTCCCCCATAATATACCAATTTAGTCATCTTATCCCCAAACATTTCATCCAATATTTTTTTGTTCCCCTCGCATAAAACATTCACCCAACTTAAACCTTTTTCTGTGTGCTTGTGTCTGAGGGAGGCCGAATTGCAGTTACTCTATCTGTCCTTCAAGCTTTCCTGTGACTTTGACCTTTGGAATGTGTCACAGAGGGAGAGAGTTGGGGGAGGGGTGGTTGGGTGTAGTGTGCAGAAACGTGTGTATGCGTGCTTGTGTGGGAATGAGAAATGTGACTGCAATGATCTAAATTGTACCTGTGAGAAAGACAAAGAAATGGTTTCCCCCTCTGTCAGCAATTTCTACCAAATGGTGTTGATGAAGATAACAGGACACAGTGTGTGATAGACAGTCACTCAGTAATTTGATACAATTTGGTTTAGAGATAGGGAGTAGCCTAGTAGTTTTACAAAGCTTTGACAAATCTCTGTAAATCCCCCCCACACACACACACATTTTGTTGGCTATAGATTTCCATACCCTAATAAGTTGGAAAAACCTAGACAGAGTGCTTAAAATATGATTGAGCCCTATATCAAGAAAGAATACTAACATCTCCGGGCTTATGTTGGATAAAGCAGCCATTATGTTTGGTGCAGAGTACATACAGCATGTACATGTGTGTGGGGGAGTTAAGATTTAGATAAAGTAACAATTGGGAGACCAAGATTAAATGTGTTTTGTCCCTGTCCTATGATATATATCTTGAACACGTACATAACATGAGTTATGTCTTCCCTTTTAGGTTTCCTGATAATTGGACTGTTCTACCCAGACCATAGCCACACTTCTAAACCAATAGAAAGTGAGTGGGCTTACCAGGAGAGGAGAGGAATACGACTTTTTTGCAGCACAGCACACAGGTAATTGCTTTGTCTTCTATATCCTTCAATCAAATCTGAACCACCAGTAATTATGGATGTTCAATAATGATCTGATCTATTCATGCGGTTGTGAAGTTGTATGCTTAAAACTATTTTGAAGATATGGTCAAACTGATTGATTTTAGACACTAACTGAGTGTAGGCTTATATACACTAAGCCTGTGGAGTATAAGCTTGATACAAGTTTGAGGAGTTTAATGATTTCACAGATCAGAAAGTTGCCATTATTTGTCAAAGTTAAGTTGTTTATTCATGACGTGTTGGCTTTTTATCAATACTTTTAGAAATGCTACGAAGGCATACTGTAGTAGGCCGGGGTAGACACAGTCACCCATGTCTCAGTCTGTCATTGAATGACTGTTACGTTAACTACTTCCTATTATGCATCAGACCTCCCATCTTGTCTGAAAACCAACATTCGATTCCGACACGTTTTAGGATCATGACACGTTTTAGACGCGTTATAACATGTTAGCTACGTTGTGTAGCCTGTCAACAACACACACCTGCGTGATAATATCGCCGAGAGCAAGCAAACACTTGGGGAACTCAAGCTACATTGAGGGAAATAGCTAGCTAGCTAGAGGTAAGTTGATATCACCTGATGAGGAAAGCCAACAATACACATAGATTGCTAGCTCAGTTAGCCAACGTTAGCTAGCTAGCTACTAGTATATTTTTCTCATTCTGCTAGATAACTCGATAGTTAATATTTGCTGGAAGGCTAGCTCGTTGTGTTTGAGAATGTGCAAACGCCAAACATGGAACTTCACTTGCTATATCGGCTAACTGTGATACTGTCTAGATAGCTAGGTAAATTCCGTATAAAGTCAGGCAACATAATAGGGACGTGGCATTCATTTTCATATTATCTACACTATTTCCTTTACCTGATCAACCTGCCTCTTTCACAGTCTCACGAATGGCTTTGCCCGACATAAAGTACACTAAAAATAGCTAGTAAATGTATTGCTGCTAACACAGCTCTCACATGCACTGCACATTTACTGAATCTTGCGGGGGCTTCTTCCGGTTGTCTCGAGGTTGAGTTCAGCGGCGGATGACAGATGATACTGTTAAGGCGCATTCTGACAAATAGGTGTGAAGACCTCAGCATTTGTTAGATAATTGTCAGATAATTGACATCTCTGTCTTAGCACTTCATTATCACTCTTGAATATGTTAATTTGTTAAAAGTCAGGAAAGTATTATTTACCTGTCGGGATCATCATTATCGAAAAATTGTAATTATTGCATAGCTTCACAAATAATGGGTAAATAATAAATGGTCACCTATGCCAAAGATGGGAGCTAGAACAGGAAGTGAAATTCTTTACATGGACATATTTACTAGAAAGCATATGTGTCTGTGTCTGTCTCACTCCTTTGCAGTTGGATGTAATTCCTGTTACAAATAGTAGAGAGGTGGGGTTGGGGCCAGGGTAGTAATGTCATAGTTGACGTGTTACGTAAAGGCGTAAAGATTACAGGCCATAGTGAACAGTGTGTGAGAAGCATTGGGCCACTGGACCAACCAAAGTACATTGGCCTACATTGCAACACCTCCTGCTGAGCTGTGGAAAGGAGGAGAAAGGTTGGCCCAGTGGCCTACAGTGTAGAGTTCAGAGACAGGCTCCCCGTTTTACACAATCCCTGTCTGTGTGCTGTGTGCTGTCCTAATCCCAGAATCTCTGTATTTTTAAGTAACATTTTTGCATTGCATTTTAAAAGTTCTCTTTCTTCAGTTGTTCAGATGATTAAGTGATAATGGGGCGGCAGGTAGCTGAGTGGTTAGAGCATTGGGCCTGTAACTGAGAGGTTGCTGGATCGAATCCCCCAGCTGAAAGATTGCCCATGCACAAGGTTCCAGTGCATTATAATGGAGAGTGTAGGAGTGTTGTCCATCTCCTTACTGGGATTCCTTATGGGGTTAAGGGATTGCTGCTACTCTGCTCTGGATTAATGACCCTAATCTGGAGAGGTCAGAGTAGGTTGGAGCTGGGATTATGGTCTCTCTCACATCCCTTAGCATTTTAGCACTCAAATACGGTGCTCCCACAAGCACGCACGCTCAAACACTCTCTCCCGTCCCCTTCTCTTTCTCCATCTCACTCACCTACTTCTCTCTCTCTCGTAATTCAAAATATCCCATTATTGTTATGTAAATTATTCTCTGCTGGTGTGCAGCCATTTGTCTTATAGGCTACACTGCATATTTATGAGGCAATAGGCGCCCACACTGCAGCAGGGCTGGGATACGACATTATCACGATACTTAGGTGCCGATACGATATGTATTGCGATTCTCACAATTTATTTATTTATTGCGGTTCAATATTGTGATTTGATGTTCCAAACATGTGTCTACTGCAGAGAGATGAGAGCATGATAAAATTTGTTTTGATCAGACATGGAAATAAAAGTGCTGAAAATATGTTGTCTCACTAAAAAAGAAGATGGAGAACAAGCTAAATGATGTAAAATACCAGAGTTTTGGCGCAGGTACAGCTGACCAGCGCTAGCTAACAGACTTTGATTCCAATATAAGATTGTCCCAAATAATATTGCGAGATGCAACTGTAGTGGTTTTTCCTCCCATCACTACACTGCAGTGCCTTACATTTTGACTGTGAAAGCCTACAGTTTGTTTTAGCTTTTAAGAAGGGAAAATTAGGCCTATTGCAGAGCGTGTATTATCTTCAGTATATGCAGCTCTCTGTTGATGCTTGACAGTCAAGCCAAAGGTGTCTTCGCCGTGACTTGTCAGATGTCAAGCGAGTGATATAATTCAGCGATGAGGCAACAGCTTTGATTATCTTAATTTTGTCTCCTTTGGATTGATGATGGTCCTGGTTGTCTGGAGGGGTGTATTGATACTAACATGTAATGAAAGAGTGACACAGAAGTGGATGTGTGACAGTCTAATACCTTTGTCTCACTTCCCCCCTCCCCTCTCCCACCTTTCTCCCCTCCGTCTGCAGTGATCATGTCTTCCAGGGATCGTCGGTCAGACCTGTACATCAAGGCAGAGCCCAGCAGTCCAGAGGGAGGTGGAGGAGGCCGGGCCAGCCCAGGGGGAGCCTCCTCAGACTCCTCCCAGAGTGGTGGAGGTGGGACAAGAGGAGACGGGGTAGGGCGCTACTCACCCCCTCTGTACACCCCGGCCCTGCGCTGCCATTTTAAGGAGGAGGGTGGTGATGGGGCGGAGGAGGGATCCACAGGTAGCGGAGGAGGGCGGTGCAAGTATGCCCTGAGCACGCTACCCAAGAGACTGTGCTTAGTATGTGGAGATGTAGGGTCCGGCTACCACTACGGTGTAGCCTCATGTGAGGCATGCAAGGCCTTCTTCAAAAGAACCATCCAGGGTAAGGATGTGTGTGTAGGTGAAGTTGAGTGTGTGTCCTGTGCGTTTCTGCAATCCAGTATAATGAATGAAGTGGGATAGACCTTAATTGCTTGGACAGAAGTCTCATATCGCTATGGTTTGTTTCTTCTCCTTCTCTCTGTGCTTCTTTCCACCTCCTTGCCTTACATACAGGTAACATTGAATATAGCTGTCCGGCGTCAAACGAGTGTGAGATCACCAAGAGGCGCAGGAAGGCTTGCCAAGCGTGCCGCTTCACCAAGTGCCTCAAAGTGGGCATGCTGAAAGAGGGTAAGTGTATGATCCAGAGCCCTTAACTAGTGGGCTCGTCTGGTCGGGAGGCTGTTTGATGCAGTGTGAAAAGTAGTTATTTGATTAAGATCTGCCTTTTTTTAATCTTCATACTTCTCCAAATAGAGGGAGTTTATTTGTCTTTTTCTCTCTCACTCTCCTTTTCCATTTCTCTTCATTGTCGTGGTGTTGTGTGTCGCAGGAGTCCGTTTGGACCGGGTCAGAGGTGGGAGGCAGAAGTATAAAAGACGTCCAGAGGTGGAGAATGCGACCTATCAGAGTGCCCCGCTACCTCTTAGGAAGGAAGGGGAGAAAGGTAGATTGTTCAGGAGACGTTTTCAGAGTTTGTCTTGAAAGAACACTCTTAACTGTGAAGTCCGTTTTTCCAGAGAGCCCTCATTTCTCAACAGAACTTCAAGTAACATCATGGAACTATTACCACACGAGGACGAGTTTAGATTAACATAGTGCCTTTGTTCTTTGTTTTATGGTAAATGTAACATCAGTTGTGCCATGACCTTTGCTTTCTCTGTGTGTGTGTGTGTGTGTGTGTGACCCAGGCTCCTCCAACATCATCGTGTCTCACCTCCTGGTGGCAGAGCCAGAGAAACTCTTTGCCATGCCTGACCCCCTGCAGCCTGATACAGCTCAGCGCACACTCACCACCCTCTGTGACCTCGCGGACCGCGAACTGGTCGTCATCATCGGCTGGGCCAAACACATCCCCGGTATGGGGGGCAGTGGTTAGTGGGGGGAGGGAGATTGTCGTGGGAAAAGAATGGCAGAAAGTAAGGTGAAATAAGTTAGTGGAACTAGCCCTGAGCTCTTATCAGTAGCCCTGCAGTGGTTCACTATGCCTTAGTCAGGAACTAGAATGCGGTCTCGTTGTATCCGCTTTTTGTCTAGTGGTTGATCAGTCAGTCTACCCTGTACCCTCCTGTAGGCTTCCTGTCGCTGTCCCTGGCAGACCAGATGTCGGTGCTGCAGTCCGTGTGGCTGGAGGTACTGGTCCTGGGTGTGGCCTTCCGCTCCCTGGGCTGTGAGGATGAGGTAGTGTTCGCTGAGGACTTTGTCCTTGACGAGGAGATGTCCCGCGTGGCTGGACTGACAGAGCTCAACGCAGCCATCAGCCAGCTGGCCCGACGCTTTCGCTCCCTGCAGCTTGACCGGGAGGAGTTTGTCATGCTCAAAGCCATCGCACTCACTAACTCAGGTAAACTAGCCATACAAAAGTATAGCCATAGAGTACCTTTACAATCAGCATTATGTGGGGTGTCACAACATGAAAATGTGTTGAAAGCAGTAGGTGAGACTGAAATACCGAACCCTCCATATGTACAACATACATTATTTGAAGCACTATTCTACTTTCAGTTTCATTAAGCAACAGTTTATGTCCAACAGTTTATTTAAAACGAAAATACAACTCAAGAAATCAGCGAAGACAGATTAGTAGAGATCTGTGTCATATTCGTTGGTGAAAATAATTCCAGCCCTGAGGGACTGACAGACAATTACTGTAAATGGCAGATTCACCCCTACGGTCTGCTTAGCCCACAAAGGCACCATTTGTTATGCAAATACAAAGATGGTCATTACTCTGGACCGGTTTGTCCTGTTCCTTAATCACCCACGTTTGCTGCCAAACACAATCTTACAAAACCATCTCTCCAAAAGATAAAAGAAAGCATTTAGAAAAAACACCCTGTTCCCCCAATGATATACACTCTGACCATGCTCTCCCTCTCCCCTGCCAGACTCTGTGTACATAGAGGACATGGAGGCGGTGCAGAAGCTTAGGGACCTCCTCCACCAGACCCTGTTGGAGATGGAGTGCCAGCGACATCCCGAGGACCCCCAGCGGGTGGGGCGCCTCCTCCTCACCCTCCCCCTCCTCCGCCAGACGGCTGGCCGTGCCCTCACCACCTTCTACAGCATCAAGACCCGAGGCGGTGTGCCCATGCACAAACTCTTCCTAGAGATGCTGGAAGCCATGATGGACTCGCCCTAGAGAGAAGGGAGGATGAGGAGGAGTCAAGGAGAGCAGATGCAGAGCGGATGCAAGGGCACGATGAGAGACAGGCAATCTGCAAAGAGTGAATGGCTGGCTGGTGTGAATGGAGAGGATTTTATTAGATTTTGATAATGAAGAATGTGGAGATTATCTCTGGATTTTTTAGCATAGACTCTTCAGAGATTCAAAATGGTGTTAAAAAAACGGAGAAAACATGTATACATGTTGTAGATGCCCTCAGTGGAGGTTGATGGTGGAGTTTATTTCCTTAATACCTGACTGCCAAACTTAATTGAAAGAGTCCAAGATATAGTCAGTTTGAAA
Source organism: Thymallus thymallus (assembly GCA_023634145.1). NCBI lineage: Eukaryota > Metazoa > Chordata > Actinopteri > Salmoniformes > Salmonidae > Thymallus > Thymallus thymallus. Next base: position 10,320,956 of record CM042404.1, read on the forward strand.
ATGGGAAGCAACTCAATGAAAGACATCCAATAAATTTGAATGTCAGAATCATATTAGATTTCCACAATCCCTAAGGTTTTTCATTTGTAGCACTACCCACTGGACACAGAAGTCAATTCAACGTCTATTCCATGTTGGTTCAACGTAATTTCATTAAAATTATGTGTAAACAATGTTGATTCAATCAGTGTGTACCCAGTGGGTAATCTTCAATTCAGAAACTACTGAAGGACTGCAGTTAGATATCTAAGACCAGACTGTACCCTTGTGGCTTAGTCTTGATTGCAAAAAAATGCAATATCTCCCTCCACACAAAAGCCATACTAAAATACCAGGCAAAGAAACAACCATTTACAAAGACTGCAGTATAGGGTCAGACCAACATGCACCCATAAGAGTAGTAGGTTAGTCTACATAGAGAGACACACAGTCTTACAATTTATTTATAGGAATTACTTGCAATATTTTTTAAGCAATACAATACATTACATACAAAAAAAGTTGCATACAAAAAAAAAATAATAGTGTTGACTGGTGAGGCAATGACTGGCTATACGTATAGGTCTAGGTGGCAGGGTGGGTGTGGAAAAACGGCTTATAACAGTGCAATTGATTATTAGTCCAAGAAAAGGGAATATGATGACTGTCAACAAAAAGTGTCGCTGTACTTGGAAGTTGTTTTGATTTTATTTATACTATAAGTAGTCCCAATAGGCATACAAAAAAATGTATTCTGCGCAAGCATTTGTGTAAGTGTATGTGAGAGAGAGAGAGAGAGAGCGAGAGAGAGAGAAGGTGTAATTTTGCAGTGTTGTCACCACAGTGAAGCGGCAAGATCAGGGAAAAAAGCAAGTGTTCTACTTTCTTTGTCAGCCTGGCCGTAACAGAGTGAATAAAGAAGATTGGGTCAGAGGGGAACTACAATGGCTCCTGAGCATTTTTTGATTGGATACTTGATTCTCCAGATCTCTTCGCTGGTCCTCTCCAACCCCTCTGATTCAGATGGAATGTGCTGTTTAAAACCGTTAGTTTGATTAAACTGACTGCCGTTATTAGTGATGAAATCGATTTGGGGCTAAAATTAGGAATTTAAACTGTTATATATGAGATGTTGTTTCATCAGAACAGCTTGCTTCTCCTCTTGCAGCTGCTGAAAGGCTGAAGAAAGGGACTGCTGTTGTTTTGACCTGGAGGTCTTCGTACTGTGTATGACCTTTGAACTGCAAGCCTAATAGTGCCCAAATGGGGTTTAGAGCAACATGAAATGCAACACATTCAGCCTCATATGGGAATCTACAGCCAGTCTGACTGAGACCATCCTTTTAGTCCATCTCATAGTTTCTATTTGTTTGTTTACTTGTTACTCTGTTTTATGGGCTTCATTGGTGATAAACATTCATCTATTCAGAGCCCTTACAATGTCTATAAGTTACTGTGTCTGTAAGCTACCGTGTCTGTAAGCTACAGTGTCTGTAAGTTACAGTGTCTGTAAGCTACCGTTTCTGTAAGTTACAGTGTCTGTAAGTTACTGTGTCTGTAAGCTACCGTGTCTGTAAGCTACAGTGTCTGTAGGTTACAGTGTCTGTAAGCTACCGTTTCTGTAAGTTACAGTGTCTATAAGTTACTGTGTCTGTAAGTTACCGTGTCTGTAAGCTACAGTGTCTGTAAGTTACAGTGTCTGTAAGCTACAGTGTCTGTAAGTTACTGTGTCTGTAAGCTACCGTTTCTGTAAGGTACAGTGTCTGTAAGCTATAGGGTCTGTAAGTTACAGTGTCTGTAAGTTACCGTGTCTGTAAGCTACAGTGTCTGGAAGCTTCCGTGTCTATAAGTTACAGTGTCTGTAAGTTACCGTGTCTGTAAGCTACCGTGTCTGTAAGCTACCGTTTCTGTAAGCTACAGTGTCTGTAAGTTACAGTGTCTGTAAGCTACCGTGTCTGTAAGCTACAGTGTCTGTAAGCTACAGTGTCTGTAAGTTACTGTGTCTGTAAGCTACAGTGTCTGTAAGTTACAGTGTCTGTAAGCTACAGTGTCTGTAAGCTACCGTTCCTATAAGTTACCGTGTCTGTAAGTTACCGTGTCTGTATGCTACAGTGTCTGTAAGCTACCAGAAATAGCAACATGTAAAGGGCCTGGACTGTTGGTCTTTTGGCCACTTTCTGAGGAAAAATGTTATCGTAAAACAATCAGAGCAGCAAAATGCTAATTTAGTCTACAATGTCATAACTTATTTCTAGTAATACAGCACCCAACATGTATGATGTAGACTCTAAATCATACATGCTGGGTTCTGCTGTATTACTAGAAATAAATGTATGACTATGTATTTTCAATGTTGAAAACTTTAGAGCATGTTAAACAAGCCCATGAGAGCTGAATCCCGTAAATGCGGCAGATTGATGGGATAGATTAATATAATTGCCACTGTTAATTGAAATTCATACTTGAGTATCTGTTTTTTCTACAGTACTTTCTGGGATTTTAATCTTTAGTTTAGATTGTTAAACTTGGAAAGTTTGGTACTGAAATACCTGTTAAACTCTGAAAGTTTGGAACTGAAATACATGTTAAACTCTGACAGTTTGGTACTGAAATACATGTTAGACTCTGAAGGTTTGGTACTGAAATACATGTTAAACTCTGACAGTTTGGTACTGAAATACATGTTAAACTCTGACAGTTTGGTACTGAAATACATGTTAGACTCTGAAGGTTTGGTACTGAAATAAAGCAATCCATTGTGAATGTTGTGAATGTTATGTATTTCAAATTGATTAATGAAATTGATTTTAGTATGGATTTTTTATTCTTCTTATAATGCATTGAAGAACCATGTTCTTTAGTAGTATGTTAATTCAACCATGTTGAATTAACATACTCTCCTCTTAATTACCCCACCTAGCTGTGAGAGGAGATTTTGCAGTCTGGAAACTCCCAAACAAATGTTTGAGTTTTAGTTCTGTTCTTCATGGCTGTGGATGTTTGCGTTTGATGACCATTTGTGGCTCCATTATTGTAATTCAGGTTTTTTAATTAAAACACTAGGTGACAATTGTTTTAACTCTGTACTATATCTTGCTGTCTGATTCGTTATGTGTTTTGTTCTATCATATTTTTTTTATTTTGTTTCTCAAAGACGGAATTAAAAAAAAATGTGTACAGTTTAATAAAGTTAATGTTTGTGTCAATATTAACTCTAATATTATAATACAATGGTAGTGTTTTCATAAGGATACGCATTATGTAATGCCACCTTGTCTGTCATATATAGGTACGGTTGGGGGGGTTAGACTATCACATTTTAGAGGATGTAAAGTCATTGGTAGTTGTTAGTATGTTTGTGTAAAATTGACGTAAATGAGCAATACAAGAAATTACCAAAACTCTGTTTCACATTTCCTTGTATAGTCACATAATGTACATTAAACATAAACAGTAATAATCATAATTAATAGTAGTACTAAAGCTTATAATATGGAAAAATTCAAATCAATATTTGTATTTTAAAAATACTGTATTTAAAATATTAAATTCTATTTTTCACTCAATTTGCTGATGTTTGTTGATACTCATTTGATTTTTCGTGTGGGTTTAAGTCTAATGGCTTTGAATGTCTGTGTTTGTACTGTTTTTCAGTAAGCTACAATGGTTCATTTGATGTGACTGTCTAAACAAAATGTTCATAATTAAATCACTGTGAAGACGAGTGCTACACTGCAGGAAACAAGGGGTAGATTCAAATATTGTAGGTGCTTTGTGTTTTGTAATAAATTAGCAGACACCATCACATATCATTGGTCTCGTACGTCTTCTGTCATGATTTGTTTGTTAGAATGTTTGTCTGTCTGCTGCTGTCCTGTTTCCCAGTCATGTTAAACAATATTTTCTGTCCTGCTCACCAAAGGTCATCAGTCAGACATAACCACAGACATCCTATTAAATTAGTTTGAATATGTAAGTCTATGGACATAACTGCATAATGCAGATTTTCAGCAAACATTTACCCCTCTGCAGAGGTACTATATCATATCAGATTTCATCAAGAACCCCAATTTGAAGTACTAAATATAAAAAGTCCCATACCAACAGTTTACCATCGACATTTTAGACGTGCATCCTACATAGCCTCAGTCCATCACCATGTACAGCTGCAGGCACATTATCTATCTATGTGGTCAATGGGATAAAAACCTAGGCATGTTTTTATTAAAATGAAAATACCACATTATCTGCCAAACTCTGCTTCTCACTGACACCAATGGAGCCTAGAGATGTGCTCGGGTCTCTCGGATTTGATTGGTTGGATCAGAGAAGATCTTGCTGACACTGTCCTATCATTGGACACTGGAAGAAGTGCAACAGCTTTTGCTTCCCCTTTGCAGCGCTTTAATTGACATATAGTTCCGCATTATAAAATCATTCCAGTTTCAATGTAATTTTTAGGTCCCTATCTGGGATCATTGGGACGTCCAACTCTGACGTCATCCCATTGAAGTTGAAATGTAAAACGCTACAATGGGTAAAATAGTTAACATATGGGGTCTGGAAAGGTAGTTCCAGGTGGAGAGGTACTTGGCAAGGATGTTTGGGGAATTGTCTGTTTGCAGCGGTTTCCCTAAAATCAGTGGGAAAACATTCCAAGGGCACACAGCTGTAGAACGATGGACACGTCGGAGGTGGAGGAACTGCTGTCTCCAACTAAAGAGTTTCTACTCACATACTTAATGCCAGATAAATGTTACAACTACTTTTTTGTCGATTTAAACTTTCTTCACGGTGAGGTCCGCTGTCCTGTTGGCAAGGATGGGCTGCTTACGTGATATTAATTTTAGATTTGTTATAGAGAGACGCTTGCGTAGAGCGAAGCTCTGGAAATTGTTGCATGCGTGATTGATACCAAGTTTTACAACGTTTCGGCACCTTTTGTATACAGTGTTTTTATAAGCCTTGCCGAAGGTCGTGTAAAGCCTACAGTGGATGGTTTTTAGTATTTTAACAAGCCTTCCACCCCCGATTTTCATATGATAATTTGCTGGGTCATAACTTTACTCCTGTACTGGTTTGGTTGTCTGACAATCCGCTTTTTGTGTGATAATAGTGCCATGCTGGAAGATAGTTCTGAGCAAAACTGTGGGAGTGTGGATCATTCTTGGGACTGTGATGGGTGAGGAAAAACGTATCTTTCTCCCTCAGTCTTTGACTTCTCTCACACACATTATGCTAGGATTAATAAATTGGGAAACCTCTGTTATGCAGAGGTTCTATATCTAAATATCTCTTTCTCTCTGTTGCTATGCCTTTTTGCTTTCCCCCTCTCATATGCCCTTACCTCTCCTCCACCCTTCCATCTGCCCTACAGCGCAGCTCCCTCAGCTGTGGAAGGTTCTGAGGGCTAGGAGTGCATCAGGGATCAGTTGGTGGTCTGTCCTACTGCATGTCTATGCCATCACAGGTCCTGTGGTCTACTGCATCACCAACAACTTCCCCCTTGAGTATGATAAATTAATATTTTTTTATTAGCAATATATATATTTTTTTTTAACAAAAGTGATTTACACTAATCCGGCCTAAGGTATGATGTTGATGAGCGCAGACCACCAAAGCCTGTTATTGACAAAACATTGTATTTTTGTTTTCCCCACGTGTGTGTGTGTGTGTGTGTGTGTGTGTGTGTGTGTTTGTTGCACAGAGCTTGGTCAGAGAGACTGTTCATGTTGATACAATGTTTGGCCATGGGCTTCCTCATCCAACACTACAGTGGTAACACCCTCAAAGGTTTGACCACTGCTCTCTGTGCTTCATATGTGCCTGAGTCCCTGCCTATAGATTACATTTACATCAATACTCACAATACTGGTGATATTAAATGTTTTTAACACCTCAATTAGCTACTGTTTGGTAAGTCACCATCCCATTGGTAAAAGGAGCAAATTAGGCAATGTTATGATAAAGTTGTTCAACATTGAGTGTATGTTCTGTACCAGGGCTGTGTCATAACTGTTATTGTTTCCTGCAGGTATGGTATTCCTTTTGGCCTACAGTGGCGTTATGCTGCTACTGACGTCTCCTATGGTCCCTAAACACGTCATCCCTGCGATGCAGGCCTCCAGCACGCTGGCTGTTGTTGCTAGCCGGGTATGATACCACACAATACTTTTATTTTCCATTTCCATGGAAATGTAATCAACTGAAAGGCTTATAGCAGTTGAGGTACAGTCAGCAGATGGTATAGACGGGTTGGTTGTTTAGCAACACAACCGACGTTTGCACAACTATGGAGCAAAACAGATGGGGTTGGTTGAACTGTTGACAACATGTCAACTATAATTTGTCTCCAATGTTTATTGAAAACATAAATACATTTGCACAATGAGCACTTGTCTCAAATACATTGTTACAGGTGTTGGTTAGCTAGCCATATTAGCATAGACATGACATCAGTCAAAACACCTCAAAACAAGACACGGTCTCAATAACAAGATACCAAGAGCTGAAACGAGCCACCTACAATTAATTTTACCTTTCATCTTAAGGGGCGTTGGGGGGGCGCCGTGAGAGTTATTTAAGATACTCTTCAAAGAGGTAGTGCTCAGACGTTTTCAAAGGTGGGCAGGGACTCCACTGTCCTGACTTTAGGGGTGGGAGGGCCAAGAGACCAGAAGTGGCGGAACGGAGTGCTTGGCTTGTGATGTAGGGTTTGAGCATAGCCTGAAGGTAAGGCAGTTCCACTAGCTGCTCCGTAGGCAAGCACCAGGGTCTTGAAGATAATGTTTGCAGAGGAAAGGGAAACGGGGATACTAGTCAGTTGGAATGGGGTGACATGGGAGAATTTAGGAAGGTTGAACACCAGGCGGCCTGTGGCATTCAGGATAAGTTGCAGGGGTTTGATGGCACAAGTGGGGAGCCCAGCCAACAGAGTTGCAGTAGTCTAGACGGGAGATGACGAGCCTGGATTAGGACCTGCCATGCTTTCTGTGTGAGGAAAGGTCGTACTCTACGGATGTTGTAGAGCAGAGAACGACAGGGTGTTGTCCAGCGTCGCTCCACTGTGAGGGGGACACCATGGAGTTGTCAACCGTGATGGAGAGGTTTTGGAGCGGTCAGGCGTTCCTCGGGAAGAAGAACATCTGTGTTTTTGCATATTGATTGTACTGACTGGCTGTTGATTGTGTGTTATGTTGGATGTTTGTCCAGGTGACCCAGGCAGGGACTAACTACTACCATGGCAACACGGGCCAGCTGTCACCTCTGTCTGTGTTCCTGGTCTTCACTGGCTCCCTGGCTCTTATCTTCACCTCGCTACAGGTAACACAAACACACTTAGAAAAGGAAAAAGCAGTGGTTCTCTGTTTTGTATTGCTCTTATAAAAACAATCTGTACCATTACATCCCCTTTCAATGCTTCTCTTTGCATTCTCATTTGACTTGTACCATCTCTTTACCCTTGTCACTCCTCTGTTCCTCATCATTCTCCTACCTCCTTCCCCTCTCATACCTTTCCTCCCGTATCCCCCTCTCATCCCTCCTCCCCTGGCCTTATCCCTCTCTGTAGGAAACTGGAGACTGGAGCTCTGTCTCTACTGTGACCCATGTAGTGGCTGCCTGTCTCAGCTGCCTGCTCCTGACCCAGGTGGTTTGTTACAGGAATAGCAGTACTAAAGACAAGACCGAGTAGTGGTCAACCACAACTCAAAGGACCCACTGTTATAGTAAACGGGATACATTTTATGTTATGTTAATCATTCCATTGTGTGTGCGTGCACAGTATGGTTTGTTCAATTTCAGGTCACATAATAAAATGTAATACTCTATAAACTACATTACTATATAAACGGTATATATATATTTGTACTGCCAGTAATTGCATTGTTGCTCGGAGACCAAAGTGTACTGTGATTCTTATTCATGCCTCTTGAGAAAGATGGATTTAAAAAAATAAAATAACCAAAATATTCCCATTTTCCCTTCTTATTGTCTCTTTTACAGACACATTTTTGCTTCTCCATTGGCTCATATATGGTGATTTGGTTGTTGAATTTTGTTATAAAAAATGTTAAATAGATTATCGTACAGCAGGGTCGTTCCACAAATAGAATGCCTTTTGATTCCCATTGATATTTTAAGTAGAAATTGTGCACAAATAATACATTTGAAAACGCCTGTTTTATTAAATGAAGTGCCTTTTTAATATGAACCACAGAAAATTTAATAAATCTGATTTTTCATATGAATAAAGACTTGCTAAAGTGCATGTTTTTCCAACTTCTACAAAGATTTTATCCTACTCAACCCCAACATTTCTCAAATATTGTAAAGCAGTATTTATTTAGTTGCTTTGACAGTAATGTCTGAAGATTATTATTTATTAACCCTGTTAATGTGAACTGAACCCTCGTTTTAATAATGGTGAAACTATTATTTGTTTTTAAATTCAAAAGAAACATTGGACATAACAGTGAAGTCTGTACAACCTGTACAAGCTCATGTATCTCCAATCTCCATGACACATCGATGCGTGTGTGGCAGGGTTACTGTGCCTTTGCCCTGCTTTTTTATTGTTCCGTGTACGGCCCAACCCTTCACAGCTCTAAGGACCTGTGTGTCCATGTCCCAGTGGCAAATACTTTTTGTTCAGTTAGGGCAAGGATAGGCAACGTTGATGGGGTGGGGGCCACAAAAAAACAATTCTACACATTTTGCCATGGGGCGGAGAGAAATGTTTGCAGTTTTTAATATGACATCTAGTGATGAGCGTTTAGTGCTTTTTGAGGTCGGTTCGGTTTCAGTTCGATTAGTTCAAAAGGGCTTTATTACAGACGGAAATACTCCTCAGCACCTCGCCCTCCCCCTCTGACAATCCCGCAGGTGAAGAAGCAAGATGTGGAGTTCATGGAGTGGTGTGGTTACATGTGGTCTGCGGTTGTGAGGCCGGTTGGACGTACTGCCAAATTCTCTAAAACAACATTGGTAGAGAAATGGTAGAGAAATTAACATAAAATTATCTGGAAACAGCTCTGGTGGACATTCCTGCAGTCAGCATGCTAATTGCACGCTCCCTCAAAACTTGAGACATCTGTGGCATTGTGTTGTGTGACAAAACTGCATATTTTAGTGACCTTTTATTGTCCCCAGCACAAGGTGCACCTGTGTAATGATTATTGGCGACCCGTCATTCAGAGCCCCACCTGTTTAGCAAAAAAAAAATGCCAGTGTTCTGTGACTCATGGGGACACTATGTCACTGCAAAATTCACAGGGAGAGCTTGAAAATTCAAGCCCCTTGGGTGTTGCCATAGAGTTACATTAGAAGAGCCCATCCAAGAAGGCTCAAGGTCATTGGCCACAGATAAAATGACGTCAAATCATGTTATATCTACCGTATCTTTGCTTGGACTTTGTATTTATTATGGATCCCCATTCCTGTAAAGCTTCCAAGGCAGCAGATAATTTTGCCAGACACCAGGAAGAGTAAGGCAGTTATTTAATTTTTTTAACATTACAGTACATTCATTACAGAATTCACAACACACTGTGTGCCCTCAGGCCCCTACTCCACTACCACATATCTACAACACTAAATCCATGTGTACATGTGTGTCTGTGCCTATGTTTGTGTTACTTCACAGTCCCCACTGTTCCATAAGGTGTATTTTTACTTGCTTTTTAAATCTGATTCTACTGCTTGCATTAGTTACCTGATATGGAATAGAGTTCCATGTAGTCATGGCTCTATGTAGTACTGTGCGCATCCCATAGTCTGTTCTGGACTTGGGGACTGTGAAGAGACCTCTGGTGACGTGTCTTGTGGGGTATGCATGGGTGTCTGTATTTTAAAACAGACAGCTCAGTACCTTCAGCTTGTCAACACCTCTAACAAAAACAAGTAATGATGAAGTCAATCTCTCTTCCACTTTGAGCCATGAGAGATTGACATGCATATTATTAATGTTAGCTCTCCGTGTACTTTAAGGGCCAGCCGTGCTGCCCTGTTCTGAATCAACTGCAATTTTTGTGGCACCTGACTACACGACTGAACAGTAGTCCAGGTGAGACGAATCAGGGCCTGTAGGACCTGCCTTGTTGATGATGTTAAGTAGGCAGAGCAGCGCTTAATTATGGACAGACTTCTCCCCATCTTAGCTACTGTTGTATCAATATGTTTTGACCATGACAGTTTACAATCCAGGATTACTCCAAGCAGGTTAGTCACCTCAACTTGCTCATTTTTCACATTATTCATTACGAGATGTAGTTGAGGTTGAGGGTTTAGTGAATGATTTGTCCCAAATACAATGCTTTTATTTTTGGAGATATTTAGGACTAACTTATTCCTTGCTACCCTTTCTGAAACTAACTGCAGCTCTTTGTTAAGTGTTGCAGTCATTTCAGTCTCTGTAGTAGCTGACGTGTATAGTGTTGAGTCATCCGGAATACATAGACACACTGGCCTTACTTAAAGCCAGTGGCATGTCGTTAGTAAAGATTGGAAAAAGCAAGTGGCCTAAACAGCTACCCTGGGGAATTCCTGCTACTACCTGGATTGTGTTTGAGAGCCTTCCATTAAAGAACACCTGCCGTGTTCTGTTAGACAAGTAACTCTTTAACCACATTATAGCAGGTGGTGTAAAGCCATAACATGTACATTTTTCCAGCAGCAGACTAAGATCGATAATGTCAAAAGCTGCACTGAAGTCTAACAAGACAGCCCCCACAATCATTTTATCATCAATTTCTCTCAGCCAATCATCAGTCATTTGTGTAAGTGCTGTGCTTGTCGAGTGTCCTTCCCTATATGTGTGTTGAAAGTCTGTTGTCAATTTGTTTACTGTGAAATAGCATTGTATCTGTTCAAACACAATTCTTTCCTGAAGTTTACTAAGGGTTTGTAACAGGCTGATTGGTCGGCTATTTGAGCCAGTAAAGGGGGCTTTACTATTCTTGGATAACGGAATGGCTTTAGCATCCCTCCAGGCCTGAGGGCACACACTTTCTAGTAGGTTTAAATAGGAGTGGCAATATTGTCCGCTATTATTAGTAATTTTTCATCCAGATTTTCAGACCCCAGTGGCTTGTCATTTCTTCACCTCGTCCACACTGACTGTATGGCATGTCATCCCTAAGTTTGTTTATGTTGCCAATGAAAAAGTAATTAAAGTAGTTGGCAATATCAGTGGGTTTTGTGATAAATTAGCCATCTGATTCAATGAATGATGGAGCCGAGTTGGCTTTTTTCCCCAAAATGTAATTTAAGGTGCTCCAAAGCTTTTTACTATCATTCTTTATATAATTTAACTTTGTTTCATAGTATAGTTTATTTTTATTTCACATGATTTCTTAATTTGCAGTACGTTTGCCAATCAGTTGGTCTGCCAGATTTATTTGCCATATCTTTTGCCTTATCCCTCTCAACCATGCAATTTTTCAGTTCCTCATCAATCCAAGGGGATTTAACAGTTTTTACAGTCATTTTCTTAATGAGTGCGTGCTTATTAATAACTGGAATTAGCAATTTCATAAATGTGTCAAGTGCAGCGTCTGGTTGCATCTCATTACACACCACAGACCAGCAAATATTTTGCACATATTATCCAGATACTGACTGTTAGCACTTGGTGGTCTATAGGAGCTTCCAACAAGAATAGGCTTTAGGTGAGGCAGGTGAACCTGTAGCCATATTACTTTAACATTAGATCATCTCTAAGCTTTACAGGAATGTGGTTCTTTATATAGACCGCAACACCGCCACCGTTGGCATTTCTGTCTTTTCGGTAAATGTTATTACCATGTATTGCTACCACTTTATCACCAAAGTTATTATCTAAGTGAGTTTCAGAGATAGTCAGAATATGAATGTCATCTGTTACAAGCAAGTTATTGACTTCATGGACCTTGTTTCTCAGGCTGCATATATTAATATGGGCTATTTTTAGCACTTTTCTTTTTTAATGCTTTACTGGGAATCTTATCAGAAGTAGACTTGATAGTGCAGGGTGAGCTGCACAAAGTGGTCTTCCTACTAGGGCACACCACCTCAGTGCTAACAGTGTAACTCTGGTTCATAGGCTCATGATTACTGCATCCAATAGCTGTAGGATTAACAAAGGTATTCAGGGCATTTAGGGGGACATACATTAAGTTGCTTACATTGTGTCTGCCAGCGCTCCTAGGATAATGTACATTTGATGCAGCATTATGTCGACTCATTGTCACAATGGTAAGGATTAACGGAGCTGGTCTTGGATCATTGATGAGACATTGTTTCAACGCAGCCTTGAAATGCGTGGACAGAGTCCAGGAGTCAAGATGATTTGGATGGATGTCATTCCTGTAGAGTATCTTCTGTTTCCAGAAGGTGTCAAAGTTATTTATAAAAGTGACTCCAGCAGAGCTACAATAATCTTTTAGCCAGCTGTGTAATTTCAGTAGCCTGCTGAATCTTTCACACCTGCAGCCCAATGATGGTACTGGACCTGAAATGATTGGCCGTTTTTTTAAAGTATTGTAATGCTAAAATGAGATCTTCAAAATCAGATGTTCCGAGTTAGCCCTCCTGATGTCGTTTGACCCAGCATGGACAATGACAGTATCTGTCGTAGAACAGTCGGAAGCAGCATTGTGATGTCCTGTACTCATGCTCCTGGGTAGCACAGGGTTCTTGCCTTGGGAACTGAGATGTTTCTCGCCATAGAGCTGTCTATGATGACAGCTGGCGATGTTAAATGAGCGGGTCTCTCAGGCATCCTCACAGTCTGATGGGGGTGGGAGTCTGAACCCGAAGTAGAAGCCACCGAAGAGGGAGACAAAACAGAGGACGAAGACGCAGGTACCTCCGGATCCGATCTTGAATGGGAAGCCACCAGAGGACGCTTCCTCGACTTTCACCGCGACTGACGTATCTTCATGGCTGGTTGGTTGGGTCGACAACAGCTCCGTTCTCCAGGGAAGGGGCTGAGCGTCGGCTGTAGAGAGCTGGCACGGTGGCGACACTTTCACCAGACCAGAGCGGCTTCCGGCTACTGGGGTTGAAGAAAAATAAAAAAGTAAGCAGGCGTGGATTTCCAAGTAGTTTGTGTAGATTAGCTACTTGCTTGCTAAGAGTAGCCACTTCACCCCTGTAGTTCTCCGCAAGCAAGCAGTTGCTACATTGAAAGTCAGCGCGGTCCACATTGTCCCGGAACAAAACAAAGTAAACACAGTTCCTGAAGCGCTGGAAAAGTTCAATAGCGACCTCCATTTGAGACCGCCGAGCCAGCTAGGCTAGCTGGACTCCCGTGTCTCTCCCCCTCTGCCGAATCTGGAGGGATCCCGGGACAGACAGCAGCGCTCACAGCAACTAAGCCCAACAGAGCTGCAGATTCAGATTCGCAAATTCAACAATGAGTTCTTTGGAAGGAATCAGTGGCTAACTGCAAGCTTTGCAAAGCAATCACTTCCCTGCTATTCAGTGGAGTGGGTGTGTGGTCCAAGTCTGGGTTTAAGGGTCTACTTTCCAAGCTTAAAAGGATAAACATTCAACACCACGGGCCAGAAAGGTTTGTATACATTGGCCAATGCTGTCAATCCAGCATGACTTCTGCTACGTTCAAAACTGGGCTATCTCGACTTCATTGAGTTCAAGACAACTGGGAACTCAGAAAGAAACTAGCTCCGACTGGGAAAATACGTTTTGAACTCGGAATTCCAAGTCAGGAACTTGGGCACCTTTCCAGAGCTCCGACCTAAAGATCACTGACGTCATGATTCAACATTGTTTTTTTCAGAGTTCCCAGAGCACCATAAATCCAGAGAATGCCAGACTTCGATGACAAAATTTGCCCACAAGGACCGCCACGCCACCTTTCTGTTCAAGTGAGCACAGCACAACAAGGTGAGTCCAAAAATGTATTGTATGCTGCTGCATAAATTATGTAATATTCCAGGGAGATATGTATACTGTAGCTAAGAAAGTAATACTAAGTGTATGTTGTGTAGTAAGCTGTTAGTGTGTGCCTCACCCTAATAATTTGGTCCCTTTCCCCCTCATAACTTTGCCTACTGTTCTGACTTGGTGGTGAAATTAAGTGAATATTTGCATGGTTAAATTAGCTGTACAGGTAAATATACAGTTACATTTACAGGTAAGTGAATATTTGCATGGTCACATTAACTGTACAGGTAAATGACAGGAAGAGATACTTAAATAGCTAGATGTGTGTATGATATTGTCACGGTGCGGAGTAATGGGACGATAAACGGAGCGCTGATGGAGTGTCATTCCTCTTTTATTTTTGGAGATGCAATCACGAAGCACAAAAATAACAAAAAGGAGATGACTGAGAAAAACTATACTAGAAAACCAAACAAACACAGTGACTTACTTGCTGGGCTACAGGCAGTGCAGACAAGCAGGAACAATGATCCACACACAGGTGGCTGTGTGTGGAGACTAAATACTATCCCCAATCAGAGACAACGCTAGACAGCTGTCTCTGATTGGGGATCATAATCTCCCTAATAGGAGTGTGAGGACTTGGTTGTGTGCCTCTCTCCTCCCCTAGGTGGGAGTAAGAGGCCTTATCACAACCAAGCCCTCACAGTACCCCCCCCCCCTAAGGTGCGGACTCCCGATCGCACACAAAATCCCCCCTTTCCTGAAAGACAAAAAAAAATGTCCAAAAACTAGGGGGGACATGGCGGGGTACTGAGGTGGTTGCTGGTGGGGGCTCCGGTTCCGGTTCCGGGCGTGGCACAGGCTGTGAGAGTAGCTTCCCTCCTACCTCTCCGTTGCACGCCCGGTCCGGTCCGGACCCCGGCGCGGTGGTTCCCCCCTCAGTACTCCCGCCATTCACCAAGTCCTGTCTGGACCCTGGTGCGGGAGCCCTCGACCCTGGAGAGGGGCTGACAACCGGCCCCGGACTGGGCACCGGTGGAGCGGACTGCTCCGGCACTGGAGCGACGCAGATGACCGGCCCCGGACTGGGCACCGGTGGAGCGGACTGCTCCGTCACTGGAGCGACGCAGACGACCGGCCCCGGACTGGGCACCGGTGGAGCGGACTGCTCCGTCACTGGAGCGACGCAGACGACCGGCCCCGGACTGGGCACCGGTGGAGCGGACTGCTCCGGCACTGGAGCGACGCAGACGACCGGCCCCGGACTGGGCACCGGTGGAGCGGACTGCTCCGTCACTGGAGCGACGTAGACGACCGGCCCCGGACTGGGCACCGGTGGAGCGGACTGCTCCGGCACTGGAGCGGCGCAGACGACCGGCCCCGGACTGGGCACCGGTAGAGCGGACTGCTCCGGCACTGGAGCGACGTAGACGACCGGCCCCGGACTGGGCACCGGTGGAGCGGACTGCTCCGGCACTGGAGCGAAGCAGACGACCGGCCCCGGACTGGGCACCGGTGGAGGAGGCTCCAGGCCTTGAGCTGTGGCTGGAGGCTCCGGGCTGCTGACCTTTGCTGGAGGTGGCGGAACGCTGACCTTCGCTGGAGGTACGCTGACCTTCGCTGGAGGTGGCGGAACGCTGACCTTCGCTGGAGGTGGCGGAACGCTGACCTTCGCTGGAGGTGGCGGAACGCTGACCTTCGCTGGAGGTGGCGGGGCGCTGACCTTCGCTGGAGGTGGCGGAACGCTGACCTTCGCTGGAGGTGGCGGGGCGCTGACCTTCGCTGGAGGCCTCGGGCTGCTGACCTTCACTGGAGGCCTCGGGCTGCTGACCTTCACTGGAGGCCTCGGGCTGCTGACCTTCACTGGAGGCCTCGGGCTGCTGACCTTCACTGGAGGCCTCGGGCTGCTGACCTTCACTGGAGGCCTCGGGCTGCTGACCTTCACTGGAGGCCTCGGGCTGCTGACCTTCACTGGAGGCCTCGGGCTGCTGACCTTCACTGGAGGCCTCGGGCTGCTGACCTTCACTGGAGGCCTCGGGCTGCTGACCTTCACTGGAGGCCTCGGGCTGCTGACCTTCACTGGAGGCCTCGGGCTGCTGACCTACCCTGGGCACCGACGCAGAGATGGTCTCCAACCACAGAGCTGTGCTGGCGACCGTCGCTGTAACCTCCGTGCGAGGAGTAGGCACGGGGCGTACTGGACTGGGGAAACGCACCAGTGGTCTGATGCGAGGCGCTGGCACAGGTCGCACCGGGCTGGGGAAACGCACCGTTGGGCTGGTGCGCGGAGCAGGCGCGGGCCGTACCGGGCTGGGGAAACGCACCGTTGGGTTGGTGCGTTTAGCTGGCACGGGTCGCGCCGGGCAGGGGAAACGCACCGTTTGGCTGGTGCGTGGAGCAGGCGCGGGCCGTACCGGGCTGGGGAAACGCACCGTTGGCTGGGTGCGTTTAGCTGGTACGGGTCGCACCGGGCTAGTGTCTCCTCTTCCTCCGACTCTGGACCGGTGCTGGAGGCACCGGACTGGGAACTGGCGCTGGAGCACGACTGTCCCTGTCGTGCCTACTCCACCGCCAATCCCCATCCTGTGAGGGCTCCTCCGGGAACCCCCACGAGTTCGGGAACAGAAGCACATCGTCGTCGTCTTCCTCCGACTCCTCTCTGTACTCCTGCTCCCACGGCTGTAGGGGCTCCTCCTGGAACCCCCACGAGTGCAGTGGTCGGGGCTCTTCTCCCTCGATCCCCGACCACCCCCATAGCCCCCCCACAAAATCAGTTTGAGGGGTTTTCTGGGCTCCAGGCTGGTCCTCAACTCTAGCCCGGTGACGTGTCCTCCGTCTCCGGCGCCTCTGCTGCTCCGGACCCCAGCCTTCCTCCACCGAACGATAATGGGAGTGTTCCTCCTCGGTAATTTTCCCCATACCGAGGAGGATATCTCCCAAAGTAATTCCCCGTTGCGTCCCAGGGTGGTGGATCATTCTGTCACGGTGCGGAGTAATGGGACGATAAACGGAGCGCTGATGGAGTGTCATTCCTCTTTTATTTTTGGAGATGCAATCACGAAGCACAAAAATAACAAAAAGGAGATGACTGAGTAAAACTATACTAGAAAACCAAACAAACACAGTGACTTACTTGCTGGGCTACAGGCAGTGCAGACAAGCAGGAACAATGATCCACACACAGGTGGATGTGTCCAAGAATTACTTACAATATTGCACGTGATATGATATAACAATTGTACATGAATATGTATATACAGTCCTGAGTGAATGAGTGATTACAGACCAGAGCTACTCACGGATGGATGCATAATTGTTCAACTAGGTCCTAACACCCCAACAGTTCCAGGTCTATGTTGCTGATGGCACGGCACCCCGGTGAGGCATTAAATAGTTTAATAGCCACCGGCAGGAAGGACCTCCTGTAGCGTTCTCTGGCACACCGTGGTGGGATCAGTCTGTGACTGAAAATGCTCCTCTGCGTCATAACCATGGCATGCAGAGGGAGGGTGACGTTGTCCATGATGGCCAGCAGTTTGGCCAGGATCCCTCTCTCCGCCACCTCCTCTAGAGTGTCAAGGCTAATCCCCAGAACAGAGCTAGCCTTCCTGATCAGCTTATTAACATGAGAAGCATCACCAGCCTTTATGTCTGCAAAAAGGACTTGTAGAAAGTATGCAGTAGTTTACTGAAGTCCGAGGTGTAGAGGGTGAACAGGATGGGGGACAGGACCGTTCCCTGGGGGGCCCCTGTGTTGCTCACTGCCCATTCTGACACACAGCTCTGTAGTCGCACAAATTGTTCCCTACCGGTCAGGTAGTCCGTGACCCAGGAGACTAAGGGTGCTTCAACTTTCATCCTCTTCTCACCCAGTAGCAGGGGCTGAATGGTGTTGAAGGCACTGGAGAAGTCAAAAAACATAACCCTCAGTGCAACCTGCATTGTCCAGGTGAGAGTAGGCCCTCTGCCGAAGGTAGATTGCATCATCCACCCCGATGTTGAGCTG
This sequence comes from Thymallus thymallus, assembly GCA_023634145.1. NCBI lineage: Eukaryota > Metazoa > Chordata > Actinopteri > Salmoniformes > Salmonidae > Thymallus > Thymallus thymallus. The sequence continues at coordinate 10,338,828 of CM042404.1, forward strand.
ATATGCGAACTGCAAGGGGGTCCAGTGATGTACACACCAGGGGTCTGAGGTGAGCGAGGACTAACCTTTCCAGGGTCTTCATGATGTGTGATGTTAGCGTTACATGTCTGAAGTCATTTAGAACAGTGGGGTGCGCATTCTTGGGCACTGGGACTAGGCAGGATGTTTTCCACAGCACAGGGACCCTTTCCAGGCTCAGGCTAAGGTTGAAGGGTCGCTGGAGTATTCCACACAATTGGTCAGCACAGACCCGAAGCACCCTTGGGCTGATGCCATCAGGGCCCGCAGCTTTCCACTGATGTAGTCTCTCCAGCTCTCTCCTCACTTGGTTGGTGGTGAAAGCCAGCCTAGGTGGGGAGGTGGAGGGAAGGGGGGTGTTGAGGGTCAGTCCAGGGGGAGCAGGGGGGGTGTTGAGGGTCAGTCCAGGGGGAGCAGTGTGGAGGTGGGGTCACTGATTGTCTCAGCAGAGGTGTTGTGAGCAAAGTGGGGGTGGGACAGCCATGAGGGTGCGTGGTCTGGGGAGCTGGAAGGGAGGTGGACAGGGCCAGTATCAAACCTGTTAAAAAATTGGTTCAGCTCATTGGCTCTGTCCTGGGTCCCCTCAGTCTGCCCACTGTTTGACTTTTTGAAGCCAGTGATATTTCTCATACCCTTCCACACCTCTCTCACCTGGCTCTGTCTCAGCTTGTCCTCCATCTTCTCCTTATACACTCTCTTCCCCTCAGCAATCCGCAACTTCAGCTCCCTCTGGACGCATTTCAATTTGTCCTTGTCCCTCTCCTTGAAGGCCCTCTTCTTCTCATTCAGCAGGGCCTTCAGGTCGCTGGTGACCCAGGGTTTATTGTTTGGGAAACAGCGTACCTTCCTGGTGGGTACAGTGTTGTCTACACAAAAATTAATATAGTCTGTTATGCAGTCAGTAAGTCCATCGATGTCCTCCCCATGAGCCTCACATAGCACATCCCAGTCTGTTGTTTCAAAGCAGTCCTGTAGGGCCTCATTCGCCTCCGGGGACCATCTCCTAATGGTCCTTGTGGTCGCAGGCTGCTGTTGGACCATAGGCCTGTAGAGTGGAGTGAGGTGGACAAGGTTGTGATCCGATCTACCAAGGGGAGGGAGTGCAGTAGAGTTGTATGCGTCCTTCACATTAGCATATAACAAGTCCAGAGTTTTATTATTCCTGGTTGGGCACTTCACAAACTGTTTGAACGTGGGCAGCGTTGAAGAGAGAGATGCATGGTTAAAATCCCCCTAAATGGCATAGAAAGCACTGGGATGCGCTGTCTGTAACCTCGCGATAACAGAGTGGATGACGTCACACGCTGTGTTTGCGTCAGCGGAGGGCGGGATGTAAACAATAACAGCAATGGCCGCCGTGAATTCCCTCGGCAAATAGTAGGGTCTCAGGCTAACGGCTAACAGTTCAATGTCCGGGCTACAAAACTTTTCCTTAAGTGTAATATGGTTCGGATGACACCATCTGTTGTTAACTAATAAAGCCAGCCCACCACCCTTACTCTTACCGGAAGAGACGCGATCCCTGTCCGCTCTGATGGTCTGGAAACCGTCAATAGTGACGTTCTCTATGGGGATGTTATCGTTCAGCCAAGTCTCTGTGAAAAGCATTAGGCTCGCTTCCCGATAGACCCTTTGTCCACGGACAAGTCCCACCAGCTCGTCCATCTTGTTATGTAGTGACCTCACGTTGCCCATAATAACAGACAGTATAGCCGGCTTGTACTTGAACTTCCTCCGCTTTGCCTTACATTTCAATTCCGCCCTACGTCCACGGCGTCGCCTTTTCAACTCGTCCGGAATAACAAACTTTTCCCAGGGGAGCAGCAGCGCTGCGTGGGCTAAATCCAGGAGCTGGGCTCTGTTGTAAACAATAACAGTTGACGACTCCTGTCGACGTTCAGCTGTGATAAAATCCATAAAATCCATAATCCTGAACTATTTTAGTTCAACTGTAGCAACATAAAAAATAAAACTAAAGAAAAGAGAGGAAAAAAAACGAACTAAAACAACAATTTATGCACGAACAACGGGAGCTGCTTAACAGGCGACCACTCAGGCGACCACTCAGTGCGGCGCCAAAATGTTCGATTGGGTTCAAGTCCAGGCTCTGGCTGGGCCACTCAAGGACATTCAGAGACTTGTCCTGAAGCCACTCCTGGCTGTGTGCTTAGGGTCGTTGTCCTGTTGGAAGGTGAACCTTCGCTCCGGTCTGAGGTCCTGAGCGCTCTGGAGAAGGTTTTCATAAAGGATCTCTCTGTTCTTTGCTCCTTATATTTTTCCCTATATCCTGACTAGTCTCCCAGTCCCTGCTGCTGAAAAACATCCCCACAGCATGATGCTGCCACCACCATGCTTCACCGTAGGGATGGTGCCAGGTTTCCTCCAGACATGACGCTTGGCATTCAGGCCAAAGAGTTTAATCTTGGTTTCATCAAACCAGAGAATCTTGTTTCTCATGGTCTGAGAGTCCTTCAGGTGCATGTTGGCGAACTCCAAGTGGGCTGTGAAATGCCTTTTACTGAGGAGTGGCTTCCGTCTGGCCACTCTAACATAAAGGCCTGATTGGTGAAGTGCTGCAGAGATGGTTGTCCTTCTGGAAGGTTCTCCCAACTCCACAGATGAACTCTGGAGCTCTGTCAGAGTGACCATCAGGTTCTTGGCCACCTCCCTGACCAAGGCCCTTCTCTCCCGATTGCTAAGTTTGCCCAGGCGGCCAGCTCTAGGAAGAGTCTTGGTGGTTCCAAACTTCTTGTGGGTCTTCAATGCTGCAGAAATGTTTTGGTACCCTTCCCCAGATCTGTGTCTTGGCACAATCCTGTCTCGGAGCTCTACGGACAGTTCCTTCGACCTCATGGCTTGGTTTTTGCTCTGACATGCACTGTCAACTGTGGGACCTTATATTGACAGATGTGTGCCTTTACAAATCATGTCCAATCAAGTTGTAGAAACATCTCAAGGATGATCAATGGAAACTGGATGCACCTGAGCTTAATTTCGAGTCTCATAGCAAAGGGTCTGAATACTTATATGAATAAGGTATTTCTGTTTTTATTTTTAATACATTTGAAAAAAATTCACAAAACCTGTTTTCGCTTTGTCATTATGGGGTATTGTGTGTAGATTGATGAGGGGAAACAATTGTTTAATCAATTTTAGAATAAGGCTGTAATGTAACAAAATGTGGGAAAAGTCAAGGGGTCTGAATACTTTCCGAATGCACTGTATTACAACCTATGTGTTGTGATAATTGCGTTGTTTGCTCTATAACCTGTTAATTCATATGCCTTGCAACCGTGATATATTGACCTAAAGGCTGAGACAATAAGACACAGTGGCAGAAAAAAATTCAACCACACTTTTGTTTTATCACAAAACCGGATAGCAACCTCTCTCCAGTTTAGTCAACAAAGCATATTGCAGTTACATGACCTACAGCATGGTCAAGCAAGTTAATGTTTCCAGAGATTTTTCGGACCACTGAACAACTATTGACTTAGAACCACAGAGTTACCGCAAGTCTCAAAGAAAACAGGATCTGCCTCCACTATTCCAGAACCATTTTAACTTCAACATAATCAAATCACCTCTGCTTAGTCTAATACAGTGACAACCAAAAACAATTTAGTACAATCAACGTAAACTAAATATGATGTGGCTGTCCTTGGTTTTGATTTATGTGTGTATTCGTGCAAGTAGAAAAACATGTTGACTCACCCTACTAGAGAAAAGACAATTCCTTCCTCCTCTCTTTCACGTTAACGAAACGGTCTATCACTCTGTCATACAGTACACGCTTTAATTTGTTGTTGTACTCGGCTATCTGGCTATAATGCTTGCTCGCTAGACATACTTTCATTGGTGGGCAACGTTAGCTAGTTAACATTAGCCTACTACATAGCTAAATATTGATCTTCCATCCTCTCAGGCCAGGGGCACAATAATGTATGAATTCATGGTTGGATCAGAATCGCAGTTGTAATCATTGGCCAGTACAGAGAATTAAGTGAAACCACAAGTCCAAATCCTTATCTCCATCCGTGGCTAGTTTAGGAAAGGGACAACTTTAGCTAGCTAGCTACTAGACACCGGAGTACAACAACACAACGAGATTCAACAATTCAAGTTGTTTCTGTCAATGCGATTTGATGGGAGTGACGCCAAAATCCAAGGTGGCTTCCATTGACACTTGTTTTTGATGCGCCAGGACCATTCACAGTTTAGCTCAATGCTGATTGGCAAATGTGTATACTTTTTTTTTAATCAAGGGAGGACAAATGCTCGCTGGCTCCCCTTGCATTCCATTCAATGATGCTGGCAGCAACAATGTCATACTCGTTTGGACCAGACAGCATCAGATACACGTAGAGAGACAGGGGGCGCTGTTTTGCTCGCTCAGATTCTTCCTCCGGTGAGATACATTCAGCCTTTTGCGAATTGAAGGAAAAATATGAAACACAGAGACTATGTTTGAAATGTTGTTTTATTGTATATACCCTCACAATATTACATTCTTCTGTATCTTCCGTAAAAGGAGTAAAAGAAACACAGACCGGACACAGTAGATGCGCAATGGATTTTGGTTATTGTAGTTAATTACCACGTTTAATACGATAAACTATGTAGAATATTGGCCTGTTGGAAACTACAACTCCCTATAACATCGCACAGTTCAGAGTGGATCTGATTTATCTGTAGAGAAACTGTAATGTAATAATTGAAACGATCGTTTTAGAATAAGGCTGTAATGTAACAAAATGTGGGAAACGTCAAAGGGTCTGAATACTTTCCGAATGCACTGTATTACAACCTATGTGTTGTGATAATTGCGTTGTTCGCTCTATAACCTGTTAATTCATATGCCTTGCCTGCTGCCTGTTCACTAAGGCTGGAAGGCGAGTTCTACGGTTTAAAACTGGGGGGCCGCAGTCAGTCCGCGGCCACCAGTTGCCCATCCCCGAGTTAGGGTTTCCAAAATAAGTATTACAATAAAATTGTATTTTCAGGAATGTAAAAGAGTTGAATATTTTAGTGAATCCCTTGCAACCGGATGCTGTGGGCGGGGTGGGGTAACAGTTGTGTAAACGTTATTGTTGTGTGACAACCGCACTGAACGGCGTTAAAAGGGCTAGACTCAACATAGGCCAATCATTTCCAGCTCAGCGTTTCGTACAGTGCTTCAGACCGCTACACACCACGCTCATTGCCAACATGCCTATCAAGGTAAGCAATGCAGTCGACAAATTGTTCGATCTAAAAATAACGATCCTTGTTGACCTTGACTGTAGACAATTTTGAGGTTTGTAAAACGTGATTATTCTACTTATTCTCGAGTCCATGACTCATACAGCCGCCATTCTCGAGTCCTTGATGCATACAGGCATTTGTCGTGATGGGGGTAAAAACATGAATATGGTCGGTCGTAGGCAAGATTAGATAACCGGACTGGGAAGGTTTGTCCACTCCATTTGTAGGGAATCAAAGCTAATGCTTAAAGTAAGTATACATAAAGGACTTATCAATACATATTACTATAGTTACCGCCTTACACTCCTATCCATAGATTTTCCTACATTACCATTTTTATGTATGTATTATTTGTGGCTGTAGGTGGATAGCCTCAAGAAACATCCTCATCCGTTTAGCGAAATATTTTTTTTGTAATGTTTTTTTTTTTAATGTAACCTTTTATTTAACTAGGCAAGTCAGTTAAGAACAAATTCTTATTTAAAATAACGGCCTACACCGGCCAAAGTCGAACCACGCTAGGCCAATTGTGCGGCCGGTTGTGATACAGCCTGGATTCGAACTGGTGTCTGTAGTGACGCCTCTAGCACTGAGATGCAGTGCCGCTGCGCCACTTGAGTGTAATGTAAGAATGTAAACTCACGTGATCAGGATGTGTTTTTGAAAGAAATGTATTGCCCAATACAGGAAGTCTACAAAGAAAAACGTGCACAAAACCTTAGGAACACCTGCGCTTTCCATTACATAGACTGACCAGGTAGATAGATAGATAGATAGATAGATAGATAGATAGATAGATAGATAGATAGATAGATAGATACTTTATTGCTCCCCCGGGGGGGAAATTTCATTGTCAAGCAGCTACAACAAAACACAGGGCAGGTGCAAAATGCCACAACGAAAAGTACACAAAAGACAGATACACGGTACATGATACATAGAGCGGCAGTATGAAAAAGTATAGAAATACAAGATATCTGGAGTGCAAAAAAAAAAAAAAAAAAAGCTATAAAAGGACATTGCATAGTATGAGTGGTTGGCTGAATATGTACACTATACATTGGTGGATGTTGGATGGTTAACTATACTATACAGGTCGATGGCAGAGAAATACTTCAGTAGCTAAAAATGCGTATGATATGAGCGAGGGTAATAATAGTTTACTTAATAGACAGACTGGGTAAATTAACAGGTAAGTGAAAATTTTGCATGGTTAAATTAGTTAAATTAGATGTACAGTTAGGTATACAGTTATATTTACAGATAAGTGAATACTTGCATGTTTACACGAACTGTACAGGTAAATGACAGGAAGAGATACTTTAATAGCTAAATGTGTGTATGATATCATTTGGGGTAATAATAGTAATTCCCTTAAAATACAGTCCTTAGTGCGCAGGGTTTAATTACAGACAACTGCACTTATTGCACATTCGATATACTAAAAGCAATGAGAAAAGGTGCAACTGGCAGGATACTAATATGCATTCCTGAGTGAATGCCTACGTCCAATAATTACTTACAATATTGCATGTGATATAATATAACAACTGTACATGAGTATGTATATACAGACCTGTATGAATAAATAGGTCCTGAGTGGATGAGTGCTGACGGACCAGAGTTACTCACGGATGGATGCATAATTGTTAAACTAGGTCCTAGCACCCCAACAGTTCCAGATCTATGTTGCCGACGGCACGGCACCCCGGTGAGGCATTATATAGTCTCATAGCCGCCGGCAGGAAGGACCTCCTGTAGCGCTCTCTGGCACACCGTGGTGGGATCAGTCTGTGACTGAAAGTGCTCCTCTGCGTCATAACCATAGTGTGCAGAGGGTGGGTGACGTTGTCCATGATGGCCAGCAGTTTGGCCAGGATCCGTCTCTCCGCCACCTCCTCTAGAGTGTCAAGGCTCATCCCCAGGACAGAGCTAGCCTTCCTGATCAGCTTATTTACCCGAGAAGCATCACCGGCTTTGATGTTTGCTCCCCAGCACACCACTGCAAAAAAGATGGCACTGGCCACCACAGACTGGTAGAAGGTATGCAGTAGTTTACTGCACACGTTAAAGGACCTGAGCCTCCTCAGAAAGTAGAGTCGGCTCTGGCCCTTTTTGTACAGGGCCCCGGTGTTACCAGCCCATTCCAGTCTGTTGTCCATATATGGACACCCAGGAACTTGTATGACTCAACCATCCAGTAGAAAGCTATGACCCATTATTGATGTCACCTGTTAAATCTACTTCAATCAGTGTAGATGAAGGGGAGGAGACGGATTAAATAAGGATTTTTAAGCCTTGAGACAATTAAGACATGAATGGGCAAGACAAAAGATTTAAGTGCCTTTAAATGGTAGTAGGTGCCAGGCGCACTGGTTTGAGTGTGTCAAGAACTGCAATGCTGCTGGGTTTTTCACGCTCAACAGTTTCCTGTGTGTATCAAGAATGGTCCACCACCCAAAGGACATCCAGCCAACTTGACACAACTATCAATGTGACATGAACCCTGACTAAATGATGCTAATCTGAGGGCAAAAGGGGGTGCAACTCAATATTAGTAAGGTGTTCCTAATATTTTGTCCACTCAGTGTATATGCAAGGGGGTATAACAAATTAGACTACAAAGACCTTAAAAGACACATGTATTGACTGTTTTTACAGCTTTCTTATTTGAATGTAGAATGATCTTAATGTACTGATCAAACTCGTTATAGAAAACATGGAAGAGTTGTTTTTTAAATGAAAGAATTGACATTTATGAACATATTTTTCCATTAGCACAGGTAATTTGCGGTATAATAGTTTTTCTTTATACTTATTATAGTTAAGGAAACTGAGCAGCACATTTTCTCCCATAATAAATAAAAGTCGTAAAGAGTATTATATAATTATCTACAAATATCTTTGTACCGTGTATCTGTCTTTTGTGTACTTTCGTTGTGGCATTTTGCACCTGCCCTGTGTTTTTGTTGTAGCTGCTTGACAATGAAATTTCCCCCCCGGGGGAGCAATAAAGTACCTATCTATCTATCTATCTAATCTCTTTACATGTAGACCATGCCAAAATAAATGCAAAACCATTTTTGGATGCTCAACACAAAGTACAGTTATTGTTTTTAAGTTTCTTCATGTAGTGATTCACAGGGTAATAGTTATGGATAATTCTGAAAGAGACCTCTATGACTTTAACACGCTGATATCTGTGTGGTAATAACCAAACATATTTTCCCAACTGATATTATTGACAAATGTATTCCAGTAGGTTGAATAGATAAAACATCCCTTTGAAATAAAGCACGTATCGATCTATTATTGTTCAGAGGGAACAAGGAGAAACACATTTTTCCTACTGGAGAGTCAACAGGACTAAGCATCTATCTCAAGAAGGTGAGTTCTGGTTACACCTCCGATCAGGATGGTTCGTACGAAGCTAGTCGGTGGATGCCCCAACACTGCGCATTACTAAACCAGCTGCTGTCAGTGAGTGCCCCAGAAAGGACTCTGCTCTAACATTAAGCAAAGTCTTCATGCTCCAGTAGTAACTTTTCAAGGCCGTTTTCAATACACTCTTCACCAAATGCTGCTGTACATGAGTTAGGAATTAGTGAAGTTCATAATTATGTATCTAACTGAATAGGGGTTGCAATTTATGTTTAACAAAACCATGGTTTGCTTTCATATGATTTTCAGCTTTCATGTTATTCCATAGCATTTGATTGACCTTCAACAGTGTTTGATTGAACTATTGTCTCCCCTCTATACACACTAGGTTGGGGAAAAGCTTCCTGCTGTGGAGGTTCAGGAGAATGAGCCAGGCAATAAGGTGTCTATGGACCAGCTCTTCAAGGGGAAGAAGGGAGTTCTCTTTGCTGTGCCAGGGGCTTTCACTCCTGGGTGTTCCAAGGTAATGTCCATTTTAGATCAGGGTTTCCCAAACTCTGTCCCAGCACTACACAGCTGACTCAAATAATCAAAGCTTGATGATTAGTTGGTTATTTGAATACGCTGTGTAGTGCTATGGCAAAAACCAAATCGTGCACCCGGAGTAGGCCTCAGGTCAGAGTTTGGGAAACCCTGATTTAGAGTTCTGCAGGTACTACAGGATTTTGTCCCAACTAGACACCACACTGAGCTACTTAGCTAATTAATCAGGTCAGTAATTGCCTAAATTAAACACACCTGGCACTCGAGGACCAGGGTTGTCCCCTTTAGATCATCCTAGTGTCAGTGAATGGACCTTTATCACTCTTTGTTCACCATGGCTGCGTTTAGACAGGCAGCACAATTCTGATATTTTTTTCACTAATTTGTCTTTTGACCAATCAGATCAGCTCTTGATGTGAAAAGATCTGATGTGATTTGGTCAAAATACCAATTAGTGGAGAAAATATCAGAATTGGACTGCCTGTCTAAACGCAGGCCATGTACGTCCCTTACGCACCCATCTGAAATCACTGTCCGTCTGCCCCCCCCCATCCCATCCTCTCTTGCTCCTGTATCCCTCAGACTCACCTTCCAGGGTTTGTGGAGCAGGCAGCAGTGCTGAAGAGCAAGGGTGTGCAGGAGGTCGCCTGCATCTCTGTTAACGACGCATTTGTTATGGCTGCCTGGGGAAAGGAACATGGAGCAGAAGGCAAGGTGCAGAATGCAGTTTGAAAATGACAAGCTGATACCTTGAGATTCAGCCTTCTGAATAGTAATTTAAATGTAGTCTACGCAGTGTATTCCTCAGGCTATGGCTGAAAAACTCTGTTCTGTTATGTCATTTTCAAAACCTTTTCATCTGGTTGCAGGTATGTCCTGAGAAATCAATCTGTAGTTGCTACAAAGATTTTTAGACTTAAAATTAACAATATTTATTATTTCTTGAAGAATATAATTTACAAATGCCTCATGAGCTTAGTTCAACTGTCGTCCTATCAGAACCCCAAATATAAACCTGTTTTACTCCATGTTTTGTAAACAATGTCATTGTAAACAAACACTATAGGCTGAAAACATGTTTAAAACTGTCATTTTGATCTCATAGATAGCCAGTCCTTGCATCCATAGCTTTGTCTATGAATTTGAGTGCTTACATTTCCCAAGCCCAATTCCTTAGCTGTTTACCAAAAAACAGTTGCGGCCAGTGTGACTGCCCTGTTAAGTCTTTGGACATACAGCGGGTGAAATAAGTATTGAACACATCACTTTTTTCAGTAAATATATTTCCAAAGGTGCTATTGACATGAAATCATGTTGGTAACAACCCAAGTAATCCATACATACAAATAAATTAAGTTATGTGTAATAATGTGAAATGACACAGGGAAAAAGTATTGAACACATGAAGAAAGGGAGGTGCAAAAAGGCATGGAAAGCCAAGACAACAGCTGAAAACTATCAGTAATTAAAAAGCAATCCAGCCCCCTGTCAGTGCAAATTAATATCAGCTGGTTCAGTCCCAACTAATGGCCTACAAAAAGGTCTCATTGCCAAGGTGTCAAAAAAGACACATCTCATGATGGGTAAAAGCAAAGAGCTGTCTCAAGACCTTCGCAACCTAATTGTTGCAAAACATAATGATGGCATTGGTTATAGGCGCATTTCTAAACTTCTGAATGTTCCAGTGAGCACTGTTGGGGCCATAATACGGAAGTGGAAAGACAATAATTTCACCATAAATTTGCCTCGACCAGGTGCTCCTCGCAAGATTTCTGACAGAGGAGTGAAAAGAACAATCAGAAGAGTTGTCCAAGAGCCAAGGACCACTTGTGGAGAGCTTAAAAAAACCCTGCAATTGGCAGGTACTGTTGCCTCAAAGAAAACATTAAGTAATGCACTCCACCGCCATGGCCTGTATGCACGCTCACCACGCAAGACTCCATTGCTGAAAAAAAAGCATGTTGAAGCTTGTTTAAAGTTTGCTGCACAACATTTGGAAAAGCCAGTGAAATACTGGGAGAATATAGTGTGGTCAGATGAGAGCAAAATTGAACTGTTTGGATTTCATAATACACACCATGTTTGGAGGAGAAATGGCACTGCACATCACCCTAAAAACACCATACCAACAGTGAAGTTTGGAGGTGGGAACATCATGGTGTGGGGCTGCTTTTCAGCAAATGGTACTGGCAAACTTCACATAATTGAAGGAAGGATGAATGGGCAAATTTACAGAGACATTCTTGACAAAAATCTGCTGCCATCTACCAGGATGATGAAGATGAAACGAGGGTGGACATTTCAGCAAGACTATGATCCCAAACACACAGCCAAGGAAACTCAATTGGTTTCAAAGAAAGAAAATAAAGCTGCTAGAACGGCCCAGCCAATCACCTGACTTAAATCCCATTGAAAATCCTATGGAAAAAACTGAAGATCAAGATTCATAGAAGAGGCCCACGGAACCTTCAAGATTTGAAGACTGTTTGTGTGGAAGAATGGGCCAAAATCACACCAGAGCAATGCATGCGACTAGTTTCTCCATACAGGAGGCGTCTTGAAGCTGTCATTACCAACAAAGGCTTTTGTACAAAGTATTAAATAAATATCAGTAAGTGTGTTCAATACTTTTTCCCTGTGTCGTTTCACAACTTAATTTCTGAACTTATGTGTTTTGGTTTCATGTCAATAGCACCTTTTGGAAATATATTTACTGAGAAAAATGGTGACGTGTTCAATACTTATTTCACCCGCTGTATCTCCCAAACAGAAACGTGTATTCGATCAAGACCATAATCCTTCAGACAGTGTGGCTCTTCAGTCTAGACCGGTCTGACCCAATTAAGTATATATCTCTATATCATTGTTCTGACCTAGGGCTGTTCCGGTGATCAAATTCCACATGACCGTTTAGTCTCGGTAATTAGGATTCTCCAAGCTCTGATGCTGCTGATGGTCACTACCAAACATGCTCACTGCCTGGTACTCAGCACTCTATTGTCCCTCTAATCACTCTGACATCAATGAAAATGTAATCAAACACTTCATGGAAGTTCATGTTGCCCAACATTCGTATACAGGCTATGCAATTGCGTGAGAAACAGAGTGAAAAACTCTATTAAAAATAGGAGGATCCCATCAGCTTTCTATAGGCTAAGCCTACTATATTTTATTTCTCAACTTTCCTAATATTAAGCACATGGCTTCTCTTTACAACAGGAGTATAGCCTACCTGGCTGGCATGAAAATGAACCACAGGAAAAGCGTCCTCCATTCGCTATTTAAGTGCATAGATGACATGTATTTTTTCCCCGCTGCCCCTGTTTCGAGACCGGTGCATGATAATGGTCCATTCTAAATCGACAAATTTCACAAATTTATTTAGTGTGTGTATATATAAAGACTGGATTAAATCAAGAATAGTCTGATGGGTGACTATTAGCCTATCACTTGTGAATTCTATATTAGTCGTACACCTCATGTAGCCTAGCCCATAGGCCTACAGTATATGTTTTGATTGTATCACTAAAGTGGCCAAATAACTTAAGCACATGAATCCGCTTTACAAGGTGTTTAGAGCCTAACTGGCATACATAAGCAACATGTTTCAAGTTTGGGGAAGATAATTTTCACCATTAAAAATGCACATTTTATAATTAAAGCATTACATGCATAATCGTATTTGCGGTCACTTTTGATAATGGTGTTTTCCCGCTAATGGAAAAGGTGTGCTTTTAACCTACTGCCGTGTGCGCATTGCTGCGCTTATAATGTGAAGAAATGGCCTAATAGTTTATCAACATTTTAAATCTAAACATTCTGATCTGTTGCATCACACATTGCGTAATAAAGTTTATTTGATGCTAGTGGTTGTATTAATTTGGGATCTATTGCATCCCACAACTGTCCCAGACTGTTTGGAATATTTATTTCTCATAGAATAGGTCAACGTTTGTACTATGGGGTATAGTAGATTAACATAGGCTAGTACTTTTGCTGTTCGTTAGGCCTACTCATCTTGTTGGCTGACAAAGTGAATGTGGATATCTTCAATATGCACCTCAGAATTGGATAGGATGTGGCAGTTGTGTCCCAGAAGTGTCTGTCGTCACTTGTAGCCTGTGAGGAAGACCCGATCACACAATGGAGCGCCATTTGAGTGAGGGGTACTTCTGAGAGCGCAGCACCGGGCACAACGGCCACAAAAGGCATGGATTTTTTTTGAGGGTGCATTATGGCCACACAAAGGGAAGGCCACCGGGAAATTCAAGGCATTATCAAGTGCTTGTCAATTTGTGAATGAGAGACTGATGGTGTGTACAGCCTGTGCAAAAAAACAAAGCAGAGCTCATGCCTTTTTAAACAACTTTTTTCAAATCATTATTAGAGTTGCATCATGCAGCCTTACAATGTATTCAAAATCAAAACATAACTCTAAATTAAGCAGATATGCGTGACAATCCCCAGCTGACTAAATGTTGTGACTGCCACAGCCCTAGGATTGACCTGACATATGTTTGTGGCTTTGCGTGTTATCCCCATCACTTACAGGACCTGAACATGTTGCATCTCAAGTGTTAGACCTGGATTAATCCAATTGCGCTTGTAGACGATGCGTCTTTTAAAGGCCATTTTACCGCATTCACAGAGATCGCATTCAAGGTAAACGCTGCAGATTTCAGCTCAAATGGAAATTACCTTTTAAATGTCACGCTCGCGGTTTAGGATTGAATGGATTAAATAGACATTTCTTATGTGTATGAAGGTAATATACCTTTTTTTAGTTGAATCAAACGTGTGCTACAGCCTACACAGAATTTATACTTGCATGTTAATGTGTACTGTCTACTGCCTGACTTTTGCAGGTGCGAATGCTGGCTGATCCAACTGGAGAATTCACTAAGGTCAGATATGTCTTTAAAGCCTTGATTTTCTTTTTAAAGGCCCAGTGCAGTCAACATGATTTTCCTGTGTTTTATATACTGTATATTTCCACACTGAGGTTGAAATAATACTATGCAATTGTGAAAATTATGATAATGCCCTTTGTTGCATTTCTTCAGGTAATGATTCACATGGTAAAAGAGCCTGAACTTCAGCTTTTTTTGGTGGGATGGAATTTAGGCCTGCTGGGTGACACCACCAGGCTGTAAATTAGTTAAGACCAATAAAGAGTTCCAAACCTCTATGCCAATAATAGCTAGTTTTCAGTTTTCCCCTCCCCAATTCTTGCTTGAGAAATTGCTCTTTGCTTTTTTTGTTGACTTTTAATTTACTATAAAATAAATAAGGTACTTAAATGTTATCCAGAAAATATTTTTATATTGATAAACTGCTGCATTGGACATTTTTTAAGTTTACTGTGTGAATGTGACACACATTTTCTTTCTTTTTACAGGCAGTGGACCTGTTGCTAGACAACGATCAGATTGTGTCTGTGCTTGGAAACAAGCGCTCCCAGAGGTGAGGTCTTCTCCTATATCCGTGTTGAACTTGCTGCAATACACTGTCGAGTGGGTAACACTCACTTATCTCAAGATTTTGGATTTTACTTTTCAAAAAGCATCAACCCCAATAAAGCCATTAATGTCACATTTTTCTTCTCTCCCTCAGGTACGCTATGGTGGTGGAGGACGGAGTTGTGAAGAAGATCAACGTGGAGCCTGACGGCACCGGCCTCAGCTGCAGCCTGGCTTCCAACATGCTCTCTGAGCTGGTGTAGGCCTGTTGGGACGAGCACACTCCAACCACAAACAGTAGAAGTCTATTTTGATTTACGACTCATTCTAGTTGACCTGACCCTTCTTTTCACGTCTGTGCAACCATAATCTTAGGCAGCGGAAGGAAATAGATGTGGTTTCATGTACAGCC
Source organism: Thymallus thymallus (assembly GCA_023634145.1). Taxonomy (NCBI): domain Eukaryota; kingdom Metazoa; phylum Chordata; class Actinopteri; order Salmoniformes; family Salmonidae; genus Thymallus; species Thymallus thymallus. Next base: position 10,353,885 of record CM042404.1, read on the forward strand.
ATTGAATGCTTCATAAACTGGAGTACAAAATTGTGATGAAAAAATATAGATGTGCTCAAGATATTAAGACTGGAAAGAGGTGTGTCCTTGGGTTTTTTTCACTGGGCTTCGGGACTTTCTGGATGATGGCAGGGCAGTCCCACTTGACATCATTACTGGCTGCTCAGGGAGATTGTCTAAAAATCAACTGTCATCCTCCCAGAGGCAAGAGAAACTTAATTCAAATGCACAATTAAGCTGAATGGCACTTAAATCCTATCCTTTCTGTATCCTTTCAAATCTGTTACCTAATAAAATTGCAATAACCCCATGTCTGTATCATTTACATTATTTGAAACGGATATGTTTAATGTTAAGTAAAAGGTATGGCAGTTGATTTGAATCCTTGTAAGTTTATCAAAATGTTTGCAATTAACCATTTACATACACTTCATTATACAAAACATTAGGAACACTTGATCTTTCCAAGACTGACCAGGTCAAAGCTATGATCCCTTATTGAGGTCACTTGTTAAGTCCACTTCAAATCAGTGTAGATGAAGGGGAGGAGATGGGTGAAAGAAGGATTTTTTTTAAAGCCTTGAGACATGGATGTGTGTGCCATTGAGTGAATGGGCAAGTGCCTTTGAACGGGGTATGGTAGTAGGTGCAACGGTTTGTGCCAAATGCAACACTGCTGGGTTTATCAAGTTTCCTGTGTGTATCAAGAATGGTCCACCACCCAAAGGACATCCAGCCAACTTTGACACTACAGTGGGAAGCATTGGAGTGAACATGGGCCAGCATCCCTGTGGAATGCTTTCGACACCTTGTAGAGCCCATGCCCCGACTAATTGAGGGCAAAAGGGGAGCGCAACTCAATGTTCGGTATACTGTGTAATGAAATGACTACGAGTGGATTTGAATGTTAAACCACTTTTAATTATAAGTACACAAATAATGAAGTATATCCCTGTGTTGTCCAGGAGGGTAACTGCATGAGAATTAACGGAAATAAGACCAATAATTAAAAAGCTTCATAAACATTCCTGTTCACTTTATGAAAGCGACATCTGGGATCTTTCCATGAGCCTGAGGAGAAACAGAGCAGAAGTTTTTAGTATCTGAAGCCTAAAAGAGTACATAACATCTGAGGTAAAACAGACTGTCATACTAAAGCAACACATTGCTCCCTTCGATACTTTACTAGGAAGAAGATTTGAATCTAGGAATGTTTAGTCTCATTTACAGAGTAATATGAGGGAACCATTTATTTACCTTGAGGTCTGTGAAGACCTGCCCTGCTCGGTTGAAATCCCACTCATTGTCCTGTAGGCACCTGCGATGCATTGATCAAGTAGATTACAACCAACAAATGAATCAATATGAATGCAATATTGTTATATTCCACCTACAAAACTAAGCAACGCATCAATAGGGGCCTGCGTTTGTCACTACTTGAGCCCACTTAAAACCAAATGCAAGGTAACCGTTTCCCACTTACTTCTGGGACCATTCAAGGTTCATGCCGGACTTGAGGGAGAAGGCAGAGAGCATCTCTTGCTGGGGGGCTGAGAGGGTGGGGACAGGACTGCTGGATGGGGTGGGGGCGGGAGCTACAAAGGCCCGGCGGATCTCCTCAGTTGTAGCATTGCGCACAAACAGCTCGTCGTTGACTATGCAAAGACTGTCGAAACGAGGAATACAAGGAAATTATTTTCCCATAAGTATCAACATTTTTATTGAGATCAAGACATCAAAGTACATATCCAGCTGAGTTTTGCCTATATATCAAGGCTAGCTCTAGCTGAGTTTTGTCTATACATCAAGGCTAGCTCTAGCTGGGTTTTGTGTGTGTATATATATATATATATATATATATATATATATATATATATATATATATATATATATATATATAAAAGCTAGCTCTAGCTGAGTTTTGTCTATATATCAAGGCTAGCTCTAGCTGGGTTTTGTATATATATCAAGGCTAGCTCTAGCTGAGTTTTGTCTATATATAAAGGCTAGCTCTAGCTGGGTTTTGTCTATATATAAAGGCTAGCTCTAGCTGAGTTTTGTCTATATATAAAGGCTAGCTCTAGCTGAGTTTTGTCTATATATAAAGGCTAGCTCTAGCTGAGTTTTGTCTATATATAAAGGCTAGCTCTAGCTGGGTTTTGTATATATATCAAGGCTAGCTCTAGCTGAGTTTTGTCTATATATAAAGGCTAGCTCTAGCTGGGTTTTGTCTATATATAAAGGCTAGCTCTAGCTGAGTTTTGTCTATATATAAAGGCTAGCTCTAGCTGGGTTTTGTATATATATCAAGGCTAGCTCTAGCTGAGTTTTGTCTATATATAAAGGCTAGCTCTAGCTGGGTTTTGTCTATATATAAAGGCTAGCTCTAGCTGAGTTTTGTCTATATATAAAGGCTAGCTCTAGCTGAGTTTTGTCTATATATAAAGGCTAGCTCTAGCTGAGTTTTGTCTATATATAAAGGCTAGCTCTAGCTGAGTTTTGTCTATATATAAAGGCTAGCTCTAGCTGAGTTTTGTCTATATATAAAGGCTAGCTCTAGCTGAGTTTTGTCTATATATAAAGGCTAGCTCTAGCTAAGTTTTGTCTATATATAAAGGCTAGCTCTGGGGCCTACCTTGTCCCTCCAGCTGGCACTGTGACAAACACCCGACAGAAAGCTCTCACAGAGTCACGGGATTTACCTTCAACTGGCGTGACAGAAGGAGAAAGAAACATATATGGTTCATGACTTTTTGGGGAATGAAAATGTAGGAAACAATATACATTACAGAAGTTAGAAAAATGTAACAAACATACCTTCTTTGAACACGCCAGTGACCGTGAATGACAGTAACGTGTTCTATAGGAATAGGAGAGGGACAGGAAACTGAAGCTATGAGATCAAGGATGGTCATGGCCTTTGAATGTGAGTTGATGGTTATAAGAGTATTCTACTCACCGTGAAGGTATTGACGTCCACAATTAGAGATGCAGTGTCATGTTGCGTTTTGGGCAGTTCGCTCAGGAAAGCCACCACATTCAGACGGGTGTGCTTCAGTAAGCGGAACCGTGTGGCTTTAAGAACAAAAGTATTAAAATAATTGTAGTTTGTGTATATGAGTGAACACAATCATGGTGACTTTCACTACCAACAGATTCACTTTATTCAGACACTACATTTGCAAGAGATGACATCATGGCATCAACCATCACTTCTGAAAACTGAAGTAGCGAATCAGAAGCGCGAGACTCACTGGGATCTTTGAGCTTTTTCAGGTTGCGACTGTCTTTATGATAATCTCCAAGACTGCACCTAAAGACAAAGGGAGACAGTGAATGACTGACTACTTTAGAAACTGGTGACAAATAGGTGATACTGAGTGACTGTTTATTTTACACAGTTTATGCATGCTGCTGGAGACAGGTAACATTAATAACTAGCCAAGGGGTACCTGGAGGGGTTCTGCATGGTGAAGGGCATGCTCAAGGAGAAGGTGGCACCATCGTGGTAGGCATCTAACAAAGGCTGTCTGTCTCCAGAGTCATACACACTGTAGTATCTGGGGGAAAAAGTTATTCTTTAAAAACTTACCATCAAAAGAAACATACAACAATTTACATTTCCAATCAGTACAGATTGATTCTACCCAAGCAGATCAATGTCTTATACAATTTAAAAAAAAAACCTGACCTCAAACCATGCTGTCTTTTTGTTTTAAACAACAATAAAGGTGTGTTGTAGTGCATTAGAGCGTTTTGGGTTCCGGCGTTTTGAGATTTTCTCTGCATACATGCAGTAAAGAGGTCGATGGAACGCAGACCGCGGAGGATAGAAGGACGCCAGATTGGCGCACATTCAACAAATCTGATCTAACAAAGTGGACATTCGTCAAATCCATCATGATTGCATTGTAACAGGCCCACAAATGGGGTTACTAAAGTCCGATTTGTATATATTTGGCTGTTTTCGCTGCATTACATTTAGAAGTTGTCCCTTTTCAGGTTTAGAAGTGACTGCTAAATGCTAACTCCCGTTCGTATAAGCTGGTAGCATAGCTAGCATACAGAAATCGGTGGTGGTAGTCAAAGTCGTATTTTAACTGTAATGCAGTTGATTGGTAACGTTTCCATTATTTTGGTTGAGTTTCATTGACCTCTTTACCGCATCTATAACAGTGTGTAGTGTACATGTGTATTTGTACAGTAACGTGTATGCTTTGGTGTCTGTGGATTCAACATAAAAAGAGCTGAGTGCAAACTCACTGTTGTAGGAAGCCAACGATGGGAGTCTTGATCTCTTCAGAGCAGAAGTAGCTGGGCTGTGACAGCAGTCGAAGGGTGAGAATTTTAATAAAAACATTCCTGTTTTGACACACATGGTTACATGCAAAGCCCCTAAATGAGAACCAATTGTGTGTATGTATTACCTTGCAGGGTGGAAGGGCGGCAGGAGTCACCTCCACATCAAAGACTATGGGTGGGGGGAGATCCTGACCGTCCTAGTTAGAGAGGTCAAGGAGAAAAGACAAAGATGAATAATTGAAGAGACGTAAATCCTTCACAAATACAATAATAATATCCAACACGAGTTGAATAAACGATTGTTGAAATCCTAAAAGCGTTGAATTGAATCCTTACCAGTTTGAGAAGCCTGGGGAACCTCTCTCTCACCTCGCTGTCCGACATTCACAAAAACACAAAAGATAAGAGACAGGAGTTAGTACTGATTATATATATAAAGACTCTGGGAGTCATTCCCCTAAACACTATTCAACCACACATGCATATACTGTATATGCTCATACACTCACAGCCTCACCCATGGATAATGATCTCTAATAGCCACCCAAATGTTGATATAATCCCTGTCCAGACAGTTAACTGAAATGAGGGGAGGAACTTGGCAGAAAAGACCAACATGGACATGATTCGTCATTATAACTACATATATTGGGGTGGTTCGAACTTTGAACTGATTGTTCAGGATAGAACACACCCATGCCTGATCATGAAATAGTCAGCTCTGCATATCAGTGACGAGGTACTCAATGGTACAATGACACATCCTCATGTACTAATATGAACAGTACATTACAGAAAAACCAATGCCAAATCAATCTATGACGACAGACCCGATTTCGCTACCCACCCAGGCCCCCTTTCCTTAATATTTCTTTTTGTACTTTTTACCCCTTTTTCGTGATATCCAATTGGTAGTTACAGTCTTGTCCCATCACTGCAACTCCTATGCGGACTCGGGAGAGGCGAAGGTTGAGAGCCATGCTTCCTCCGAAACACGACCCCGCCAAGCAGCACTGCTTCTTGACACACTGCTCGCTTAACCCGGAAGCCAGACGCACCAATGTGTCAGAGGAAACACAGTATAACTGCCGACCGAAGCCAGCGTGCATGCGCCTGGCCCCCCACATGGAGTCGCTAAAGCGCGATGGGACAAGGACATCCCAGCCGGCCAAACCCTCCCTTAACCCAGACGACGCTGGGCCAATTGTGCGCCGCCTCATGGGTCTCCCGGTCGCATCCGGCTGCGACACAGCCCGGGATCGAACCCGGATCTGTAGTGACGCCTCTAGCACTGATCAGTGCCTTAGACCGCTGCGAGAGGCTTTCCTGTGGCAATGTACTCACCCCTTTGTGATGATACTCACCGTCCCCCCCTACACGCCGAAACACACTGACACACGTTGTCTTGGAAGGGGTGGTAGGGGTGTGAACGTTGGTTGTGAGCGCCCCATACCAACAAGAGACAAATCAGTGCTTTTCACACGCATAGGGGAGTGTCCTGGTGATTGGGAGTGGCCTGTGGTGTGACCAATGTGCTTGGTAGAGACCACAAGAGTGATATTATGGTAAAACTAGTCAAATGTTGCATGTTTGAGGTGTCTGACGCACGTGTCATAGGACCAAGAGCCAGTGAAATGGAATGTAAAGACTGTAGAGGTGGTGATGGAGACTTGGAGATGAAAGAATGACATGAATCATGGGGGGGGGGGGGGGGGGTTTAAATCCATGGGGGGGGGGGGGGGGTTTAAATCCATTACATCAAGGCTGGTTGAAGTTACACCATGTCATTTCAGCTAGAAAGGGAAGAGGGAAGACTTATGGTAACATAGAACACGACATGCACGCCAGATCAAACCAAAACAGCAAAGAGGAGTTCACAAAAAGCTTTGGTAGAAGATGCAATTCCACTAGGTTGATTGAGTGGCGATAGCCAGCCTTAAGGAATGGAAAAGGTGTTAGTTGAGGAGACCATGCAAAGCATCCCCTTCAGATGTAGAAAATACACAAATTACACACAAACAGAAATGAAAAGACACACAGAAAGAGTGATAGAGAGCTGGGCCCTGAGCGCCACTACAGATCACCATAGGAGAAACCTCTGTTGCCAGCATTGATTAATGCAAGAATGACACTGCATATCTTACACAACCTTTTTGGTACCAAAAATAAATAAATGTTGGACCCCACTTCAACTTTAGCATTTTGGGGGTGGTTAAACAAATAGGTCATCCAAGTACTATTAAACATTTTTGTTTTTAGATAAATATGTTGAGAGGGATATCTGAGGAAGAACCAAAAGAGTCCTAGACTTTATCAGTGACCATTCTGAGGTGACTGCATATTTTTATGCCCACTGAATAAACGTTAAATGTCATATCCTAACTTCATATATTGAAATCCCACTAATTGAGGGTCTCTCGAGACATCCATCTTTGTGTCCCTCATTCTCAAAGCCTCTCCTTCACTCTGGCTGTTACATTCTGAGGATGTGTCTAACAACTTAAGACACAAACAAGCCTTGAAGGCATGTTAGATTTAAGGGAATTATGAGCTTTTATTTGGGGACTCTGCTTGGCTCTTTGGAAACCTCTCTCCCACTCCAACCGCAGGCCAGTAGCGCAAATCTTCAATGTCTTCTTCGTTCAGCATATAATGTAGGTATGAACAAGCACAGGCCTGTAGCTTGACTTCTTTGTTCAGCATATACTGTAGGTATGAACGTGCGTACCTAGGTATGTGGCCAGATGCACGGCTGTGCCTGTCTTAGGTTGTCCCGGTATCAAAGGTGGGATCTTACCCGTCATTGGCTAACCAGCCCTCTTCACTGGCCACATTTCACGACCTTTAAAGGGGAGCATGAGAGGATGTACCAACACCATGTTTCCAATATGAATCTTTAATATATATATAAAATATGTGCCATTTAGCAGACGCTTTTATCCAAAGCGACTTACAGGCATGCGTTCATACATTTTACATATGGGTGGTCCCGGGAATCGAACCCACTACCCTGGCATTACAAGCACCATGCTCTACCAACTGAGCTACAAAAGGATTCCTTTTGCACAACGCCATTTCTGTAATCCACGCACTTCCCGAAGTATGAGTCTCAATCACAATGCTGTGGTCAGTATTTTCCATGCCAAGTTTTACGCATGCTAGAGGTAGTGGCTTTTGAAATTTAAATGATCAGGATTTAGTTTTTAAAAATGAATACAGAGGTGTCTGTAGGGGGCACAGGGCCATATTCATTGCAGGAAACAGACGGGGGAAAGATTAGCTGCAGAGTTTCAGAGAGGGAAAGAGAGATCAGTTGAGAGAGACAGACAAAAAAAAGAAGTACACAGACAGACAGTTAAACCTGCATCTAGAAGGGGGCAGGGATGTAGAAATAATTGAAATAATAAACACAGCCATTATCCTCAACTAAAACCATGTGTTTGTTGGCTGGTTAATGTTGAACTATATGCTGTGAAGAGGTTAGGGGTTGGATCATGTAAACTTGGGCACATACGGCATGCACCTTCAATTTAAAATAATCATAAACGTGGCTTTACATTCGAACTGAGGTGCTTCCCCACAAGCATTGAGTAGACTATTTGTGCGATTCCAACATAGAACATTACATTCTTGTCTAAGAACAGATAATGTCAAGTCTTAACAACTTAATCACCACCTATGTTATTTTAGTAATGTGGGAGGGCTCAATGAGACTCTCTGATAGCATGGTGATAAACAAGTCACTCTGGTTCCTTCGAAGTTGAGCGTTGTGTTACTATTCAGTAGTACGAGACCAAACATGTCCTTCCTCGCTCATATAATCCATAAAAAACATGTGATGTCCCACAGAGTAGGACTTTTCTGAATACATTCAAGTTCCCCTCTGAAATACAGGAATAGAATGCTAAATTATCCCCCCCAGCCATCCATCTCTCAACACACCATCAACAGCATACTATTAGCCACTCAGCCATCCATCCAACAACAAACTGTCAACAGCATACCATTACCCACCCAGCCATCCATCCATCTCTAAACACACCGTCAACAGCATACTATTAGCCACTCAGCCATCCATCCATCCATCCATCTAACAACACACCGTCAACAGCCTACCATTACCCACCCACACAGCCATCCATCTCACAACACACCGTCAACAGCCTACCATTACCCACCCAGCCATCCTGAGCACAGACTGACCTGATGTATGAAGCCTGGTCCTTGAAATAGTCGCAAAGGGGGTTCCTCTCCAGCCATAACTCCACCAGTTTAAGACCCTTGATCCTGTCCAGCTCCCGCTCTGTCTTTAACTGGAATGATGGCAGGGAAAATAAAATCCAATAAAACAGCCAGGTGTTAAACTCAAGAACGGTCCAACAGAGAAAACTCCTAGTCCCAGTCAATTGACTAAATTAATAATGTGGACAACTGAAAAGTAAGAGGAGACTTTGTGCAGTCCCAGTAAAGGTCAGTGCTGGGGTTAGGTTCCGTTGTGCCACAACCAGACCCAGTCTCCTCACCTCGTTATGAGAAAGGTTGAGTGTCTTCAGGTTGGGAACCTTGTTGACCAGCTCCGACAGGTCATCCAGCCTAAACAGCTTGTTGTTGCTGAGGTTCAGACAAACAAGCTGTGGAAGGAAAGGAAAAGGGATCAGCGGAGAGGAAGGCATCCATATTCTATAACTATTCAGCAACAAGGAAGGACCACATCCATACCTCTGGAATGTTCTCCTCAATAATCTTAATAACAGCCCGCATGGAGTTCTTTCTGTTCAAAGTCACATCAATGTTCTGTGACACCAAGTCTGTGAAAATCAGGGAAGCATACGAGTGTTTGACTGCACTACCAGAATATGTCATATAATGCAAATACAATATTGAAAAACGTTTAGTACGACTAACTGCTCTTGCTGTGTACCTGGGTCTATCCGGATGTTGTTCAAGTCCAGGGCTTGTTGAGAGCCATCAAAACGTTTAGCCATGCATTGCTAATGAGGGAAAGACAGTTTTACGCATTCAGCCCATACACCTCTCTATACATGAAAATAAATAATGAATGTTGCACTATTATCATTAGCGGGTACTTGAAAGAATAGGAGGCATTACTAAGTAGAGTTGAAGGAAAGAAAAAAGAATAACATTGCTGATGTCTCTAATATCAATAATGTTATTTAAACGATCACTCCTCCTCCTATTGTCTTACCTTCAGGTGCTCCAGATCAGCTGGCTTTAGTTCAGACTGAAGAAAGGAGGGTGGAGGACAGGGATTCATCAGTACTATCACCTGGACAAGATGGAGGTTGGAGGAGTGAATGGCATGTTTTTGAATGACTCTCCCCAGGGGGAAATGGTTATGACCTTGAATTCCTATTGAAAGCCCTTTCCAAAGCCCTAATCATTAACCACAGCCTTACAGTTATCCCTTCTCAAGGTCCTATTGACAGTCCCATCCTTATTGATTGCCATCATCAAACTATTAACTCTGGCGGAAGCCTTGTTGCTTAATCCAAAACTTCTGCTGGCGTTATCAATGTGTTCATGCCTGGTGCCCAGTCTGCCAGAAATATCACACTTAACACAATTTAATAAAACCACCGGTCGATTTTGTGGAGAATAAAAATAGTACCTTGTAGCCCTCTTTGTCTGTGATCTTCCGTGATACCTTCAACAAGGCATTTGCAGTAGTGGAATCTTCAATAAAGAACTCCACTCGGTTTCCCTCTACGTGGTACTGTGGAAAACAGAGGTGAAAAAGAAGAATGCCAATAAAATAAAGCTATTTCAGGGGACAGGGGAATAAAACTAAGTCCAGTGTTTCCCCTAGGATTTATTTCAGCAGTGGTAGCAGAGGTAAACAAAGCATATATATATATATATATATATATATATATTGCAGCAGCACCGCTGCTAAATGCATAAAGGGGAAACACTGTCTATTTCTGGACTAGCTTGACTAACAAAAAGAGCCACTAGGCAGGGCTCACTTACATGTACTGGGGTGAAGGGCATGGAGCAGATATTCTGCAGTGCCGTTATCAGCCAGTCTTTGTCGTATTTCTTTCCATAGGGGACCTGTAAGAGTCACAATTTAGCATTGACTAAGTACAATCCAATCAATGACAGCTTAGTAGTTCTGTAAAGCCACCCAATTATTTTACAACGTGGACTCACAGACATCTTGAACCAGTTCTTGCGGCCTCCTCCACCTCCATCCCCTCCTTTGTTATTCCCACGACCCCTGTGACCTGCTCCTCCACCACCTCTGCGCCCCCGGTCAATGCGGTCGTCAACACGGCGACTTGGCCTTCCATAAGGGTTACTGGCAGGGCAAAAACCATGAGGGGGTTAAAGGATGACTTCCAAGATCAAACCTATAAACATGTCCAGTGAAATACTCTCCGTCTTCAGTATGACAAACTCACAATCTGTGTTGGGAGGATCCATCTTGGGAGTTGCTGTCCGTCATTGCCACGTCTCCATCCTCATCGTCGAATCTCGCTCTGGGTCCCGGGCCACCGCCGCCTCTTTGGCTACCACGATGTCTTGGTCTTGGCCCTGGTCCTACTGGCCCCTGGTCACTATACATAGGGGCCCTGAAAGGCCCCCTGCCTTTGCGGTTGCGAACCTTTTGTCCTCCAACTCTGTCATCGTGATCTGTTGGGCAAAGAGTCACTGTAGTGAGCTTTGAGTTTACAGAAAAGGGAATTCAACCAAGCTACAGCAATTATCAGCCTATTAATGGCCCAGATCTAGATTGTCATCTTTGTTTGACATCATGCATGTTTGGCAGGAGCGCTAGCTGGGCGATCCCACACCAGGAAGGGCCGAAAATAATTTGAGTATGTCAAATTGTTCTGTCATTTCTCATATAGAAAGATAATTGGGAGGAAGGATATTTTATATGCTTTTTACATTTGTATCACAATTTGAGAAAATCGTAATTAAAGTGGCCATTTTAGGCCCTTTTTAGACCTCATTTAGATGGTACAATGATTCCCTACACTATTCAGTGCTTGTTTTATACTGAACAAAAGTATAAACGCAACATGGAACAATTTTACTGAGTCACAGTTCATATAAGGAAATCAGTCAATTTAAATAAATTAATTAGGCCCTAATCTACGGGAATTCACATGACTGGCCAGGGGAGCAGCCATGGGTGGTCCTGGGAGGGCATAGGCCCACCCACTGGGGAGCCAGGCCCAGCCAATCAGAATGGGTTTTTGCCCACAAAAAGGCTTTATTACAGACAGAAACCCTCCTCAGTTTCATCAGCTGTCCCGGTGGCTGGTCTCATACGATCCTGCAAGTGAAGAAGCCAGATGTGGAGGTCATGGGCTGGCGTGGTTACACGTGGTCTGCGGTTGTGTGGCTGGTTGGACGTACTGCCAAAATCTCAAAAACGATGGTAGAGAAATTAACATTGATTTCTCTGGCTACGGCTCTGTTGGACATTCCTGCAGTCAGCATGCCAATTGCACGCTCCCTCAAAACTTGAGACATCTGTAGCATTGTGTTCTGTGACACATTTTAGAGTAACCTTTTTTTGTCCCCAGCACAAGTTGCAACTGTGTAATTATCATGCTGTTTAATCAGCTTCTTGAAATTCCACACCTGTCAGGTGGATGTATTATCTTGGCAAAGGAGGAATGTTCTCTAACAGGGATGTAAACAAATTTGTGCACAAAATTAAGAGAGAAATAAGCTTTTGTGTGTATGAAACATTTCAGGGAACTTTTATTTCAGCTCATGAAACGTGGAACCAACACTTTACATGTTTTGTTAATATTTTTGTTCAGTGTACATTGGCCGCATGACCAGATTTACACTAAATAACACAGCCACAAAGTCAAAACAGCTTTCCCATTAACAGATGCCGCTCCGACAGCAGAAATCAATCTGCCAGTATTACAGCCAAATTTAACTGAGATAAATGTCAAATTTACAAAAATGGCATCTATGTTTAGCAATGCAAGGTTAATTTAACAGTAAAATAACATCAAATGCATTTAAAAATGTAAGCGGTGAATGCCTGAATATATTATCTTGTTGTAGTTCAAGTGTGACTGTGACATGCAGGCACACACGATCGATAGCATGAAAAACCCATATTTTCAATTGGCAAGAGATAGTAATTATGTCCATGAAATATGGCATCATGTGCATATATCAGAAAATTAACCTCTTTATTTTACATAAAGTATGATCACTTATCTGAGAAGGCACAAAAAAATATGAAAAATGTGTTTGAGGGTCGTCTCAACTTTTTTGCAGCTTTGAAATTGGCCACTAGTGGGGAAAAAAAACTTACAAAAAACTCAATAACTTCATAAAATATCTGATTAGCTTAGAATAAAACATATGGACATAACAACCAGATGAATTGGTTAAAACATTAAAACAGCAGAACATTTTAGTTTTTTATTTTAAGTCAAAGATGGAAGTTGGCGTAATGGGTACGTGGGCTTAACGGGTACGCTTACCCTAATCTGCACAGCCGGTAATACACTCATGCCGCCCAGCAACTGGTTTGTACATTAGAAATTCTGTTCTGACCTTGAGCACCTTGCGCAACAAGAAGTTACCCCCATTCCTCCTGCAAATTGGGTAAGTATCGCACATTTTTTGTTGACTGAGTGAGGAAATGCTGTAAATTAAGAGGACTATGTATTTAGAAAGATGAGACATTGAGGATTATAATAGATACCGCTTTGATGTCATACAAGCAAGCCAAACCCCTGTGAGTCCAAACGTGCACTTCACATTTCCATATCATAAATACAGTGTCAACGTATATGATCACTATGTTTGATGCACAGTTACAAGATGACATGGCGTCATACCCTGGGTTGTTTTGAACAGAATGAGCTTGTGTTTGTCTATTGTGAAGAAACTTTTCCTCGGCACGCACTTGAATGCACTCATTACTAGTTGAAACATTATAGTCTTTGAGCCATAAAAGTGCATTGAAATTACTTAGAAACTGTGCACACTGGAGGTGTGGGCACTTGGAGACACCAGTTAGTCCTCTCACTCAAACCCTTGTCACTTTGTTGTCTTATGTTGCAACAACCCCACATTTTACAGAAATAGTCTAATCATGATACCGAATGTATCCAGAGTATTTTCACCATGGTTATACATATGCTTTTCATGTTTCTTCTGTAAGAAACATTTCAATTGAACCCTATCCATATAGGCCAATTCCCACGGTGTAAAGGGTTAATAAACACCATTTCCAACAACCATTTTCAGACAATTTCTGGATGTTGCCCACTGCATTCAGACAATCAGGTTGCAGCAGTCTGTTATTTACCCCTGGCTGAACATAGTGTGCAACATCAGGAAGTACTGTATCATTAGCCACTCTAGCATGGTGGTGAGGAATTGTGTTTTATTAAAGGGGCAATCTGCAGTTGCCTCATCCATTTTTTGACTTCTTAATTAATTCAATGTACCCATTGATTATTGAAGAATATGACATACATGCCCCATGAGCTTAGTTCAACTGTCGTACCACCATAATCCAAAATAAACTTGATTCAATCCAATGTAAACGAACACTATATAGCCTCAAAACATTGTTAAAACTATCAATTTGATATCACTATTAATTTGTCGTTACATTTCTCCAACCCTATCCCTCAGGTTGTGTATTTATTTTGAGGCCTTCCTGGCGTGGAATCGCCTAGATAATCCATTCTCGCTCTACTACGCAGACACGTTTTCAGTCAAGTTTCAATGTTGTGATTTAACTAGAGTTAGGTATGAAATTACTAACGTGTATGTTGGATACAGTAACTAGTTACCTACGATTATAAACACAAGAAGTGGTAATGTTAGACAAATAGACAGATGTGTTGTCATGGTAAATGTACCAGCACGCGCCTGGGTCCAGAGTAAAAATGTGCTAACGTTACCAATAAACGTGCTAGCTAACTAGCTTCTAAAGTCAAACCATTTTCTATTGCTAGCTCGCTAACTTGTTTATGTAACTCACTCGTTAGCGACATATCAAGCGGAAACGTTAAATAATGTATAGGCACTAGGTAATTCCTAGTTATCCAATTCAGAACCCATTTCGTATTACGGAATAAATCGCTGGCAAGGAAGAACATTGTTGTTTACAGGTAGCTAGTTAGCTACGTTAGCTACATAGCTATCTAACCTCAACGTACCGTTGTAGTAACGTGAATCGTCAGCTGTTGACATAGTCAGGAACCGAACACCCACTTAACACGATTATCTAACTCCAATAAAAGTGCGTATTGTTACTTCTATATGTACAACAAATTAGCGTTTATCATCCGTGGCTAGTTAGCAAGGACATTCGCTTTGTTCGTAGGTTTACGGCCCCGCCGTCTGAGCATGTGCAATGGATTCGAACTCGCTTAGCTCAGGATTCTCTGGTAATGACGTCATGGGCACTTATTTCTCAAACATTGTGAAAAAACAGTTCTCACACATTTTCATGAGATATTTCTTCAATGTATGTATTATTAGGTGTGTGTGTGTGTGTGTGTGTGTGTGTGTGTGTGTGTGTGTGTGGTCCTCTGATGTTGTATCTCACACTGATCTCATAGTGTACAATAAATAAAAAAAACTGGGCCCGTATTCAGAAAGGATCTCCGAGTATATAAGTGCTGACCTAGGATCAGTTTGGCATTTTAGATTATAGTGAATAGATCAGTACCCCTACTCTGAGCCCTGGTCCCAGATCTGTGCTCTTGCCAACTCCATCGCTCAATGTAAAGCCAAACATATTTTTTAAAGATATGTCAACAGTTTTACATTATGACCAATCGATAGGTTACATGAAATATACTGAACACAAATATAAACGCAACATGCAATAATTTCAAGTTACAGTTCATTTGAGGAAATCAGTCATTTTAAATAAATTCATTAGGCCCACATGACTGGGAATACAGATATGCATCTGTTGGTGAAAGATACCTTATAAAAAATGGGCCTCAGGATCTGGTCACGGTATTTCTGTGCATTCAAATTGCCATCAATAAAATAAAATGCAATTGTTTTTGTTGTCCGTAGCTTATACCTGCCCATACCATAACCCCACCGCTACCATGGGGCACTCTGTTCACAACGTTGATATCAGCAAACCGCTTTCCCACACTACGCCATACACGTGGTCTGCAGTTGTGAGGCCGGTTAGACATACTGACAAATCCTCTAAAAGGAGATTGGAGGCAGCTCTGGTGGACATTCCTCCATGCCAATTGCACGCTCCCTCACAACTTGAGACATCTGTGGCATTGTGTTGTGTGACTTCACATTTTAGAGTGGCCTTTTATTGTCCCCAGCACAAGGTGCACCAGTGTAATATTCATGCTGTTTAATCAGCTTCTTGATATGCCACACCTCTCAGGTGGATGGATTATCTTGGCAACAGAGAAATGCTCACTAACACAGATGTAACCAAATTTCAGCTTAACACTTTATATAAATAAGCTTTTTGTGCATAAGGAACATTTCTGGGATATTTTATTTCAGCTCATGAAACATGGGACCAGCATTTTAATTGTTGCGTTTATATTTTTGTTCAGTGTAGAATAGGGCTGTTGTGACACTAAGTCAGCAGCTGCTTATTTCAACATTGGTGTGAACTGGGAACAAAGAAAACCCTGTCATAAACACTTTTCACATCAAAAGCCAGGATATTACAGAGCACTGTCACTGCATTGCTATATTTCAGTGTGGAAAAACTGACTACCTACTACTAGGACACTATTAACTCTTAAAGAACCACTTCACCAGAAAACAACCTCCGATTTGTTTTTAGCATGCACCATTTTACCTGATTAACAACAAAATATTGAATGTATTCACATTTTGTAAATAATAACATAAAAGCAATTATTGCTTAACAGTCGTTGCATGTACACAATTGCAGGTAAAACATGATAATACACATGAACTGTAATTAAATAAACAAAACTATGACTGATTTGATATCAAAGTCATTAAAACTAAAAGTAGTAAACAACCAGAGCATTCATCAGTTGGTCAAATATCTTTTTTGGTTAGAAATTTGTATAAATTTACTTAATTATTTCTGATCATTCATATACTGATACCATTCTCATTATCTTCACATTCCATTCATTGCCCTGATTCACAACTGAATGAACCTCACAAACAAAATTTGACCATTTCACAGACCATATCTTATTTATTTTCTATAACACTTTTTTCATATACGGGTACTTTTCAACAAAACTCTTCCAATTGTAACTTAACATATCCTTCATTGCGCCTTGAAAAATGTTATCTAAAACAGAAAAAATACATTTATTTAAAAACAAAGTAATATTGGAGGACCACTTTAGTAAAAAGTGCTTTAATAAATAAATGTAAGTACTATCCTTTGGGAATACAATGTACATTTTGCGGTGTATGTTTCGGCCCTAATAAATTAAATGCAATATGTGGTGGTCCCTGTAATAGCTCTAAAAGGCATATTTGCTCAAGGAAAAATCATACAATAACCTTCTGCAAAGGCGTAAACATAATGGATATTCCTTGCGCTTAAGATGAATAACTCTGGAGAAACATTAAATGTGTAACAGTGTAATCTGCAGGGTCCTCATTCAGCAGCTCAGGGCACTCTGATTCTTATGGTAACCATAGGCTTCAAATCACAGGCACAAAAGGAATTCTCAACTATGCTTGTGTACCTGCTCAATCACATTCCATAAGACTCATTCGTAAAACAAAAAGGCTGAGCAACGGTCTCTGCTACAATGATTCAGGCTAGGGAATTAAATAAGTACTTAAAAGACCGGAGTGATTATTTCATTGCGCTGAAGGACATGCATAAGTCAGGATTGAGCTAAATCCTACAACTATTTGCCTAACTGATGGAGGCTTATAACCTTGCCACTAGTTGATCTTTGAAAAATCAATGAGCATAGCTATCATGCCACGTTCCAAAGTCGCTTTGGATAAAAGCCTCTGCTAAATGGCATATATTATTATATTATCTTATTATTATTATTATATTGCATGCTAAGTAAAATGATAGGTTATAGGGAATATTTGCACATGCGTCTGTGTGCAGGGAGTTTGTGGGAGTCAGTCTGTCAATCTTTCTCTCTCTCTTTGCCGGTCGGTGAAAGGCACATTGAGGGACCTGTGAGCATTTGAATGTCTGAGCAATGATCCATGGTTCAGAGACTCATCCAGGGTCCCTGTCTCTGACGCAGCATAGATTCCCCTGGCTGAGGTACCTGGGGTCCCTCCATTAGGACTGCTCCTGCACCTCTATTCTGTGGATCAGTAGGCTCCTCCTCACTTGCATTGGTCTCGATAATCTGATGAGCCTCCGGGGGCAAATCTGATGACGACCCTAGAGCTAACACAGGGAGGCAGATAGAGACAGGTTGAGTTCGACTGAAGAAATTAATATAAACAGTAAAAGGTTATTACAAATTACTCAAGTAGTTCAGGAAAAAGACAGAGAACAATCTTTGTCTTACCTGTTTGATTCTCTGGCAAACCAGAGGGCTCCTTCAGGGAACCAATCACATCTGGTGTTTCCAGCTCCACTACAAAAACAAACAGAAGTTACAACTGTAGTAGAGACAGAATGCAAGAATATAATGTAAACAGCAACTATGCTGAACAAAAAAAAATGTATGTTAACATTCATGATGTTACACAAAACATAAAAATAACCTGTTATCATAATCCACAATTACTCTTCAAGTAGGCCTACAAATGCACAACATCAAAGTGTGCCCAATCTAGTAATCTAACACATAGTGAGACGAGTCAATATAATTTAAATCAAGATCAGTTCTAACGGGTCTTTCTATAAACTAGGATACCAGTGAGGATTTTCTACACTGGACAACTTGTTACAGCTGTTTATAAGTCATTGATAATAGTCAGCCATTTTTTCCCCATGTCATTATGTTAAAATATAAGGAGGCTATAAACTATATTACATTTAAAAAAAGCACAAATTGATTTCAAACTTAACATAAACCTTTTATAACTCTTTATCATGGTTGGTGTCTTGACAGATTTGTCCAAAATCGTGTGACATAAAACATGATTTTTCTGCATTTATGCCAGTGTAGTTGTCGTTATATCATATATTAAGATTTAATCAGTTAAATTAGACATTGAACTTCAACCCTATAAGAATCCTGGATCTAGCTGTTGGACAGTTTTTTGTACAGAGATCTCAGAAATGCAGTGTAACTATGTAACATGTTGTGTCTCGTAATGCTACTCAGTGAAAACAGTTTTCATGGGCACACAAATCCAAAATTATGTAGGCCTACACTACCGTTCAAAAGTTTGGGGTCACTTAGAAATGTCCTTGTCTTCCATGAAAACATACATGAAATAAGTTGCAAAATGAATAGGAAATATAGTCAAGACGTTGACAAGGTTATAAATAATGATTTTTAATTTAAATAATAATTGTGTCCTTCAAACTTTGCTTTTGTCAAATAATCCCCATTTGCAGCAATTACTGCCTTGCAGACCTTTGGTATTCTAGTTGTCATTTTGTTGAGGTAATCTGAAGAGATTTCACCCCATGCTTCCTGAAGCATGGGGTGAATGGCTTGATGGGCACTTCTTAAATACCATATGTTCAAGCTGCTCCCACAACAGCTCAATAGGGTTAAGATCCGGTGACTGTACTGGCCACTCCATTATAGACAGAATAACCGCCGTCCATAGGGTATGGCATAGCGTTGCAAAATGGAGTGATAGCCTTCCTTCTTCAAGAGCCCTTTTACCCTGTACAAATCTCCCACTTTACCACCACCAAAGCACCCCCAGACCATCACATTGCCTCCACCATGCTTGACAGATGGCGTCAAGCACTCCTCCAGCATCTTTTCATTTGGTCTACATCTCACAAATGTTCTTCTTTGTGATCCGAACACCTCAAACTTAGAATAGTCTGTCCATAACATTATTTTCCAATCTTCCTCTGTCCAGTGTCTGTGTTCTTTTGCCCATCTTAATCTTTAAATTGGCAAGTCTGAGATATGGCTTTTCTTTGCAACTCTGCCTAGAAGGCCAGCATCCCGGAGTCACTGTTGACGTTGAGACTGGCGTTTTGCGGGGACTATTTAATGAAGCTGCCAGTTGAGGACTTGTGAGGCATCTGTTTCTCAAACTAGACACTCGAATGTACTTGTCCTCTTGCTCAGTTGTGCACCGGGGCCTCCCACTCCTCTTTCTATTCTGGTTAGAGCCTTCTGTGAAGGGAGCTGTACACAGCGTTGTATGAAAGTTCTTTGTTTCTGGCCTTTTTGAGCATGTAATCGAACCCACAAATGCTGATGCTCCAGATACTCAACTAGTCTAAAGAAGGACAGTTTTATTTCTTCTTTAATCAGCACAACAGTTTTCAGCTGTGCTAACATAATTGCAAAAGGGTTTTCTAATGATCAATTAGCCTTTTAAAATGATAAACTTGGATTAGCTAACACAACGTGCCATTGGAACACAGGAGTGATGGTTTCTGATAATGGGCCTCTGTACGCCTATGTAGATATTCCATTAGAAATCAGCCGTTTCCAGCTATAGTAGTCATTCACAACATTAACAATGTCTACACTGTATTTCTGATAAATTTGATGTTATTTTAAATGGACAAAAAATGTGCTTTTCTTTCAAAAACAACGAAACTTCTAAGTGATCACAAACTTTTGAACAGTAGTGTATGTGATTACAAAAAAGAATGCTTCTAAATAGATACTGTCATTAACGTGGTTCTTCAATAATTATGCATAATACTTGTTGGATGCACATTTCGTGTCCAGCTGATTATTTACACCATTACATTTTCACACATCATCATCTGATTCAGGAAGGAATATTCTAAATGACAGTCAAGTAATGAACGGCTGTTGTGATAGCGCATGTGACAACAGCCAAAGTGCTGGAAAAAAAGGTGTTCGTAAGGGATGTCTAGAATATTTTGGCGTCTCATTCGTTACACTATTGAAGACAGTTGTGCCTGGATCCACGTTGGATCTAATAACCCTAGAGAATTTATGTTGATAATCTGTTGTGGTCTCATTAGATTTAACAGAAAAAGCATCAAGGTAATGAGTTCATGTTTTCATACAGTATGTATTGGACACAGAGTCTACTGTGCTCAACTGTATAGGATAGAGTATTGCGCAACACCCAACGCTATTCCTATTAATTATTCTGTAGATAGATAGATAGATAGATAGATAGATAGAATGATAGATAGAATGATAGATAGATACTTTATTGATCCCCAAGGGGAAATTTCTTCGTCAAGCAGCTACGAAAAAACACAGGGCAGGTGCAAAATACCAGAACAAAAATACACAAAAGATACACGATACATGATACATAGTGCCGCAGTATGAAAAAGTATAAAGATACAAGAAGTCTGGAGTGCAAATAGCTATAAAAAGACATTGCATAGTATGGGTGAATGGCTGAATATGTACACTATACATTGTTAGTGTTAGGTGAAAAAAAATGATTAAAATATTGCAAGTTGATATAGATAAATAAGGAATATTTGCATGGTTAACTATAAAATACAGGTCGATGGCAGAGAAATACTTAAATAGCTAAATGTGCGTATGATATAAATGAGGGTAATAATAGTTAATATACAGTCTGGTTAAATGTACAGGTAAATGAATATTTGCATGGTTAAATTAACTGTACAGGTAAATGACAGGAAGAGATACTTAAATAGCTAAATGTGCGTATTATATAATTTAGGGTAATAATAATAATTCCCTTAAAATACAGTCCTTAGTGCACAGGGTTTAATTACAGATAAATGCACGTATTGCACATTCGATATACTAAAAGCAACGAATAAAGATACAACTGACAGGATACTAAATTCAGTCCAAGAATTACTTACAATTTTGCATGTGATATGATATAACAACTGTACATGAATATGTATATACAGTCCTGAATGAATAAGTCCTGAGTAAATGAGTGATTACAGACCAGAGTTACTCACGGATGGATGCATAATTGTTAAACTAGGTCCTAACACCCCAACAGTTCCAGGTCTATGTTGCCGTCGGCACGGCACCCCGGTGAGGCATTAAATAGTCTAATAGCCGCCGGCAGGAAGGACCTCCTGTAGCACTCTCTGGCACACCGTGGTGGGATCAGTCTGTGACTGAAAGTGCTCCTCTGCATCATAACCATGGCATGCAGAGGGTGGGTGTCGTTGTCCATGATGGCCAGAAGTTTGGCCAGGATCAGTCTCTCCGCCACCTCCTCTAGAGTGTCAAGGCTAATCCCCAGAACAGAGCTAGCCTTTCTGATCAGCTTATTTACCCGAGAAGCATCACTGGCCTTTATGTTGGCGCCCCAGCACAGCACTGCAAAAAAGATGGCACCACCACAGACTGGTAGAAAGTATACAGTAGTTTACTGCACACGTTGAAGGACCTGAGCCTCCTCAGAAAGTAGAGTCGGCACTGGCCCTTTTTGTACAGAGCACTGGTGTTACCAGCCCATTCCAACCTGTTGTCCATATGGACTCCCAGGAACTTGTATGACTCAACATCCATCCCCTGTATAAGGACTGCAGTCAGTTGGTCCTTGGTTCTCCTGAAGTCCACCACCATCTCCTTTGTTTTGCTGATGTTGAGCTGAAGGTGGTTCTGCTCACACCACACCCCAAAGTCATTGATTGTGCTCCTGTACTTCTCCTGCCCACCCCTGATGCACCCTACAATTGCGGAGTCATCCGAGAACTTCTGTAGGTGGCATGTTTCAGAGTTATATCTGAAGTCCGAGGTGTAGAGGGTGAACTGCCCGTTCTGACACACAGCTCTGTAGCCGCACAAATTGTGGCCTACCGGTCAGGTAGTCCGTAACTCAGGAGCACTCAGGTGCTTCCTCTTTCATCCTCCTCATCTCCTCACCCAGTAGCAGGGGCTGAATGGTGTTGAAGGGACTGGAGAAGTCAAAAAACATAACCCTCACAGTGCAACCTGCATTGTCCAGGTGAGAGTAGGCCCTCTGCAGAAGGTAGATGATTGCATCATCCACCCTGATGTTGCGCTGATATGCAAACAGCAGGGGGTCCAGTGATGTACACCCCAGGGGTCTGAGGTGAACGAGGACTAACCTTTCCAGGGTCTTCATGATGTGGGATGTTAGCGCTACAGGTCTGAAGTCATTTAGAACAGTGGGGTGCGCCTTCTTGGGCACTGGGACCAGGCAGGATGTTTTCCACAGCACAGGGACCCTTTCCAGGCTCAGGCTAAGGTTGAAGGGTCGCTGGAGTATTCCACACAGTTGGTCAGCACAGACCCTAAGCACCCATGGGCTGATGTCATCAGGGCCCGCCCCTTTCCACTGATGTAGTCTCTCCAGCTCTCTCTTCACTTGGTTGGTGGTGGGGAGGTGGGGGGGAAGGGGTGTGTTGAGGATCAGTCCAGAGGTGGGGGGAAGCGAGGTGTTGCAGATCAGTCAAGAGGGAACGGGGGCGATTGTCTCAACAGAGGTGTTGTGAGCAAAGTGGGGGTGGGACAGCCATTAGGGTGTGTGGCCTAGGGAGCTGGAGGGGAGGTGGACAGGGCCAGTATCAAACCTGTTAAAAAATTGGTTCTGCTCATTGGCTCTGTCCTTGGTCCCCTCCGTCTGCCCATTGTTTGACTTTTTGAAGCCAGTGATATTTCTCATACCCTAACACACCTCTCTCACCTGGCTCTGCCTCAGCTTGTCCTCCATCTTCTCCTTATACCCTCTCTTCCCCTTAGCAATCCGCAACTTCAGCTCCCTCTGGACGCATTTCAATTTGTCTCTGTCCCCCTCCTTGAAGGCCCTCTTCTCATTCAGCAGGGCCTTCAGGTCGCTGGTGACTCAGGGTTTATTATTTGGAAAACAGCGTACCTTCCTGGTGGGTACAGTGTTGTCTACACAAAAATGTATATAGTCCATTATGCAGCCTGTAAGACCATCAATATCCTCCCCATGAGCCTCACAGAGCACATCCCAGTCTGTTGTTTCAAAGCAGTCCTGTAGGGCCTCATTCGCCTCCGGGGACCATCTCCTAATGGTCCTAGTGGTCACTGGCTGCTGTTGGACCATAGGCCTGTAGAGTGGGGTGAGGTGGACAAGGTTGTGATCCGATCTACCGAGGGGAGGGAGTGCAGTGGAGTTGTATGCATCCTTAACATTAGCATATAACAAGTCCAGAGTTGTATTATTCCTGGTTGGGCACTTCACGAACTGAGATGCATGGTTAAAATCCCCCGAAATGGCAAAGAAGGCACTGGGATGCGCTGTCTGTAACCTCACGATAACAGAGTGGATGACGTCACACACTGTGTTTGCGTCCGCAGAGAGCAGGATGTAAACAATAACAGTAATGGCCGCCGTGAATTCCCTCGGCAAATAGTAGGGTCTCAGTCTAACGGCTAACAGCTCAATTTCCGGGCTACAAAACTGTTCCTTAACAATAATATGTCTCGGATTACACCATCTGTTGTTAGAATATAATGAATATGAAATATAATGAAAACAAATTACATAGCCTACTGGACTTAATCACAATATGATCTGGTAATAAAATAACATGACAAATACATTTTGTTTTCCATGTTACACCTGCAATGTTAAACAGTACAAGGAGCTTGAAGTAGCTTACTTGAATTTAGAGCTCAGAAACACAAGTACTTGTATAGGCCTACCTTGAGCATCAGACATTTTCTCAATTTGGTGCTTGAAAATTTCAAGGAATTATTGTAGCCAATTTATAAGTTCTCCTGCTCATTTATAATTATCCACATTTTTATTTTTTATCAGTTTTTGTGAGAGATGTGGCCACTTTCATTTGTTTCCTGCCATTTCAATTGAAGAGTGTTGCACTACTCTTGTTCTGGTAAAACCACATGCGGTTAGGCAATGTCCACATTACTCTCACATATTATTTAATGTAATAATGAATTAAATATCAATGCATTGACAAGGTCAAAACACAACAATATTATTCTTAGTGGTAATGGCCTACTACACTTTTGCATATTTCTATATTAGGCTCTATATGTACAGTTATATCAATTATACAATTCTATAACACTGAGGTCCTTGAAAATTACCGTTAAATGCTTGAAATAAATCCATGAAATTCTTTCAATTTGACTTGCCAATGTCTGTATGAACCCTGCTTAAAGGATGTATAGTCCTAGGCCTGTGTTGTTGTATAGCTGGAGCAATGGGCCAATTTGCATATATTTACTTTTATTTCTCTAAGTACACATGTGGAACTGCATGAAAATCCTTTTTATTTTAGTTTCAAACCATCTTGAAATTTCGATCCCAATGTCACTCATTGGCCCCATTATTTATAGAAAGACCCTAATACCCTCACCTTTCCTTATTTCTGATGCTTGTTGTCTAGGTTCTTCCAACTGCTCAGCCACACGATCATTATCTTTCTGAGGAATTTGAGCTAAAACACATTCAGATTAACCATGTTATGTCTGTTTTACACAATGGGTGTGATGCGTGTTGTAGAGTAGAACTAACTCACTCTGTGAGAAGGACATGCGCTTGCGAGCCTCTTCTCTTCTCCGCTGCAGGCGAGTCGTGTCTCCCATCATAACCTACGGACATGATAAACCAAACATAACACAGTTGAAGTTGAGGATCATCTCCAAGCAGATATTTTAATGTAAGATATAGAGGTACTGTATAGATGGGGAACATCCTGTTATAGAGGAGAAAATAAGACAGCATCTTACCCTGACCTGCTCAGGAGGCCAAAGTCCCCCCCATATAAACTGCAGGTATCCGAAGAGCACAATGACACTGAGGAAGGCAAAGTTGCTGGCCACGCCAATCACTGCAGACGTCAATGGGAAATTGTACAGGAGGTATCTATTAAGACAAAGGGTTCGGAGAAAGGAGAAAGAGAAGGATGGATGGGGAATAGGATGAAAACAAAAGAACGGAAGATACAACAGTAAGAAAATAAATTACATTCTATGTATTTGGCTTATTGGCCTCAAATAATCTGGATTTGAAACCGAAATAATTGGTAAGATTGGGAGTTGGTCTATACCTGATGCCAGTAAAGAAAGCATGGATCCTGAGCTGAGCTGAATAGATCTGCACCCGCCGAGACTGGATCTCAATGACCGCACCAACAGTGGGTTGATACTGTAGTGAGAGAAACATATTTGGACCTTGGGTTGTTAACTGGATTTGTTCTGGCATTTAAGATTTACCTAAAAAAGACTAGTCTGACATGGCCAGTCTTGCAGAGCTGAACAAATGTGAGACTAAGTGGTCTGGCTTGCAAGATTATTACAACTCATTCTCACTTTGAAAGAGGACATTTTACTCAGGGTGTATTTGTTTGGACTGCTTCTTAATAAATTAGTTCTGTCCAAGTACAGTTTAACACATGATCATCAAATGCCGCTGAAAGGGAAGTATGCTTGGTAAATCGAATTATATCAAATAAAAATGTAATGACTCCGATAACTTGCAAATGATGATCACAAGATCATGACGATCTGATTTAGTAAGCAGGCCCAGCGCAGAGAGCGTGACAAGAACTAAGTGCAAGCTCTGTGGGAGAGGAAAATGGATTTGATATGTACAGGCAACCACAAATAGCACTTACAGAATTGGCCTTGTAGTCTGAGAAGAGCTCAACCTCAATGAGCTGCTTCTGCTCCGTCATCCCAGTCAGCAGGAGAGGAGAGAATAGTAGAGTATTCAAGTTCTGCAGGAGACCAGAGCGGTAGTGCAGCATAGCCTGGTAGAGAAAATAAATCAGTCACCGTCAGAGTTCCGCACAATCATCAAGTAACTAAAATGTCCATGTTCAATTCTAACATTGTGAAGTATTCGAGGAAATGTTGTGTTGGAGGACATTCAAGGAATCAAATCAAAGTGTATTGGTCGCGTACAGTTTAGCAGACGTCATAGCGGTTGCAGTGAAATGCTTGTGTTACTAGCTCCTAACAGCGCAGCCAAAATGTCAAACAAGTACACAAATAATGATCAAAAACTAGAAATAAGAAATCTTACAACATCAGAACGAATCCAGTTAACAACCCAAATAACACTCTATCAGTAATCCAAATGCAATCTATGCGTATACATACCAAAACGATATACTAAGAATGATATGCACAGCAGTAGATACATTAGTGAGCTAAGTGGAGAATCCAGTTATGTGCCACAAAAGCACAAACTGGCAATTCAATGTTTAGAGAGATTGGTATAGCAGGAGAACAAACAGAAGCACTTTAGCACTCACAGAGCGCGCCACAGCTGCAACTGTCTGGGCGTCCTTGGTGTAGCAAGACATCTTAATCATGAACATGCCAAGCTGTTCGTTGACTGGCGACTCAGGCATTTCCAGCTCTAAAGAGATTCGATATGGCTGACCATAGATCATAACCTAGGAAAGACAGTGAGGGGTAGAATATTGTAAGAGAGACAGTGAGCAAATTTGACTAGAGCGATAATTTCTTAGCATATTGAAATTATATTAGAATCTAGCTCGGGATAGAGGGTGTAAGGAAAATAATGGTTAATATGTCAAGAGCATACCTGGTCTTTGCCATTCTTTAGCAGCGAGATGTTAGCCACCGGGAAAGAGCAGAGGGCTGAATTGGAGGAATCACAATCGGTACTAGAACAAACAGTGGTCAGGAAAAAAAGTGTGACATGTTATGAGCCATGTTATTTACCTTAACATGGCACTAATGGCTCAAAACTAAAATCAGGTGCAACAGCATATTTAGTGTAGCTAAATGATCATGCAAAAGCAATGATTAATACAAATAAAATAAAAAAGTGAAAGGAGAGTAAAGAGTGGATTTAACTTCAATTTGAAGACAAAAAAAGCACAAAACAAACTTTCTATGATGTCTCTCAGTACCTGTAGTGGTAGTGCACTGGTGTAGAAAAGCTGACAGTGGGCATATAGGAGTAGTAGAAGCTGCCATAGAGGAAGATGGCCACCCAGACCAGCAGCACTAGAACGCAGAAGAGGATGGCAGCCTGCAGTATAGTCCTACGAGCTCTGAGGAGAGTTACCCCTAACACATCCTGCAGCCACAGGAAAACTGGTCCCGTTACACCACCCATGGTGACTGACCCAACTCTTCCTGACTCCTGTCTCTGGTCCTGACGTTCCACACCACTCCCTGAAGTCTCACTGCTTTATCCCTGTGGCTCCAGCCAAAAGCCCCTCTCGCTATCTCGCTCTCTCCCGCTCTGCTTCCTTGGAAAAAAAATTGTTTTTCTTTTGAGGGCTATGGCTCCCTGTTAATTGGAGGAAGCCCACTCAACAATTCCAACATTGGCCTGCTCATCCTCACATCTGATAATTAACTGTTGACTGGGACTTTAATATTTATGTAGCAAGCTGTAAAATAGAAGAGAAAAGCATTGATATTTTAATGTAGATTAATACTGAATACAAAGACACAATTCAAATCTACATCACTCACAAGATATAAATCATTCTGCTTCATATAACTATTTCTAGTGTCTCAAACAATGAGTTTTACGAGTTTGTACTGTACTGCCAATGGGCACGTGAAAGAGAAATTAGACATACGCATGACAGAGGAATCTGTAAAAGCTTCAAGGACTTAATCCATCAATATGACAAAAAAAATCAAGTACAGCTTCCTAACGTTAGTTATCTATGCTGCTGGCCAGAAACCCTTTACCTTTAAATATAACGTTAATAGAAGGCTTATCTGCTGCTCGCTAGCGTTAGCTATGTAACGCTCGGATGACAACATTTTAAAATGACGATGAATGACAGTGGTAGTTACCCATATATTTCAACAGAATTTAATTTATTTTAAGTTGACATATTCAGTTGACATATAACTACCTTTTATAGCAAAACACCTGCAAAGGTAGCAAGCTAACTAGTTAACTACACGCTAACAACTGGCTAACTGGTGCAAGTGCTTGGCTAGAATGCATCCAAAATTGCAACACCCCTCATACTCACCTTTTCATCTATAGTAAAGCTGCAGCACTATACATGAACAATTAACATACACGTAATTGTGATCATTAAAAGGGAAAATCTTAAAATATTTATGGACATACACAATTATATTTACTCTAGCTAGCTAGCTACTTCCTAAAAGGCAAAAAAGACAAGAAAAACTGCAACTACGATACGGACGAGAGGACAAACTTCAAGAGCAAAGCAACGCGTTCATAAGTACAGGGTGCACAGAGAGGTTGACGTTGAGAACATGATGTCAAACCTCTATCTGTAACCATGAAAGGTTTTATCTATGGGAATTGGTGTAGACATTTCAAATAAAATAGATAGTATAGATTATATCAGGGAAAATGATGTGGTTTAAAACTATAGCCTATGCTACAATCTCATTTATTCCTATTGTGGAAATAAATTAGTATTAATATGTTCATAATTACTCAAAATGAATTTCCCATTATGATAAGAGATTTTATCCATGTCATTATCATGTCATTGTCCTTTTTCACATCTTCTATTCTCTCCAGTTTAAATCAAGATGTCTGGAGAGAGAGAAGAGAGAGGGAGAGAAAGAGAGAGAGACAGAGACTGTAACATTAGAGGGCATGATGGGGGAAGGGAGAGAGAGTGGAGACAAGAGGGGCAAGTGGTGGGCAGCAATGGTTGGGGGGACTACAAAGATACTGTATCTTGCCAAGGTGGAAGAAACCATTGAGGGCAGTATGATGACAGAATGTAAAAGACAAGGAGCCAGAGACTGCAGCAGTTCCCATGGCAACAGAGGAGTGAGGGAGGGGGGTAACTGATGCAAATAACAAACATAATCTAAATTCCAAGAGTGCATATCAAAGATAGTGAATATTGTATCTGGCTTTTGGACACAAAACATAAAACAGCATGCTCATATCTTCATATGACAATGAACTATTTTGTGAGATTCCATTTCTGCTTAATTACCCTGTATTTTCATGTGAAGATGGTATGATCCAGCTCTCAGAAGAAAAACGATTACAATGGAGCCCTCCTCCCTTTGCCTGGAAGGTTCCACTCACTGCAGAGGGGGTTCTTATGCATGTACCAGGAGTCTGATGTTCATTGTAGCAGAATTGCAGTACACTGGACTGTACAGAACAGTGTAGCATACACAGTCTATGAGGGGTGGGGTTCAGCTACACTAAAATCACAAACACAGGCAGATAGAGGGTGAGAGAGCGAGAGGGAGAGAAGAGGAGGGAGAGAAAGCACCTGAAGAGGAATACTACAAGGGTAAGGGAGAAGATGAGAAGGAGCTGATGAAGGAAATTAATATTAAGAGGGAGGAGAGAGAGGACCAGACTGGTAGAAATAGACTCCTATATGGACTGGTCTTGTTGCTTCTCTCTCTTTCTCTGCTTATCCATTTCTACTCACACTTCTTGTCCATTCATTACTTATTTTCTGTTGAACCTCCTCTGTATGTTGTCAACTTGATTTGTATTAAGCAGGTTTGCTTTATATCCCTTGTGTATTTGATGTTGATGTGATTTGATGATATTCACATACATCGGGTGTATTTGTGTGTGCTGAGGCAAGTGTATATCTGTGCATTTGTCCCAGTTTTTTGGTTGCTTGAGCCATTCAAATAGTGTGTTGCCATCAAAAAAGCTGGCCATATCAAATAGATCTACAAAATGTGTCTTTATCATCCGATTAGCCTGACCTAAAACTATTTGTTTTCAGCAATAATAAGGTGTTTTTTTCTATACCTTCTACAAGCTCTAGAGATTTCTGTCTGCCATTGAGGATCATAATGCGGTCTGCTTGAACACATAAGAGATTTACTGATGATATCGTTATTAGAATGTAACCTCTTTTATGTTATTCATAGATTACAGCTAGAGTGGCATGGTATGGCATGGCAGAGAAATCATACCTGGCCTCTGGACATAAGTGTATTGTACTTCTAGCCAGTGCATAAAAACATTTTAACTAACAAGCTGACTATCCGTAAGAAGGCCAATAAATTGTCCACCGACACAATTAAACACAGAGACCACTAATAATCAATGTGTACAATGTGAATAGTCATATAGCTTCTAGATGTTTTTATATCAAGGTGAGTTATTGATTTTTTGGGGCTTTTAACAAGTAAGTAGTAAATTACACCATTGGTCCCTAGAGATAGAAACAGACAGACAGAGGAGGGGAGGGAGGGAGGGAGGTAGGGAGGGAGGTAGGGAAGAAGGGAGGAGAGCAGAGGAAGTTTCAAGTGAATGAGCTAAAATAAATAAGTGTGTCAAATTTAGGAGTTAGTGGATTTGGATGCGATCAGTGGTTCATAAAAATGTACACTGAGTATACCAAACATTAGGAACACCTTCCTAATATTGAGTTGTTGGCCTAATGTTCACTGAGTATACCAAACATTAGGAACACCTTCCTAATATTGAGTTGTTGGCCTAATGTTGACTCCAATGCTTTTCAGAGTTGTGCCAAGTTAGCTGGATGTCCTTTGAGTGGTGGACCATTCTTGATACACACAGAAAACGGTTGAGTGTGAAAAACCCAGCAGCGATGCAGTTCTTGATACAAACTGGTGCGCCTGGCAGCTACTACCATACCTCGTTCGAAGGCACTTACATTGTGTGTCTTGCCCACTCACCCTCTGAATGGCACACATACACAATCCATGTCTCAATTGTCTCAAGGCTTTAAAATCCTTCTTTGTGACATCAATAAGGGATCATACAGTAGCTTTCACCTGGATTCACCTGGTCAGTTTAAATCATGGAAAGAGCAGGTGTTCTTAATATTTGTATACTGAGTGCGAATGTAAGTTACCTAGAATGAATACAGTGAAATTGTTTAATGTCATGCAATACACCACACCGTACATCTGCCTTTAAAATGATTGAATGTGTTTGTGTGACTCATGTGCCATATGTTTCATTGGCTCTCTTAACAGGATGAAAGGAGACATCTCAGTGAACAGCACCATGAGTGTCGGCCAAGCCAGGAAGCTGGTGGAGCAATTGAAGATTGAAGCCAGTTTTTGCAGGATCAAGGTAAGCCTTGCCCGAGGCATCATGCCCATTGAAACTGAGGGGGCACGTTGCACGTGCCTTGGTAAGTCTTCGGTAAATACCCACACCCTCATTTCCAGTCTTGATTCCCAGTACTTGCCACCCTCAGGTATCAAAGGCAGCTGCAGACCTGATGGCATACTGTGATGCCCACGCCATTGAGGACCCCCTCATCACCCCTGTGCCCACCTCGGAGAACCCATTCAGGGAGAAGAAGTTCTTCTGTGCACTCCTTTGAGACAAACCACAGGATGGTTGTGAAAAACACTGTCCAGATAGAATATAATGTACACTGAGTATACCAGACATTAGGACCATATCCCCCCCCCCCCCCCCCCACTTTCCCTTTTGCCCTCAGAACAGCCTTAATTTGTCATGGCATTCAAAGCATTCCACAGGACTCCAATGCTTTCCAGAGTTGTGTCAAGTTGGCTGGATGTCCTTTGGGTGGTGGACCACTCTTGATGCACACAGGAAACTGTTGAGTGTGAAAAACCCAGCAGCATTGCAGTTTTTGACACAAAATGGTGCACCTGGCACCTACTACTATACACCGTTTAAAGGCACTTAAATGTTGTCTTGCCCTTTCACCCTCTGAATGGCACATATACACAATCCATGTCTCAAGGCTTAAAAATCCTTCTTTAACCCGTCTCCTCCCCTTTATCTACACTGATTGAAGTGGATTTAACAAGTGACATCAATAAGGGATCATAGCTTTCACCTGGTCAGTCTGTCACGGAAAGAGAAGGTGTTCTTAATGTTTTGTATACTCAGTGTATGTACATGCATTCACCACATACACACTAAATATAACTTATTCATGTAGCCTGCTTAAGCTTATGAAAGGCTGCAGATGTACATATTCTCCTAAGTAAAATCAAGACCAATTAGCACTCTTCTTTTTGGGATAAAACCGATTTGTTAATTTTCAACCAAAATGTACATTTAATGTAAATCTACATAAACATTAAAATATATACAGAGTCATGAGTATACAAACAGTATACACACCTAAAACACATCAACAAAGCGTATAGAATCATGAACTGTAGCACAACATAAAAGTGGATATACATACAATATGTAAACAGCTCATAATCCTAGCTCATTTTTCAAATTAACTCAATAGGCAAATGGGTGACTCAGAGAGAGGGGTGACAACTACACATGAATTGTAATTATTTGGAACTTTTAATACACACTTTACAGTAAATATGAATTGCCTAATCTGACTTTGTTAAATTGTTTTCTTTGTGTGTCATGTCTTGACAGTCCTCTGTCACTTCTTTAAGCTTTGTTGCAGAAATGTACATGCCACTGTGGATCAGTATGACAGTAATAGGACAAGTCAATAGACACTGATCCAAATAATTCCACTGTACAGTATGTACAAGAGGTGGTCAGCCGTCTTAACAAGATCAGTGGTCTATGAGGAGAGGGGTTTCCAATAACAATGATCAATACTGTTTTGATAAATGATAAGTGGTTTAATTTGTCAAGTGAATGTCTAATAAGGCTATATGACATTAACAAAAATAAGCAGTACATTTAATAAATAATACATACAAATTGCTGTTATGGTATTATTTTCAAGACTAGTCTTTTAGGTTGTTTATCTGATCAAGATCAGAAATGTTATTACTGTAGATCAGTGTTAATTAAACCTCTACTGTTCATATGTTTTACCAAAACGAATTAAGAGCTTTGAATAAAAGGGGACTTTGGGAATCAAAGAAAAATAAACACTCCTTTCATCCAAAATATTTGTGCATGTCATTTTATTAGTTTTTTTTTTCCAAAAACAAAACAAAACTCAGAATTGTCCAGATCTTGCAGTTATGTTTATTTCAAAAGATTTTTTTTTTTTTTAAATGAACATGCTTTCACAGTCAATATGCAAAAACATTAACAACACTTAAACATTAGAGCACAATACATGTATGATCATAAATTAATTATTGGAACAGTGCTCCTTACTGTGGGTTTACTTTAAGTTTGCATTTGTATGAAGATTGAAAACGAGGTGATTTGTGGTAGCTAGTTTCTTAATCCGCATGCACTGCTCCACAACTCAAGGTACATTGCAGATAAATGTTGTTTTTGCATTACAACGTTAAGGCATCTCTTCAACATCTCCTCAAACAAACACATAAGATAACATGGCCCAATTACAAATGTAAATCTTAAAATTGTTTCCTGTGAACTCGGTTGTAAAAATTAACAGTGCAACATCTTACAGACGTTAAAGCTTTGTGGTGTCTAAAATGGTTTAAAATGCTATTAATTAATTTAGCGACAAGTTCATTTAAATAAATCTGGGGCAAACTGTCAGAGAGTTGGAGAAAAGCATTAGTTATATGAAATATAACAAAGGCAGGAAAACAAAAATGAACTAATCCCCAAGGCTTCGGTGTGGCCAAAGATATTAATCATAGAAAAAGTCAGCATTACGGATCTACACAGTTGGGTGAAACAACCTTATGGATAACTGCAGCAAAGTATGTCTTACTAATTTTTAAGCCGCCAAAGGTCTCTGAATTGTGACTATAGTTTAAAATAACCAGGTGTTACGATGTATGACTTTGCTTAACTGCCTCATGTGCAGTGTGCCCATATGAGGTGCAATTTAATGTGAGACCAAAGACGTAAATAGATGTTTGGGATATATAAAATGGAAAAACCAAAATCAAAAGAAAAAAAAGCTTCTCTACAGGAAAGAATCGCACCATTCACGCAGGCAGCCATAGCAATCACCCTGCTGTTTGACATTGGCCCCGCATGAGTCTTTCAGCCAGTCCCGGAATAGCTCCTCATCCTTCTTCAGCACCAGGAACTGACCCAGGACCACGTAAGCCTGTGGATGTATGCGAGTGAGAATGGAGAAGGAAAGAAGTGAAAGAACATGAATGACAATACACTAACCTAACAACTAGGTAAACATTGCAATTCAGTATTTTCTTGCTAGCACTGACTTTGCTGTATTTACTATGACTGTGATATCTGGTATATGACTAAATTGAAAAAAATTCACAAAACAAAGTTCCATTATGAAAGTTCAAACTCTGCATCACCTTGTCGAAGCCCTTCTCCTCCAGTCTCTTGCCAAGCACCTCTCCAATGCCAGCAAGTGCATTGACTGGCTTCTCCCCCATGGGTTCTGCCACAAACTCCTTGTGTTTCTGGGATGTTGACGACATGGCTGCTTTCTGTCAGTGAACACCTTAAGTACCTTCACACAGGGAACTGAGTAGAAAATAAAGCAATTTATTAAAATTATTTGAAAACGTTGAGGCAGAGAAACACAATTTATCCACACCAATATGGTGTAACTATAGATGAAAGGCGAAACCTAATCACCTTTGGTGACTATTAAACAGGATACATCAGGTAAACATGATTCACAGCAGTGTCACAATTGGTTTAGAGCATACAGTATTTGGGAATTAAGTGCCCTGTGACCCCAAATTGACATTATCAACTTCAAAACTGAAACCAAACGCTTTCCATGTTCTTTACATAAATTGTGGGAAATATACAAATAAATATTGCATGTTTTCCTACTTGACCTGGGCCCGGTTTCCAGATAGCAATGAAACTTAGGCTTTCGAGTGTTTTAACGATGCATCTTTCCTACAATGGCCGAAAATGTAACATGAGTTTCCCATACACCACGCAGAGATGGATCGCTAAGTGTTTTGTTGGACAATGTGTCGATAATGATAGGATCGAAAGAAAGGGAGCGCTGCTCTCGGATTAGCATTCTCCACTCAAATCTTACGTTAACAATATAATTATTACACAATACTGACGACGGATCAGCTCCTAGAGGGTTACCTACGGTTGCAAATATTGTTAACCAATAAAATATGTTACCCAATAAAAATGGCACATCATTGCTCAAGTTAGGCTACACATAATGGAATTAATTACAGACCTTAACAAAATATAAATACATTTATCGAACATGAAATGTATTTCAATATGATTAATATAGGTCTATAGCCTACGGTTTAAATTATATTTATAATTTGAAACATTTTTTTTTTTACGCCGCTTGTTTGTATCAATTGCAAAGACATTGTCAACTTTGTTTGTAGTCAACTTTGTTTGTAGTCAACTTTGTTTTTACGTTATCGCGGTTAGAGATACAAATAAACCATGTAATGATATGGTTTAGCGTAGCCTTGATCATAACTGTCAGTTCCATTCCATTACACACAAGAATCATTGGACAAAGGAGTTGTTAGGAGCCGCGATGCTCGGTCAAACATAAACACGCATCGCTTGAAAGACGACGAAAAAACAACAGTACTGTTTGTCCATTTTGAAACGCCGTAGCCAGTATACACTTACTCAAATGTCAGAATTTAATCTCCCCGAGGTGATTCATGCAAATGTACATCTAACTAAGATGCTGGTGCAGTATTTCTCAACTGTTTTTGTAGGAAAACGATTAATTGGATGACAGACTTTATTTAAGAATTCCTACTGTTGACCAATCACTGACAAAGGGGCGTAGACTTCAGGTTTTCGGCACAACACCGGCCCTGCTCCTTTAGTCCAATATTGTGCTGTTTAGTAGAGATCTGTACATAAGTGTGAAAAAAAGCATATATTGACTGACCACTCGCTGTTCCACGAGTGGTCTGAGGCAGGCGTTAGATAACGTCCGTTTAAGTACGACGTTAACGATGGTTATGGGAAACTGCGCGGAGAAACCGGGCACGGGACCAATATCTGCTTAAATGCATGCAAAACTATATTGCTAGCTTGTTAAACAGTCAGCAGACACACTATTTTGGAAGTCTGAAACTGCGCGTCCAACAACTTCACGTGGGCTAGCTAACCCCTTAGCTATCTAGTAAGCAAAACAACATAGGCAGCTAACACAGTTAGCTAACATATTGGTGTGATAAACTGACGTTAGCTAGCTTGCTGAGTCCGACATAACTAGCTTCTAGCTACGTAAATGTTTGAATCACAATTTAAATTGAAACTCATGGCTATTAAATGTGTATTAATGTAAAGCTGATTGTGTGCCAGCTAGCTACCTAATATTATCCTCCTACCCTGCACCGCGGTCTCCTCCTGTGCCACCAATCTGTGATTTAGCGCAAGTGTAGACGTTTACAACAATAACATACTTGTTTTTATTTTTTTCGTTTCTCTTGAATAAAGCAAGATCAAGCTTGATGTATTACCTTGTTTCTGATCGTGTATGGGTCGTGCCCCTTTCCAATCACGAAGACGGTAGCTACTTCACTGATTGTGTATGCGATCAATGTACATTTTCACAAATTCCAATATCACTTCCTTTTCCGGACGTTGTGCTATTTCCGCTTCCGTTACTTCATGTTATACCTCATGGAAGTTCAATAAAAAAACTGGTTCATACATATGAATGTTCCACTTTCCCATATATTATAATGTAAGTATACTTCCAATAATAATTTAGCGAATTAATATAACTAGAATGTCAATGTTTTATTTGTTCAAGCCATATTGTTCATACAATCCTAATAATGTTCACCCCAAAATGTACACTACTGAGAATGACAGCAAATGACAACAAATACAAAACATCGTTTTATCAACAAAATGATTTGTTATACAGTTTGAATAACTTCACATCTTTTGCTCTTTGGGGGAACATACTAGGTAATTCACAAACTTTCTCCAGCAAGCTCAGTGTTGGGGGTTTTCTCCACTTTTTCAGGGATGTTCCTACTTCTGATAAGTTTATATATAATTGCATACTTCTCTT
This sequence comes from Thymallus thymallus, assembly GCA_023634145.1. Lineage (NCBI taxonomy): Eukaryota > Metazoa > Chordata > Actinopteri > Salmoniformes > Salmonidae > Thymallus > Thymallus thymallus. The sequence continues at coordinate 10,391,026 of CM042404.1, forward strand.
CTATTGTTACCCCTTCCCAACGGGCGTTTTTGTCAACCAAACTTATTTTTAAACTGGTTAGAAGTCCTCTCGGTTATTAAACTACTAATTGAGAACTCGCTATTTCTATATTGCGAAATCAAATCATTCACAAGAGAAATTAAGTAAATAACTATATGGGACGCTGGGCTAAAGGGAGTTGTAGTTTTCATTATGGAAATATTCATATTATTTAATTAACTACAATGACTACAATCCATTGTGCCTGTTCTTTTCCGCCTCATGCACACTATCACGCGAGGTCGCACGTTGAGACACCGCTTCCCATTCATTTTCAATGGAAGGGACGCAGTGAGAAGCGGAAACGGCGGTGATCTGTGGGCGGAGCGAACGAGGCATGGGAGGTGCGAACGTGGCGTGGGAGGTGGTGAAAAAGTAAACATTTTCTCAGCTTTATGGAAATCACCAGCTGCAACCGCAGGGCTTTGACCAATCATATCAAGTGGTTTCCATTACAAATTTCACACATTGGTTGCGGTCCAAACACTTAAAAGAGAAGCATATTGAGGGTCAGCCAAGATGGCGCTGTAAGCAAACACCTGTCTCTGAGCACCGTGTGAAATTTTCATTTTCTGTGAAATAAATGTAGCTGTTTCCCAGAATATTTCCATCTGATTGCTTTAGTTGACTTTCGAGCAGCTTTATAGAGTTTAGCACTTATGTCGAAACACAAGTATAATCGTGTGTCTGACAGTGGCAAAGCATTCAACGAGAATATGGCCATATCGAGACAGGCACTTAACACTGGAGCTAACCCTCTTATTGCTAACTGCCATGATTACACTACCCGACAGAGTCAATCCAGTTGTCTGTTACACTAGAGGAAGACTTTCCTCCTCTCCCCATTACACCGAGTAAACCTCCTGCTCCTAAAAGAGGTAAGCCTGAGCACGAGGTCTCCTCTGTAGATCTACTTTCGAAGCTCTCGCAGCTAATCAACGATAGGAGTGATGCCTTGGAAAAAAAAATGATAGGCAGCAATGCCCTCAAAATTTAAGGGTTAAAAAAGACGGTTGATTTCACGTGTGCAGAACTAAAAGACATGAAAGGAAAAGTTGTCAAGCCGTTCTCCCGCAGGAGAAGACTCGTCTCCCTGATGTAATTGATAATAATTAATGTTCACCGACTTGGTCCCAAGCGTCCCAACAGCTCAAAGCCGAGAAACATCATCTTGCAGTTTTCAAAACGCGTCTACAGGGATGCAGTGTGGAAATCAGCGAAGAAATCAGCCTACCTGCAAGCGAAAGGTATGAAGTTTGCAGAGGACTTTTCCAAACCGGACAGAGAAAGAAGACAACAGCTGTGGCCCATTATTGAAGCGGCGCGCAAGGAGGGAAAGATGGCTTACTATGTTGGGGCTCGAGCATTCGTCAATGGAATTGAAGTTTCACCCCACAAAGCTGTATAAGCCTACCGATAGGCGCATGGTCGGGTATGCCCATGTTTCTAGTGTTTTGTAGACATTTGTTCATTATTTGATGATGGTTTGCATCTCAATTTTTGGACAGAATAATTTATTTCTTCTAGGAAAAAAGGCACTCTATGTTAAGTCATTTTTACTGACTGATACTAAGTTCTTACATTATTGTTGATTAACAGCTTATTGTTATATATATGATTGAGAAATTTGTATGTTTAATGTTAATGACTAAGATGTTTCACCCTGAAACTGTGTACACCCTGAAACTGTGTAAGATGTATTAGAATTATAAGATTATGATTCTAAGAATTTGGTAAATGAGTCAGGGTGTGGTTAAGATAACAAAGGAGAAGGCAGACCATTTGTGAAGGCTGTAAGGCTTGCAGGAGATTAGCCATAAACAGTTCACAGAGTTAAAAAGAGTTCATTTAGAACATTGAGATAGAAATTCCAATGACAATATATATATATAATTTTTTTTTTTCTCACACTCATTACAATCTACATGTGTTAAACGGTTCTTGGAGACTTTACCTCCTTACTCATCTTAGTTGCAACCAGTGAGCAGGTGACAACCCTTTATATTGTATATTTAGGCCTGCAGTACCAAAGTTTGTTGTTCATTATGTCTCTTTCTTTAATTTCTCTCAATGTTAGGGGATTAAGACAACCTGTGAAGCGTAAAGCATTGTTTCTTTTTTTGCAAGAAACTCATTCTACTGCAAATGAAGCACAGTTTTGGAAATCGCAATGGGGTAGTGATAGTTTTCACATGGCTCTGAACGGGCAGCAGGTGGCGCTGGTTTAAAAAACAGGTTTGCGGGAAGTATTTTGCATTCTGATTGTCACTCAGTTGGACATTATCTTTGTCTAGTAATAGAAGTGAATCAAAAGACTGATTATTGTTAATATGTATGGGTACAACACAAAGCAAGAAAATGATGCCCTTATTGAGACTATAGAAAATCAAATTTTGTATTGGTTATCTAAATTCCCAGATTCTTTTCTTTTAATTGGTGGGGATTTTAATGTCACCTTAGATGACACCACTGACAGATGGCCTCCTCGGCAGTCTACCTCTTCTAATGCAAATTTAAAGTTACTAATGCAAAGGTTTGACCTGTTGGATATATGGCGGGAGAATTTCCCTCTTGTGAAGTCATATACCTGGAGCAATAAAGCAGGCTCCAGGCGCTCACGCTTTGACCTTTGGTTAATATCAGATAGCTTGAGAAGCTTTGTCTCTGCGGACATCCTTGCCACGCCTCTTACGGATCATAGAGCTATTAAATTACAAGTGTCTATTTAATTGTAACGACACTCCCTCTCACTCTTCTTATTGGAAGCTTAACAGTTCTATTTTAAAATACCAAACAGTCCAAATCCATATCAAAAGGATTCTATCACACTTCTGGATAAAAGGCCAGAATGAAAAGCTCTTTAGAACAAACTGGGAACTCCTAAAATTTGAAATGGCTATATATTTAAGGAATTATGGTAGTGAGCTTGCAAAGTCTAGAAGGGCAGAAGAAGTAAGTATTATTTCTAGAATCACCTCTCTTTTTCAGATACCTTCTGATAACCTATCAGACTCGGATAGAGTAGACTTATCTAATCAACAAAATAAACTAGATGAAATCTACAAGGTTTAGGGCTGAGGGTGCTTTCATTAGATCGAGGAAAAAATGGCTAGAGGAGGGAGAACAAAACTCTGCATACTTTTTTAGGCTTGAGAAAAGCCAAGCTAAAAGTAACACTATTCAACAGTTAAGAATAAATGATACTATCACTGATGATCCTAGGAAAATTGCCACTTATTGTGCTGAGTTTTACAGGAACTTGTATACCTCCAGATATAGTGAAGAATCTGGAAATGTATTCTTTAATTCGCTTAAAGATGTTATCTCTATTGATGTATCGGAGCAAGCTTTTTGTGATGCCCCCATATCCGTAGAAGTCTTAGAAGCTATTGATCATCTGAAATCCAACAAATCCCCTGGTGTTGATGGTATTACGGCTGAGCTCTACAAAGGTTTCTCCAAAGAGTTGGCGCTCTTTCTTCTGAAAGTATTCTCAGAAAGTATAGATAATGAGGCACTCCCTCCTAACTTAACACAAGGTTTGATAACTTTAATTAAACCTAACCTAAGAAAGACCTATTACTCATTGATAATTGGCGTCCAATCTGCCTCTTAAATAAAGATTATAAAATTATTGCTCTTGCTTTTGCTAAACGGCTGAAAGCTGTTTTGGACAACATTTTAGATGAGTCCCAATCAGGGTTTATGAGAAATATACATATTTCTAATAATATTAGACTAGTCTTAGACATAATGGACTATTCGGAATTGATATCTGATGAGTTTTATACTTTTTATTTTTACAAAGCCTTTGACACGGTTGAGCATGGCTTTATATTCCGTGCGCTTAAAATATTTGGGTTTGGAGACTACTTTTGCAAAACATTTAAAACGTTATATAGTAATTGCAATAGCTCTATTAAGTTAAAAACAGGCACCTCTCCAAGGTTTGATTTAAGGTGTGGTATTAGACAAGGATGTCCATTTTCCCCTTATCTTTTCTTATTAGCCACTCAACTTCTTACTTCTCATATTAAGGCCAGTGCTCTAAAGGGTATTTCTTGTTCTAATAGGGAGGTAATTATTAGCCATCTAGCTGATGACACTACCCTATTTTTGAAAGACTCTTCTCAAATTCCTCTGCAACAAAAAAGCTATGACACTCAAGGACATTCAGAGACTTGTCCCGAAGCCACTCCTAAGTTGTCTTGGCTGTGTGCTTAGGGTTGTTGTCCTGATGGAAGGTGAGCCTTCACCCCAGTCTGAGGTCCTCAGTGCTCTGGAGCAGGTTTTCATCAAGGAGCTCTCTATACTTTGCTCCATTCAACTTTCCCTCGATCCTGACTAGTCTCCCAGTCACTGCCGCTGAAAAACATCCCCACAGCATGATGCTGCAATCACCATGCTTCACCGTAGGGATGGTGCAAGGTTTCCTCCAGATGTGACTCTTGGCTTTCAGGCCAAAGAGTTCAATCTTGGTTTCAGCTGACCAGAACATCTTGTTTCTCATGGTCAGAGTCCTTTAGGTGCCTTTTGGCAAACTTAAAGCGGGCTGTCATGTGCCTTTAATTGAGGAGTGGCTTCCATTTGGCCACTCTACCATAAAGGCCTGATTTGGTAGAGTGCTGCAGAGATGGTTGTCCTTCTGGAAGGTTCTCCCATCTCCACAGAGGAACTCTAGAGCTGTCAGAGTGACCATCGGGTTCTTGGTCACTTGCCTGACCAAGGCCCTCCTCCCCTGATTGCTCAGTTTTGCCGGGCGGCCAGCTCTAAGAAGAGTCTTGGTGGTTCCAAACTTCTTCCATTTAAGAATGATGGAGCTCTACGGACAATTCCTTTGACCTCATGGCTTGGTTTTTGCTCTGACATGCACTGTCAAATGTGGGACCTTATATAGACAGGTGTGTGCCTTTCCAAATCTTGTCCAATCAATTGAATCTACCACAGGTGGACTACAATCAAGTTGTAGAAACATCTCAAGGATGATCAATGGAAACAATATGCACCTCGCTCTCGTAGCAAAAGGTCTGAATACTTATGTAAATAAGGTATTTCTGTTATTTATTTTTCATAAATACATAAGTGACAGCTACAGTACTAAGCATTCTTAGCAACATGAGAGCAAATATACAGCCAAGCCGCAGAATGAATGGTAAGTTACAGCTACTAGATTTTGTTATGTAGCTATAGGACAAAGAATGTATAGGCCTATATGACAGGAAGGGAGTGTCATGTTCATCTGTGTAAAGCACACATTACATTTATAGAAAACAAATCAGTTCAAATCAAGATAGATAGATAGATAGGTACTTTATTGATCCCCCGGGGGGGGAAATTTCATTGTCAAGCAGCTACAACAAAAACACAGGGCAGGTGCAAAATGCCACAACGAAAGTACACAAAAGACAGATACACGGTACATGATACATAGAGCGGCAGTATGAAAAAGTATAGAAATACAAGATATCTGGAGTGCAAAAAAAAGCTATAAAAGGACATTGCATAGTATGAGTGGTTGGCTGAATATGTACACTATACATTGGTGGATGTTGGATGGTTAACTATACTATACAGGTCGATGGCAGAGAAATACTTCAGTAGCTAAAAATGCGTATGATATGAGCGAGGGTAATAATAGTTTACTTAATAGACAGACTGGGTAAATGAACAGGTAAGTGAACATTTTGCATGGTTAAATTAGCTGTACAGTTAGGTATACAGTTATATTTACAGATAAGTGAATACTTGCATGTTTACACAAACTGTACAGGTAAATGACAGGAAGAGATACTTTAATAGCTAAATGTGTGTATGATATCATTTGGGGTAATAATAGTAATTCCCTTAAAATACAGTCCTTAGTGCGCAGGGTTTAAATTACAGACAACTGCACTTATTGCACATTCGATATACTAAAAGCAATGAGAAAAGGTGCAACTGGCAGGATACTAATATGCATTCCTGAGTGAATGCCTACGTCCAATAATTACTTACAATATTGCATGTGATATAATATAACAACTGTACATGAGTATGTATATACAGACCTGTATGAATAAATAGGTCCTGAATGGATGAGTGCTGATGGACCAGAGTTACTCACGGATGGATGCATAATTGTTAAACTAGGTCCTAGCACCCCAACAGTTCCAGATCCCAGTTGCCGACGGTGAGGCATTATATAGTCTCATAGCCGCCGGCAGGAAGGACCTCCTGTAGCGCTCTCTGGCACACCGTGGTGGGATCAGTCTGTGACTGAAAGTGCTCCTCTGCGTCATAACCATAGCGTGCAGAGGGTGGGTGACGTTGTCCATGATGGCCAGCAGTTTGGCCAGGATCCGTCTCTCCGCCACCTCCTCTAGAGTGTCAAGGCTCATCCCCAGGACAGAGATAGCCTTCCTGATCAGCTTATTTACCCGAGAAGCATCACCGGCTTTGATGTTTGCTCCCCAGCACACCACTGCAAAAAAGACTGGTAGAAGGTATGCAGTAGTTTACTGCACACGTTGAAGGACCTGAGCCTCCTCAGAAAGTAGAGTCGGCTCTGGCCCTTTTTGTACAGGGCCCCGGTGTTACCAGCCCATTCCAGCCTGTTGTCCATATGGACACCCAGGAACTTGTATGACTCAACCATTTCCACATCCATCCCCTTTATAGGGACTGCAGTCAGTTGTGCCTTGGTTCTCCTGAAGTCCACCACCATCTCCTTAGTTTTGCTGATGTTGAGCTGAAGGTGGTTCTGCTCACACCACAACACAAAGTCACTGATTGTGCTCCTGTACTCCTCCTCCTGCCCACCCCTGATGCACCCTACAATAGCAGAGTCATCCGAGAACTTCTGTAGGTGGCATGTTTCAGAGTTATATCTGAAGTCTGAGGTGTAGAGGGTGAACAGGAAGGGGGACAGGACCGTACCCCGTTCTGACACACAGCTCTGTAGTCGCACAAATTGTGGCCTACCGGTCAGGTAGTCCGTGACCCAGGAGACTAAGGGTGCTTCCACTTTCATCCTCCTCATCTTCTCACCCAGTAGCAGGGGCTGAATGGTATTGAAGGCACTGTAGAAGTCAAAAAACATAACCCTCACAGTGCAACCTGCGTTGTCCAGGTGAGAGTAGGCCCTCTGCAGAAGGTAGATGATTGCATCATCCACCCCGATGTTGCGCTGGTATGCAAACTGCAGGGGGTCCATTGATGAACACACCAGGGGTCTGAGGTGAGCGAGGACTAACCTTTCCAGGGTCTTCATGATGTGGGATGTTAGCGCTACAGGTCTGAAGTCATTCAGGACAGTGGGGTGTGCCTTCTTGGGCACTGGGACGAGGCAGGATGTTTTCCACAGCACAGGGACCCTTTCTAGGCTCAGGCTAAGGTTGAAAAGACGCTGGAGTATTCCACACAGTTGGTCAGCACAGACCCTCAGCACCCTTGGGCTGATTCCATCAGGGCCCGCCGCTTTCCACTGGTGTAGTCTCTCCAGCTCTCTCTTCACTTGGTTGGTGGTGAAAGCCAGCCCAGGTGGGGAGGTGGGGGGAAGGGGGGTGTTGAGGATCAGTCCAGGGGGGGCAGGGGCGGAGGTGGGGTCACTGATTGTCTCAGCAGAGGTGCTGTGAGCAAAGTGGGGGTGGGATAGCCGTGAGGGTGTGTGGTCTGGGGAGCTGGAGGGGAGGTGGACAGGGCCAGTATCGAACCTGTTAAAAAATTGGTTCAGCTCATTGGCTCTGTCCTGGGTCCCCTCCGTCTGCCCACTGTTTGACTTTTTGAAGCCAGTGATATTTCTCATACCCTTCCACACCTCTCTCACCTGGCTCTGCCTCAGCTTGACCTCCATCTTCTCCTTATACACTCTCTTCCCCTCAGCAATCCGCAACTTCAGCTCCCTCTGGACGCATTTCAATTTGTCCTTGTCCTTCTCCTTGAAGGCCCTCTTCTTCTCATTCAGCAGGGCCTTCAGGTCGCTGGTGACCCAGGGTTTATTGTTTGGGAAACAGCGTACCTTCCTGGTGGGTACAGTGTTGTCTACACAATACAAATCAAATTGTATTGGTCACACACTACTGTTCAAAAGTTTGGGGTCACACCACATTTTTTGTCCATTAAAATAACATCAAATTGATCAGAAAAACAGTGTAGACATTGTTAATGTTGTAAATGACTATTGTAGCTGGAAACGGCAGATTTTTTAATGCAATATCTACATAGGCGTACATAGGCCCATTATCAGCAACCATCACTCCTGTGTTCCAGTGGCACGTTGTGTTAGCTAATCCAAGTTTATCATTTTAAAAGGCTAATTGATCATTAGAAAACCCTTTTGAAATTATGTTAGCACAGCTGAAAATTGTTGTGCTGATTAAAGAAGCAATAAAACTGGCCTTCTTTAGACTAGTTGAGTATCTGGAGCATCAGCTCGTCAGTCTATTCTTGTTCTGAGAGATGAAGGCTATTCCATGTGATAAATTGTCAAGAATCTGAAGATCTCATACAACACTTTGTACTACTCCCTTCATAGAACAGTGCAAACTGGCTCTAAACAGAACAGAAAGAGGACTTTCGAGACTGAGATGCTGGCCTTCTAGGCAGAGTTACAAAGAAAAAGCCATATCTCAGACTGGCCAATAAAAAAAAGATTAAGATGGAAAAAAGAACACAGACACTGGACAGAGATTGATTGGAAAAAAGTGTTATGGAGAGACGAATCTAAGTCTTGAGTTGTTCGGATCACAAAGAAGAACATTCTTGAGATGCAGACCAAATTAAAAGATGCTGGAGGAGTGCTTGACGCCATCTGTCAAGCATGGTGGAGGCAATGTGATGGTCTGGGGGTGCTTTAGTGGTGGTGAAGTGGGAGATTTGTACAGGGTAAAAGGGATCTTGAAGGAAGGCTATCACTCCATTTTGCAACGCCATGCCATACTCTGTGGACGGCGCTTAATTGGAGCCAGTTTCCTCCTACAACAGCACAATGACCCAAAGCACAGCTCCAAACTATGCAATAACTATTTAGGGAAGAAGCACTTAGCTGGTATTCTGTCTATAATGGAGTGGCCAGCACAGTCACCGGAACTCAACCCTATTGAGCTGTTGTGGGAGCAGCTTGACCATATGGTATGTAAGAAGTGTCCATCAAGCCAATTAAACTTGTGGGAGGTGCTTCCGGAAGCATGGGGTGAAATCTAGAATGCCAAAGGTCTGCATGGCTGTAATTTCTGCAAATGGAGGATTCTTTGACAAAATCAAAGTTTAAAGGACACAATTATTTCAAATAAAAATCATTATTTATAAACTTGTCAACATCTTGACTATATTTCCTATTCATTGTGCAACTCATTTCATGTATGTTTTCATGGAAAACAAGGATATTTCTAAGTGACCCCAAACTTTTGAACGGTAGTGTACACGTGTTTAGCAGATGTTATTGCGGGTGTAGCGAAATGCTCGTATAGCATTCAATGCATGTCAGATCTATTTGGGCAAATAGTATGACTAGTGATCGAGATGTGGTTGTCCCTGATATCACTGACTTTACTACCAGCTGCGTGTTTAAAGAAATATACTTACTGTGATGGAGATGTGGTTGTCCCACTGGCTATCCTAAGTTGAATGCACCAATTTGTAAGTCGCTCTGGATAAGATCGTTTGCTAAATTACTAAAATGTAAAAACAAATATCTTTATTGTTAATGATTCATGCTTGCATAATGTCAAGGGAATTTAATAGCCATATACATGTGTAGATTGAAATGCAAGTCAAATATCACGATTTAACACCATTAAACTAGAACAAATCCTTCTACATACATGTTGAATAAAACTGTGCCATACACTAGAACTGAAAATAATGCTAACTTTACTGTACTGTGACAAATATGTTCTTTCGTCTAGCCTGCATCACGTGCACACGACTTCACAGACGTCTTATACCATACAACAAAGCACGAATGTAAGTGATAGTATGCATTAAAATAGCTACGATTGTAAAAATATTGAAAATGCAGACAAGTGGTGGCTGATTTTACCTGTAACGTTAGCTACCGATGCCGAAACCAATGCTACGTGCATAGGTGGATGACACCAGAGCACTGTATAATAATGTTTACAATTCGCTTTTCCATTCTTACGACTTCGATTTTATGCACGCTTATAAAATACACTTACTCCATAACTCTATCCGTGTGATACAAACAATGATCCGATGCGGGGAAAGTGTAATGTGCTGTCAGCTACTGCCTGAGCAAAAATTAGTTGACTTTAAGGAATTAACTATTATTATTAACTATCAACACCCGCTGACTATGGCCGGTGTAATTAAATTGCCAGCAGCAGTTTATCACCAATGCTCTGGATAACACAAATACAACCTAACCAGCTCTGCTAAGGCGAGTAAAATTCCCTCATTTGTGTCTGGAAGTAGCAAGCTAGCCAACGTTAGTTTGGGTGCGGTGTGAGGTCAAAACGCTCAGATCAACCCTACTCCTCCGCCAGAGCCAGTGTAGCCAACTCCTCAGTAAGGAAAGTAGCTATTGGCTGTCCTAAAAGTCACTAGAAGTCGTTAAATGACGCCATCACCTCATTTGCATAATTTGCCATGGTGGCCTCAGCCTTTTGTGCAGTCAATTTTTAAAACCATAAATGGCAGCTTGTTTTGGGTGGAACTGTTATAAGGCTTTGCCTTTTGAGTTGTCATGTGTTTTTTTACATCACTAAGTTTGGCGTAGAAATCAGCCTTACAATACAGGCAGTATTCCCGTGTATCATCTCCAATAAACGGCTTCAAACCATTCCCACTCCTTTCTGTATTTTTGAGTGTACAGTTTAGACTGACATGATCTAGCCAGCTAGATGTTTAGCTTATGTCACAGAAGCACACACTGTGGACGAGGTGAGTAAGTGACTGAGGCTGTGTGAGTCAAATGCAGTGATTTATTTTAGACAAAGAACATTTTACATTTACAGCCAGGGCAGTATCAGCCAGTGGCGGCTTCCCGCATGCGCGATTAATTTGCAGTCTGGACGCGGAGGGGTGAACATCTCCTGCTCTGACTGCAGCTGGTAGGGACTGCTGCGCGAGGACTGGGACGGGGTGGGGGCAGCACCCGCTGCTCGTTGAGAACGATACGTGCTTTCACGTTAGTCTCCAATAACACCAGAAAAAGTCGCTAGATTTTGTCACTAGTCGCTTTTTTGAAAATGTGTCGCTAGAAGAGTCTGAAAACTCGCTAAATATTGCGACAAAGTAGCTAAGTTTCAACACTGGCCAGAGCGTCGTGTGAGTTCTGAACGCTGGAGAGCGAAACACGCCCAGAGCCACTCCAGATTGAATTTAAGTAATATACACAACTGAAATACTTTTTCATAGTTATTCACTATTTTTCTATGTGGACTTGACAGAGAAATGTTCACCATTTCCATTAAAACGCTCTAGTCATTTTTAATGTAATTTCATAATACATTTAATGTGTAAAATATAAAAACCGTGATATTTTAATAATTGAACCCAAATTTCAGAAGGCACTGATCGCTCAGCACTACTAGTTAGGTATGTACCTTGCAATTTTAACTTGTCCCTTCTCAATCAACTGCAGGCAGTCACACGCAGCAAACAAATTAGGGAAATAAAAAAATGAACCAGACAAAGTCATGTAAAATCTTTAATGTATGGAAATAAATGATAATCATTGTAGACAAATGCCAGGTCAAAAGCAACTTTCTCTACACCCACATACGCCAGCTACTTGATTTTATTCAATAAGGGAAAATAAACTTATCAGTTTGTGTCTATGTGCAGGTCTGTAATGGTGCACAGCCTGCACCTTCACAGGTCAGATCCCTCTTCTCAACCACATCTATTTGGTGATGTTGTTTCTGGGGAAAGAGGAAGATTACAGAACACATGAGGGAAACAGACAGTGTGAAGAATGACTAGGTACATACTCCATGCAGTTCACATTCTCCTTAGAATGAAACATTCTGAGCTGTTACTTGCAACCTTGCTCTGTGTAATCCACAGATGGGAAACTGAAGGCGTGGGGCTACAAAAAAAAAAGGGGGATACATTTAACCCAATCAGAACTCATGAGGGGCCGCAGTGGCTCACGGGTCTGCATACCCACACATGCAGTCAGCCAGCCTTTTGGGGACCCCAAGTGACATTTTGCTGTAAAAATCTACATTTTAGAGTTCAATTCCTGCAATTTTACACATTTTGCCATGGGCAGGGAGAAGGGTTTGCAGTTTAATATATTTGAGTGGGGGTTACAAACAGATTCAAATTGGGCCCCCTGGGTCAGTAATTCTACCATGAGTACTACAAGTTTTTTTTTTTAGGTAACTGGCCGCTAGACTAATTTACAAATTTAAAAAATGTTAGCAGACACGGGAAAATGTAGTATCTGTCAGTGACTGACATAAGAGAAACTGTTGATGCGCAACAATTTCGAAATTGCACCTTGTGTATTCTAATTCTCAACAGTAAGGTGAGATCCCCACTGAGTTCCTACAAAAAGGGGCCAGCCAGGTGCCCATCCCGGGTGTAAATCGATCACAAAAAGTGTCACTGTAACTAGACTAGAAATACATACAAGACAGGGTGAAAGAAAGGAAAAATATAGGTTTTTAAAATACTCACGCATTCATGCTCTTCCCACTCCCACTCAGAACAATGTAGGGGGTTTTCTGTGACTTCTGTTTCTCCTGAAGCAAAGCGACCGTTCCTAGAGGGGTATCACTACTGCTCATCTTCTTCAGCAGCTGATAGGAGACACGGAGGGGAGTGGAGAGGTATTTAAATACACACTTGGTCAAACCACTGACTAGACTATAGGCTTGTTAGGCCATATCCTCAAGGCCTCAAATTGGACAAGCCCTGCAACACATTTTCTAGTAAGGCCTAGAAATAAAAAGTGTTATTCAATTGAAAGCCATATGTGATGGAAAGTATCAAGATACTCCAAGATTTGGACAAAAAAAAAAAAAATGTTATTTAGATTTTAGTAAAAATCAAACAATGTAAAATAAAGTTAGACATACCGCTTCCTCTTCCAGCTTTTTCATCCTCCTCTCAGTCTTCATCTTGCCAGACCCCTTCCCATGGAACCGATGTGAGAGCTGCCGGAAAGCCTAGAGAGAGAATCGGATTAGTGTGAAATATTCTCAATGAGCACCATTTACCTACATTAAAAACAGCAGTTGATACATTTGACAAAAATCATAATTCTGCATGTCAATGATTTTAAAGGAAGTTTAAATAACACTGTACCTCTTTGGGAGTGAGCTTCCGTCCGGATTCATCCACATACTCAATCTTGACGTCTGGCTTGTAGGCATCCTTCTCCTTGAAGTCCTGGGTGAAGCCTCTATATTCCTCCCTCCGACTGTACTTGTCATCTATAGTCCTAGAGTTGGAGAAAAAAGGAGAGGGTTAACAATGGAGAGGCTAACAGGTTTTCATACATAGAGTGGTGATTATTTAACCAGAATATATAAGCACAAAGTACAGGTAGCTCACATCTTGTCCTCAATGCTGTAGTTATCATTGGGCAGGGCACCGGTAGGCGCACGGACACGGGATATCTTCTGCATTTGAGTGTCCAAGAGACCTAAGGCAGAAACGGAGAGTATGAACGAAACTATGGAGATAGTTTCCTACGGAAACACAACAGTCCTTTTCTAAACAAATACTGTAAAAGTGGGGCCGTCTTACCCTTATTCTTGCAGAGCGCCAAGGCAGCAGCCAGCCCAGAGTTGACAATGGGTTCTTCATCCAGGATGGTGGTAGAGGCTGTGGCGAACTAGGAGATAGAAGCAGGAGGCAAGTCAAGCACTTCCAGACGACACATTTTCACTTCAGTAGTTCAGCGGGAGGAAAAAAAAGCCTTGCTATTCTTATGGGTCATCGTATGTTGTTATTCTCTGTATTATTCACTAGGGGACTCCAAAACCATCACTACTGTTTTTTTTTTTTTAAACCTTCATTTAACTAGACAAGTCAGTTAATAACAAATTCTTATTTACAATGGCAGCCTACCTACAGGGTCAGCCCCTGGAGCAAATTAGGGTTAAGTGCCTTGCTCAAGGACCTTCCGGTTACTGGCCCAAAGCTCTAACCGCTAGGCTGCCTGCCGCCCCAAATGTGAGGATGACTCACATCAGGCTGCTTCTGCTCCTCATCCACATTGACGATGCTCCAGCCAACATTCTCATCCCCGTCGGAGTCTGAACCGCCAGCGCCATCTCTCTCCGCCTCCTGATCGAAATCCTAGAACAGAAGAATACAGTTGATAAAAGAGACTCAAACCAAGTGTTCAAGTGCAAACACACAGAGCTCATGGATATTTCAATTCTCTACTGAGCACACTAGAATTGCTTCCTTGTTCATGAGGCGGTCATGTGGCAATTCTTATGATTTATATATATTTTTTAAATAAACTGTTAGCTATAGCCTGTCTCTTGCACTGTACCCACCATGATGTCCTCCTGGTCCTCTCGGTTTCCAGACAGGCCGTAGGTGGGGATGTCACCCAGAGTTCTGCAGAACTCAGAGGTGGCATTAAACACAATGTTCAGGTTGTTCTTGTCTTCATCATCACTGTCGTCCCCTCTTGCAAGCCCTCGGACCTGCTCTGCCACCTTAGGGCCAAGAGAGTGAGAACAATGTTTAAACATTTATTATTGTGATTAAATATCACAACAAATTTGTTAGTAATCCATTCAATATTGCTGCTTTCCGTTGTCGAAGGAGAGATCAATGCACTGTATAGGATCTTTGGCCACAGTGATATTCTAGCATCGTAGAATATCACTGAACAGAATGCCCACACCTTTTCCCCAGAGTTTTTGAGCAGCTGTTTCTGTTTGAGTTTTCGCTGTTTCTCCAGCTGCTTCTGCAGCTCCTGCTCTGCCTCGTCCTCCTCCAGCACAGCTGGCTCAGGGGGGGTGAAGTCCTCTGATGGATAAAGTAAGTGTTCTCATAATATTGCAGAAAACCAGGCATGAGTGAACCATTCATTTATTTAACTCATCACTAAACCCACTAACAGATGTCTTCCTCACCATCGTCACTGATGTCCATGTCCGCCATCCTGATGTCATCTGACTGTTGGGGTGCATCTAGTCCCGGTATGATGACCCGCTCCTTCACCTCTCCCTGGCCCTCCTCATCCAACTGCTTGCGACCCCGACCCCGAGCCCTGAAGGAGAGAGAGACAGAAAGAGTCAGACTAAAACAAAAAAAAGCTGATCTGTCATTCAGATTGAAGCGAAGCTGAGGGGATCATAACCTGGAGCCGAAGTCAGTGTTGCGTGTGTCGTCTAATTGGAGATCATCAGGCAATGCCTTCTCCTTCTTCCTGATCTTCCTGACGCGCTGCTTGGTCTTCTTAAAGCCCACCTATAATAACAAAATAAGTAAGAACCTGTCTGTGAATAATGACAACAATTAATGATGACTCATAGTGTGAACAATTCTCCAAAACACACACACACACTTAACATTCAAAAGAAAACCCATTCAATCTGAGACAAGAGCAAACATATCCAAAGGACATCTTCCAAGGCCCTCTCCAGAGCACCTCCTCCCTACAGCCTCAGTTCTCACCATCTCCTGGGATGTGTAGTACTCGGAGGCAATAGCGAGAGCAGGCATCTCCAGGGACTGGGCCTGGTTCCTCAGGGTCTCCCGGATGGCCTGGAGCTCCCGTTCCCGTTCCCCCTCGGCACAGCCCCCTTTGCTCAGCTGGAAACTCTTCTTCTTCTCTCCATCAATCTCCTCATCATACTTGCCCAGTACAGTGTGTGGCTTGAACTGCAGAGGTGGACATTGGACAGTGAGATTGAATTAAGTGGTGAGAGAGACATGACAGTATTAAAGAAATTACGACAAACTAAATTTAGACACTTTTCATTTGTTACCGTAACCATGTCACCCACGCCCCCGTCCAAACCGTAACCATGTCACCCACGCCCCCGTCCAAACCGTAACCATGTCACCCACGCCCTCGTCCAAACCGTAACCATGTCACCCGCGCCCTTACCGTGACCATGTCACCCACGCCCTCACCGTAACCATGCCACCCACACCCTCGTCCTTACCGTAACCACGTCATCCACACCCCCGTCCATAACGTTACCACGTCATCCACACACGTCCTTACCGTAACCATGTCATCCACACTCTCGTCCTCTTCGTAGGCTTTGTAATCAGGCTTTTTCTTCTTCAACTCCACATTCTTCTCAGCCTTTTCTTTGTCCACTAGACCCACATTTACAAGAACATCGCCCCCTTCTTCATCAAGCACACCTGAAAGAGACACACAAAAGGGCAATGTGTGGGTTGGCATGTACCACTATGTTTATGATGTGGGTCTGGTTTAAGCATGGTCTTCATTAATATATTTCTGTGTTATTGGTAACATTTCAACCTGCTCTCACCTTTGTCTTGCAGTGTGAGAATGACAGTCTCCCCTTCATTAAATGACTCCATCTTGTGCTGCACAGTGAGACCCTTTAGGTCCCGAGAACTGTAAGCGGCCTAGAACAAAGAAAAGCAAAGAGGTATCAGATCTAGAGGCATTGCCTCACGTCAGATCGCTTGACAACTCAGTCTGCATATAATCAAGACAAAGTGCCTCCCTTAGGGGCAGTGGTGTCATAGGTCTCAAACTCCAGGGGGGGACTGGCAGATTTCCTGAATGCTGTTTATATCTAGCCTGCAATCACACACAAACCAGAAGACAATCGTAAGTTGAGCAGTAGAGATATTCAACACACAAGAGAAGATTTTACCTTCTTGGCCTGTCCAAACTCCTCCTCCACCAGATTGCTCACACCAAACTCCTCATCCATCTCCTGCAGAAGTTTGGCCTATTGCGAAAGAAAGGAAATAAAGGAACCAATCAAAAAAGTTGTACAAAACAACATCATAACTAATACACACAAACAGCTCCCTTCTTCTCACAGTCCTCCTCCTTCCCCCATGCCCCCCCCACTCACTCTCTTGTCTGCCAGTTCTTTCTCTTTGGCCATCTTCCGGCTCCTCTCAACCCAGGCAACAGTGTCGTCCAGCCAGTCTTCTTCTGCTAAGGTCTTCACTTTCCTGAAAACCACAGCAGTCGAAGGAAGAAAAAAATAATTGGATCACCAATCATTATAGTCCAAGTTGGAGTAAGTACAGTCTTCCTGCCGTTAGACCTTACCCCAGTTTCTTATTGAGGAGCCTCTTTTCCTTCAGAGCTGCTAGTTTCTCCCTCATCTCTTTCTGCTGTTTAATGTAAACTGGGTTGATTGTCTCTGCAACCATTGGCTGCTCCTTCGTGCCGAGCTCTGTGGCAGCAGACAGGGAGGGGTGAGTCAGTAAAATTACAAATCAGCAAGTCTCACTACTACAGACAAGGTCATGTAGTTCTAGTCAGAGATGTAACATGGCTCACGTTTGCCTCACCTTTAGTGGTGTCAGTCATTTCCAGAGGCTTCAGACCAAGCTTGGCCCTCAGCTTGCTGTTAGAAAGAAAGAAAACCAGGTAAGAGTTATTCAGAATTGACCTTCATCAGTGCTCCATCATTCAATGTCTGTCCGTCACTTACTTTGTCTCCTCAATAGTAAGCGAGGCATCTCCACTTGCAGACTGTGGTGCAATTTCTAGAGGAAAATAACAATTGAAGTGAAAAACACAGGAGAAAACATGACGTCATATATGCAATAGGTCAGACTATATCTGACTGTATTGCGCACTGATTGGATGTAACTATGAATGGTTGTATGTGGAAATTTGCCTGACTGGTGTATTTACCTGTGTTCTCATATCCGGCCTCCACTTTTTCTTTCTTTACGCGAGGCTCCCCAGTACTCCTCTCCCCTTTACTGCGACCTTCTCTCTCGGAACCCCGTCCACTCCTTTCCTTCGATCTGGACCGTTTCCTTTTCTCCCGCTCTCGATTGCTATCTCGTTCCTTGTCCCTCTCCCGGTCCTTGTGACGGTGTTTTTTGTGTTCGCGGTGACCACGATCTTCGGCATCCTTGTCTTTATCCTTATCACGGCCCTTTTCCTTGTGTTTCTTCGACGAACCCATATTCCTTGTTATGCACTGTACAAGTAAAAGTGCTTGCTAGCTAGT
This sequence comes from Thymallus thymallus, assembly GCA_023634145.1. Classification (NCBI taxonomy): domain Eukaryota; kingdom Metazoa; phylum Chordata; class Actinopteri; order Salmoniformes; family Salmonidae; genus Thymallus; species Thymallus thymallus. The sequence goes on from CM042404.1 coordinate 10,409,175, forward strand.
TCAAACCCACCCCCCAACACACACACACTAACTTTACCTGTCCGTGTGCAACAGCTAATATTCGCTAGCTAAGCTAGTAGCTAACGTGCCAGCGATTGTTGAGTCAGTAGACGATTACGATTTAAAAACGTTAGTTGGCTAGAGGGAAAAACGTTAAACTACAGTCAAAAACATTGCTCGTAAAAACCCATGGTGGAGAAAGCTGCAACAAATCTTTTAAGCAAGTCTTTACTTACGTGTGACCAAAAACACCAACCGCATCGGGAAACGAATGGACTGCTGTTAAACATGACCTTTCATAGATTTATTTCCGGGGTCAAATGAAACGTCACATCGCAACAAATATTTGTTGTTTTTGCAAGAACTGTGTGAGAACCGACCCCTGCTACTTCCATCTGAAGTACATTAAGTTAATTATTTTTTACTGGATTGTGTTGGATAAGTCTATTTGCAGGTTATATTTATTATGTTGTTTTGAAGATAGCCTACTGTTGTGAAAATACCGACTTCACACTGTGACATTTTGTTTGACACTGTGAAGTAGAGTTAACTAGGCCAATGTTTTGTTATTTTTTAAAAGAGGAAAAAAAAGGGATCTAAAATAATGGCATAGTATAATAGAAGATATGGTAAATAAGGTGAAACAATAAAATGTTTTAATTCGACTTTATTTTCATTTGCAAGTATCATGATATATGATACAGTGTATCATGATTATGTTATTACAAGGTTGTATTTTCATATCAAATCAAATCAAAGTGTATTTGTCACATGCGCCAAATACAACAGGAAATGCTTACTTACGAAACCTAACCAACAGTGCAGTTTTTAAGTAAAAAAAGTATTAGGTAAACAATAGATAAATAAAGATATAAAAAACAGTAAAATGACAGTAAAAAATAACAGTAGCGAGGCTATATACAGGTGGTACCGGTACAAGGTCAATGTGTGGGGGCACCAGTTAGTCAGGCTAATTGAGGTAATATGTACATGTAGGTATAGTTAAAGTGGGTGGGGGGAGGGGAGGGGGACACAATGCAAATAGCCTGGGTAGCCATTTGATTACCTGTTCAGGAGTCTTATTGCTTGGGAGTAAAAGAAGCCTTTTGGACCTAGACTTGGCGCTCCGGTACCCCTTGCCATGCGGTAGCAGAGAGAACAGTCTATGACTGGGGTAGCTGGAGTCTTTGACAATTTTTAGGGCCTTCCTCTGACACCACCTGGTATAGAGGTCCTGGATGGCAGGAAGCTTTGCCCCAGTGATGTACTGGGCCGTACGCACTACCCTCTGTAGTGCCTTGCGGTCGGAGGCCGAGCAGTTGCCGTACCAGGCAGTGATGCAACCAGTCAGGATGCTCTCGATGTTGCATAGCAAACATGCCACTTGAGAATAGCCAGCACAAATACCGTATGGTTAAACTTTAAATAGCCTATAATAACTCTTCACAATAACTACCTCTGTGATTTTATCTAAATGTAAAATACAATTATTTATTTATTTGAACATTGAGCAAAAAATTCACCTGACAGTTGAATATATTTTATTGGAATGTAACAGACTTAAATGGCTTGATGACAAGTTCTGAGACAAGTAAATTAACTAACTTAAGCACAGAGGATTGAAGCTAAGGTCACCATTGCCCTAATGGCAGTGGTGGAAAAAGTGCCCAATTGTCATACTTGAGAAAAAATAAAAATAGAAAATGACTCAAGTAAAAGTAAGTGTCACCCAGTAAAGTACTACTTTAATAAGAAGTGTAAAAGTATTTGGTTTTAAATATACGTAAGTATCAAAAGTAAATGTAATTGCTCAAATATACTTTGTTGTCAAAAGTAAAAATATACATATTTTCAAATTCCTTATATTAGGCAAAGTAGACAGCATGATTTTCTTGTTTTTTAAATTTACGGATAGCCAGGGGCAAACTCCAACACTCAGACATAATTTACAAACGAAGCATTTGTGTTTAGTGAGTCCGCCATATCAGAGACAGTAGGGATGATCAGGGATGTTCTATTGATAAAATAGGACCATTTTCCTGTCCTGCTAAGCATTCAAAATGTAACAAGTACTTTTGGGTGTCAAGGAAAACGTATGGAGTAAAAAGTACATTATTTTCTTTAGGAATGTAGTGGAGTAAAAGTATAAGTTGTCAAAAATATAAATAGTAAAGTAAAGTACAGATACCCCAAAAAACTACTTAAGTAGTACTTTAAAGTATGTTTACTTAAGTACTTTACACCACCGCCTAATGGCTGTGGTCTGGTGCCCTACCCTTTGATGATTTCTTCAGCATGGTGAGGGTGGAGTCTGCAGCCACTGCCATAGTGTGAGCATCTCTTTAGGGTTTCGCTTATGAACCAGCAGCACAGAGCTGTAAGCACAAGGCTTCTCCCTCTCTGTTTCTGGGAGATCAAAGGTATAAAATCCTGGGTGATGGATGGGGGCCACCCCAAGTCTGTGGAGGCACATGCCCAGATATACATCATCGATGGGGAACAGACGCACCCTCTCTGATACTTGTCTCAGACGCATGGCAAGTGCACCAGAGTACACCACCCCTCCTCCACCAGCATATGGTGGGTACACACCTTTGTAAAAACTCTCAGAGATATAGTATTTGGTGGTTGGCTGCCGGTTTGGCATTGCATTCTGAATTACATCGCCCACAAATAAATCCTTTATCGTCTCAGTTTTGTTCCTATCTGCTCTCCACATGCTGTTCTCCTCCCTCTGTTTATGCAGGTAGTCCAAGAGGGCACTTGTCCTAACAAAAACATCATCATCACCCTTGAAGACAAACTGTGCCCCTGGACAGTGTTTCTGAAGCCAATGCCAGAAGAGCAGATCTTTCAGGGTCAGGTTAAAGAAAGTGTCCCTGAAGTCCCACTGCAGGATGTCCCCATACTGCTGGCTCTCCAGCATCAGGAGGCCCCCAAGGTCTGGGTGAGGGCCCGTTGTCGAGTCCTGTCTACCCAGCAGAAAGACTGTGCGCACCAGCCCACCCCTCCCACCCAGCTGACCCTTCACCCAGCCACTTCTCCCCCATGTTTCACGGATGGCCTGCCTGTTCTCAAAGTTACCCACCTGGGATTTGATGGCCATTAGGAGCATAGGGGTCTTTGGCCCAGTGCTCTCATTGCCAGCACACACTCTGGGCTGGTTCATGAGGAAGGGGTACACCCTGCAATGCATGGACTGGACGAAAGCCCTCATCTGCTCTGGCAGGGAGTTGAAGTCAGGTAGGTGAGGCAGCCAGCACTTGTCTGGGCCACAGTCTGAGGAGACCTCCATCTCTGGTGGCTCAGTGCTATGCCTTGTGATCATACCTGCAGTTGAGTTGCCCCTCAAAATGGGGTTATGGTGCCGGTCCCAGAGATGCTGAAGCTGGTTCCACAAAGCACTGTCCTCCAGGCGAAGGTTCCAGAAGGGGCCCAGGGGATGGGAGGCCAGTGCCCCAGAGTTGGCAGAGGCCCCTGGGGCAACAAAGTGGACAGGTAGGTGGGTAGGGGAATAGGATATGGAGACAAATATGGCCACCATGATATAAACCAGGAGATGTCCCATCATCACACAGGGCATGAGGCAGAGGCACAAGATCGTTCCATTGCATCGGCATCGGGCCATTGGCTGCTGTATGCAGTAGGACATGAATAGAAAGAACAAAGAGAAAAAGAAAGAGAAAAATATAGAGGAGGGGGGGGAGGCGATTAGCAACTCAATGGTAAAAAAAATATACAAGCATATAAACTGGTTAAATGAAGAGCATAAGTATTCATGTTTTATTAATGTGAGACCAATAGAGGGATACAGCCAGTCAGAACTAGAGGCAAATGCAGGTCTCTGAGGGTCGGTCTCCTAGGTGATGCTCCAGAGAGGCTTATTATCTGTGCTTGGCCAAGGACTCAGAGCATCACACAGCCCAAGATATTTACATCATGTACCTTTCGCCACAAAATTGATATGGAAAGCTGAAGGTATACAATGTTTCCTATTCCTCTCAAAGTTGGTGAAAATATACTAACAAACATCCAGTTACCAGAGATATATCAATTTCAATGTAATACTAATTTCAAGGTTATTAACCCACATAGTTTTGTCTAGATTTTGCTATTGTGAATTCATGTGTGCCATCATCAAACCCACAAAAGAACAATCACACAAAAATGAGAGGTTATAATGAATACATTTGGAATAATATAAGACAATAACATGAAGACCTATATCATTTGCTAAAATAAACTTTCCATTACAACCAATTACATTAGCATACTGTTGTTCATTTTATAACAAGACTAAGGTCAGGAGTAACTTACTAAAGTCCTGAAGGCTCAGTCGGAGAACACGTGAATATGAGTAGAGAAAAAAAAACGTTATTGAAGAGCCATCGTTTTGACTATTCGTTCCTCTTACGCTTTTCTACTCCTTTAGTGATGGCTATGGATTAGGGCTACAGTAGACGTCTCCTAAGAAGTCGAATACATAATAAACTAATATTAAACATTTAATTAGAAAATGAACACCAGCAAAGTACAATAATCGAGCGAGACGCAGAGGTTGTTCATAGGCTAGTCAACATCCCAAGATTCAAGAATATTATGGCGCCTCATTTATCCATTGGTATGAAAAGGAAAAACAAAATTGCCCATATTCTTTCCTACCGTCCCATTGAGATGAATCAAAATAATTAAATGAATTCTTAGCTTTGGTCGGCATTGTATTCAATAAATAGAGGTATCATTCATAGAGCTCGAAGAAAACCGATTTGAATGTAGGAAAGGCTCCGCAGGTGTGTTCGCCACAGGTCTGCATTTGCATGTAAGTTAAGGATCGATGGCAACAAGGTAGAAAGTAAACCACACCCATAGGCGTACGACATCTGTCACAAGGGTTTGAAATATGAGGCCACCACACACCACATACACGAACAGTCAAATTCCTCAAAGCAGTAGACTTATTGTAAAAATACGTCATGGTATTTAAGAATCACAGACAACCTAGTTTCACTTAGCATAGTTGTTTAACATTTACATTCAGATGTACATTGTTCTGGTTGCAGAATAGTGTTTGACTATATGGTTTGATTGATGGATATAGACATAATAAGGGCAGCTTCATAATAATATATCGTACTTTTTTAGAGGGCATTAGCTATAACACATCAGTACAGCAACAGCCTATATAGGAAAACATGTCTGCAGCTATAAGGTCATAGGCTACGTTGAGTTTGACAGTCAAAGAATACCGCAAAACTGACTCCTCTTTTCTGATTATATGGTTTGTGAACATAGCCTACTGCCTCGAGCTTCACCACTCTCGCTCTTTCGTTTTAACACACACATTGTACAAACCTGAATAAAACTCCCTCGCTCTAAGGCCATTTTAGTTTTAACACTTTGGTGTTAACTGCATTGAGGGACACCCGTATCAGTATAATTTCTCTACCCCTTGATTCCTTGCCAGTCAATGGTCCTCCCACCCCTCACCCTGTCCCTTTTGCTCACATAAACATGCCTCTCTGACCTGACATCATCAGTTTGTATGCAATGATGGAACCAACGTAACATCAAGTGTTTCCCACTATGCCTGTACCTGTCTAGTTTTGTTGGCTGGAGAGGCTGTTGTCACACAAACCACATACAGTGGATGTGAGTCCCAGAGTGGGGCTGTTGATTGATCTGCCCCCAGGGTGCCTAATCACACCACCCTGCCTCCCAACCAACACTTATGTAATGGTGAACAGGGTGTACCCAGGTTCAGTGAAAATCTGAATCATCAATGGCAACCTGACTGTCCCACTGACTGTATAATGTAACCATTCGATAATTTCCAAACTGGCACTCATGGCTTGAATGTCCAACAGCAGCAGCCTCTGTGCTTCTTCAGAATATCACTTACTAATGTGCCGTTATATTGATAACATTTTCTTTTGTGTTGGTTTTACCTTCCAGCACACACATATCACATGTGCACATTTCCAGTCAACAATATATACACTGAGTGTACAATATATTAGGAACAACTAATATCTGCCCAATCATGTGAAATCCATAGATTAGGGTCTAATTTCCTTATGTGAACTGTAACTCAGTAAAATTGTTTCATGTTGCGTTTATATTTTTGATCAGTATTTTTCAAGTGTGTGCCATTCATACATAAAAGGTCATACTAGAAAGTATTGTCACAACAGATTCACATGGTTTGATGTAAAAAAAAAAAATGTATTCAAATAAACGGTTCTGGTTTTTCAGAAATGATACACAGTTGATGATTTTATATTCCGGCCATCTGTTTTTGTCCTGCACATGTTTGGGGTGCAATCATGGGTGCAGAATCATTATACTCTCCCTTTTACTTGTCCTTTATGTACAATGGGTAGAAGATACTCATAACATACAGCATTGTAATCCTGTAATCAACCATTAATATTGTTGGTATTAATATCACTGATTATTATTGTCGCTGAACAGAAATATCACAGTTTCTTTACCACAGAGTAAGTTGTAGGACAGAAGAATGTTCTCAAACATAAAGATTCTCCTCCTAAGCCATCAATTATGAACAGGATGAAACTTGTCATACTGATTTAGATAAACACATTTTCATTTGAGTCATTTAGCAGATGCTCTTATGCAGAGCGACTTACAGGAGAAATTACAAGTTAAGTGCCTTGCTCAAGGGCACATCCATCGATTTTTGATCTAGTCAGCTCGGGGGAATCGAACCAGCGACCTTTCGGTTACTGGCCCAACGCTCTTAGCCACTAGGTTACCTCATGCCACATCCATTCTCATGCACCGTTGCATTAAGCAGGTACACTGCAATCTGGATTGATGAGAGGAAATATAAGCAGGTTTGAGAACATGCATGTCCAGATCGTATCAGTCGTCCTTAGAGAAATTCACCACTTTCCATCAGCTGAATGTGACGCTGTGATCACGCCTGTCTAACATAGCAGCATCATATTAATCACATTGCATTCCATACAAAGAATCACTGATCAAAGTTACAGGAAGATAAAACTGTACATACAGGGAAGGGGGGCCATTAGTACAATATGAAAATAGTATTATCTATTCATGAGAATCAATTGTTCAACGGGTTGGAAAAGTGAGAGGGTTATAGCAGAGTCATCAGAAGCCGGCGGAACTGACTTTTGATCTCCCAAGGAAGCAGAGCAACAGGGTAAGAACACTACAGAACAGTTCTGATAGTTTTCCCACATCTTATGGACAGTTCTTACACTCCTCATTTATAAAAGGAGAATGTCTCTAATTTGTCATCTGTCCATCAGACGGTTATCAGCATCATCCTTGATGTCAATATTTGGAACAGGAAATTATTGAACAATAGAAAACAAGCCTTAAATACATACACGAATAGATGTCAAATCACACAAATAATCAATTCACAGATTTACAACAAGTTCCAAGGAAATCAAACAACAAATCTAGCTTTAAATTGTTTGCTTCTTTTCATGTGCAAACTACAAATGGAAGATTCTTTACTCATCACATGACAAGTTCTGTATTAAGTCCTTTGCCTTGCGCGAACTACAGGGAGAATGTCCAAGAAGCAATCAGAGATTAAAGTGACGTCCATACAGCTTGCTTTTCTTTTCTTGATCTAATGTATGACTAGTCATTTTTCCTCAGGGAAAATTCTGAATTGTGTGGACGACCACTTTGCATAAAGCCCTGCATCACTTTGACAAGGATCATTCACAATAGATCCCATTATTTTCTCTATATGTAAGTCAGATCAATTTGAAAAGAACTGAAGGAAGAGACTCATTATGGAGGTCACAGTAGAGTATGGCGTGTTGACACACATCACACCTTTAGTGAGGTCTGGTGAGTGATTGATAAATACAGAGCAAGATTAAGCGCAGCTGGAGGTCATTGTTTTGGAAATGTACTCATACAACACTGAAATCCACAGTCAAGAACTCACTCAGATGCACGTACACACAATTTAGTGTACACAATAAACAAACAAAAATGTAGAAAATATAGATCAACACATCATTACGAAGTAGGCAGGAGAAACAAATCCCAGAATCGATTATGTATTTAGAGACCAAACTATTTAACTGCAAAATTAATGTGAATGGATGCTACATTGCTTCGGAAGACCAAACTATACTCAGCTTAACCAAAGGCATTGTTGGTTTTAAGATTTCAGATTTCAAATGTTTATAACTTTGAAAAAAGGGCTACTGGCAGTTTTCGGCCAAAATGTGTTGGGGAAATTATGCCTTTACAGCAAAACACTTATGGCATAAAATGATTCAGGGTGAGCCTCTTAATCCTGTAGAACACGTATATGAAAGCCATAATCTTAAATACAAAAGTTCAAGTTTTAAATACAGATATTGTTGTTGTGTTGTTTTTTACAGCAGCAACACCCACCCATGAGTTAGGTTTTGTCTAGCCAATCCCATAGCACCCTCATCAAACTGAACCCTTTGGTATGTCTTGAGGTTGGGGACGAACTAGGTCTTACTGCATCTAAATCAAATGAAACAACCATCTATAGGGGTCACATAATCCGAAAATAGTGTGTGTGAACACCTAGAGATCGTTAATATAATCCATATCCAAATGTCATACATAACAGCACCTTAATAGATCATAATTTGCAATAATGATCAGTAAATGTACAATTTGTGAAAAGTAACCAAGGCATAGTCTGATAGACAGGAGCTCAGGGGCAACTGACAACCCTCCATATTAAATACATGGGTCTAACCTTAAGGACCAAGGCTGAGAACTATAACCAATATGCAGGAAGAGTGTGATTCACAGTGTACTCAATGATAAAGCTTTGTTATCGTTTTCACGAATCAAATCAATATTTCTAAAATAACAATGCATAGTAGTGTAGAAAAAGGAGCACAGAGCAGACACTGGAGGGCAAAATAAGGGTAGGAGCACAGAGCAGACACTGGAGGGCAAAATAAGGGTAGGAGCACAGAGCAGACACTGGAGGGCAAAATAAGGGTAGGAGCACAGAGCAGACACTGGAGGGCAAAATAAGGGTAGGAGCACAGAGCAGACACTGGAGGGCAAAATAAGGGATAAGGCTTCACGTCAGAAGATAAGAGTAAGAGGGGCATTGGTTTAAAGTCTGCTACAAAGGATTGCCCCATTCTGTTATCCTGAGCACGGTATTAACACAGTATACAGCTGGGCTCTCCAACCCTGTTCCTAGAGAGCTACCGTCCAGTAGGTTTTCGCTACAACCCTAGTCTAGCACACCAGTCATCGACTGTTCTCTCTGTTAGCGCTTGGAAAGCGGTACCGGAGCGCCAAGTGTAGGTCCAAAAGGCTCCTTAACAGCTTCTACCCCCAAGCCATAAGGCTGCTGAACAATTAATCAAATGGCCACCCAGACTATTTACATTGACCCCCCCCCCCCCCCCCTTTGTTTTTACACTGCTGCTACCCTCTGTTTATTATCTATGCATCACTTACCCCTACCTACATGTACAACTTACCTTGACTAACCTGTACCCTCTTTTATTGTTATGTAATCTTATTGTGTTCTTTTATTTTTTTACTTTAGTTTACTTAGCAAATATGTTCTTAACTCTATTTCTTGAACTGCATTGTTGGTTAATGGCTTGTAAGTAAGCATTTCACGGTAAGGTCTACACCTGTTGTATTCGGCGCATGTGACAAATAACATTTGATTTGATCCTAAATAATTATCTGTTTAATAAACTGAATCAGGTCAGCTACAACTGGGGTTGGAGTGAAAACCTACAGGAGGGTAGCTCTCCAGGAACAGGGATGGAGAGCCCTGGTATACAGAAACATGGTATAGCTGAAAACAGCTTGAGTAAATAAACTGATCAGAAAGAACTAATGAACTGAAGACCAGGATGGACGGATGAATGGATAGATAAAGATAGATGAACAGATAAAGGATAGTTGAACTTTGAAACATGGATACTATCTAAAGACTAGGATAGTTGAACTTTGAAACATGGATACTATCTAAAGACTAGAATAGTTCAACTTTGAAACATGGATACTATCTAAAGACTAGGATAGTTCAACTTTGAAACATGAATACTATCTAAAGACTAGGACAGTTCAACTTTGTATTACATTTTCATACAGAACCAAATTGTTTTGCTATGGACCTCGAAGTCACAGGATTTAATTAGTTCAATATAAATCAATAAACTGGTCTAAATATTCCATGAATGAAATGGAGACAAGTTGACAAGGAATGTCTGCTGCCTTTCTGTCTCATCTTTCAAGTCTGATTTTCATTACTGCTTATGTTTCACAATTATAAGAAATTATCAAGAGTATTTTCTATATTCCCTCTGTTGTCTTGACTTCCTTCTCAGTAATTCATGTTACATTTTAACACATATGTATAGAATGTATATTTTTTAAGTTGAATTTAAGCAGGGACAAACAACGCAAAATAAATGACAAAACATATGAATAAAAAAAAATACTGTAATGGTAAACATGTACAGGTTAAAATATTCCACAAACGAGGAGGACACTCAAAGAACATCTTGGTGCAGTTTTGTCTTAATTTAAACACACACCTACAGCGCCTTTGGAAAGTATTCAGACCCCTTGACTTTTTCCATATTTTATTATGTTACAGCCTTACTCTAAAATTGATCTACACACAATACCCCATAATGACAAAGCAAAAAAAGGTTTTTAAAATTTTTTGCTAATTTATTACAAATGAAAAAACGGAAATATCACATTTACATAAGTACTCAGTACTTTGTTGAAGAACCTTTGGCAGCGATTACAGCATCGAGTCTTCTTGGGTATGACGCCACACCTGTATTTGTGGAGTTTCTCCCATTCTTCACTGCAGATTCGGCATTTCGCTACACCTGCAATAACATCTGCTAAACACGTGTATGTGACCAATAAAATTTGATTTGATTTGAGATCCTCTCAAGCTCTGTCAGGTTGGACGGGGAGTGTTGCTGCACAGTTATAGTCTCTCCAGAGAAGTTCGATTGGGTTCAAGTCTGGGCTCTGGCTGGGCCACTCAAGGACCACTCAAGGACGTTCAGAGATTTGTCCTGAAGCCACTCCTGTGATGTCTTGGTTGTGTGCTTGGCTCGTTGTCCTTTTACAAGGTGAACCTTCGTCCCAGTATGCAGTCCTGAGCGCTCTGGAGCAGGTTTTCATCAAGGATCTCTCTGTACTTTGCTCCGTTCAACTTTGCCTCAATCCTGACTAGTCTCCCAGTCCCTGCCGCTGAAAAACATCCGCACAGCATGATGCTGCCACCACCATGCTTCACCCTAGGGATGGTGCCAGGTTTCCTCCAGACGTGACGCTTGGCATTCAGGCCAAAGACTTCAATCTTGGTTTCATCAGACCAGAGAATTTTGTTTCTCATGGTCTGGGAGTGCTTTAGGTGCCTTCTGGCAAACTCCAAGCGGGCTGTCATGTGCCTAATACTGAGGAGTGGCTTCTGTCTGGGCACTCTACAATAAAGGCCTGATTGGTGGAGTACTTCAGAGACGGTTGTCCTTCTGGAAGATTCTCCCATTTCCACAGAGTAACTCTGGAGCTCTGTCAGAGTGACCATCGGGTTCTTGGTCACCTACTTCACCAAGGCCCTTCTCCCCTGATTGCTCAGTTTAGGAAGAGCCTTGGTGGTTCCAAACTTCTTCCATTTAAGAATGATGGAGGCCACCTTCAATGCTGCAGAATTGTTTTGGTACCCTTCCCCAGATCTGTGCGTCGACACAATCCTGTCTCGGAGCTCTATGGACAATTCCTTCGACCTCATAGCTTGGTTTTTGCTCTGACATGCACTGCCAACTGTGGGACCTAATATAGACAGGTGTGTGCCTTTCCAAATCATGTCCAATCAATTGAATTTACCACAGGTGGACTCATAGCAAAGGGTCTGAATACTTATGCAAATAAGGTATTTCTGTTTATTATTTGTAATACATTTGCTAAGATTTAAAAACAACTGTTTTTGTCGTTATGGGATATTGTGTGTAGATTGCTGACATAATTAATATTTTAGAATAAGGCTGTAATGTAACAAAATGTGAAAAAAGTCAAGGGGTCTGAATACTTTCCGAAGGCACTGTATGTACACTCTTAGAAGAAAAGGTGCTATCTGGAAACTTAAAGGTAACCCTTTTTGGTTGCAGGTAGAACCCTTATTGTTCCCGGTAGAACACTTTTGGGTTCTATGTAGAACCTTTTCTACAGAGGGTTCTACATGGAATCCAAAAGGGTTCTACCTAGAACCAAAAAGGTTGGGGGGGGGACAGCCGAAAAACCCTTTTTTCTAAGAGTGTAAGGTTCATCTTCTTATGTCCTTCCAACCATTGTGTGTTGGAAAGACAACATGGATAGATCCATGACTAAGTCCCGTTCAATAACAGTCTGCCGAATCTGTTCAACGTTGTCTGTGTATCGTTGCTGTTGCTCTTGACCATCCTTCTACTGACACCAGCTCTGGTTTCATCCACAGTGTTGTAGGTTTCTGATTTCACCCCATTTCTCTAAGAATTGGCACGATTAAATCCGCTCACTCCTCCACCAGTCACACACTGCTCTACTGCCCAACTACGAGATAAAAAAAAAATAACATTGACATTTACAACCCAGTGAGGAAAAATAGAACTAAACCAACAATATGGCAAGATCATCTGTCCTCTGGGACTGTGTCACTTCAGTTGAGAGGCAATAGTTTAAACAACCAAATATTTTGATGGGTAAAGTGCATTGGAATGGCGTCATCATAGTTTAATGGTGGGGTGTCACTATAATTGTTTCTATTCTGGTTCTGCATGCATTATTGATTTTGAAAATGGTCTTGTGTCAGACCAGGACTCATTGAACTTCCTTAACGCTATATACCACAAGCATCAAATGAGCCATCTGAATACAGTGGATCATGGGAGATAATATTTACATTTGATCATTTAGAAGACACTCTTATCCAGAGTGTGCCTTGCTCAAGGGCACATTGGCATATTTTTCACCGAGACGGCTCTAGGATTCTAACCGGCGACCTTTCGGTTAGTGGTCCAACGCTCTTAACCGCTAAGCTATCTGCCCCGCTATCTGACAGATATCTAAGAATTGTATAAAAATTGGCTAAATTAGAAATGGTATTGGATGAGGATAAGGCTGGCCAGAAATTAGACTATCTATAAAATAACCAATCAAATTATTTCTCCCATAATCTATAAAAGTGCACTACTTCAATCATCAATTCATCATCTATGCCAATGTGAACACTCTTTCAACCAGCGTTCTCCTCTTCATCATTCTACCTTTAATTTCTCCTTCACAAAACTATGGCTGGCCCAATGCGGGTTTCTTCCATCCCTCCATTCTGTCCCTCTAATCCGTCTCTCACTCTCAGACCTGGGTCTCCAGGCCGCTGAGTTTGGGGGTCAGGATGCGAGGAGTGACCCCGGAGTTGAGGTCCCTCTCAAACTCCAGTAGCTGACCCATGAAGTTGAGATTGGGAGACACAACAGGACGACGGCCCCGCACGTACTTGTAGGCATCTGTCATGGTCATGAGGGTGTGCTTCATCAGGTAGGCGATGACGATGGTTGCTGAGCGGGACACGCCCGCTTGACAGTGAACCAACACCCCTCGCCCACTCTGGTGAGCCTCCTCTGTGGATGAAAAAAAGTGGCTATCAGATGCCCGTAAAGGATGATCGCTGGAATTCATCTACTACACACCTTTTCTGGATCTGACTCTCCAGCTCTCCCATCTTCCCTTTTGATCAATTTATAGCTCCTAACTGACTCTCCAGCTCTCCCATCTTCCCTTTTGATCAATTTATAGCTCCCTAACTGACTCTCCAGTTCTCCCATCTTTCCTTTTGATCCATTTATAGCTCCCTAACTGTCTCTCCTGTCAAAAACTTTGAAATAGGAGATCGAGATCTGTGAAAAAAAATAACATATAAATAATCATGACCCTTACCTTATCTCACTGCTAAAATACTTAAATTGTCTTAAGATTCTAAGCTTAGAGAGAAAAAGTCCACAAGACAGGAACAGGGATAGAGTGCGGTAGAACATGAAGGTAAATACTGTTCAACTCACCAATGAACTCAAACACCTCTTCAAAGTACTGACGTAGGTTCTGCTTGCTGTTGTCAGTAGCCGGCAGCCGTTTGTAGCGCACCCGGCCGGATCCGAGGTGGTAGAGGGGCAGGTGTGTGGTGACGTTGACCACGTAGCCAATGTTGAGACGAAGCAGTAGGTCCAGGTCCTGGGCGTCCCTCTCGTTACCCAGGAAGAGGAAGGGCAGGATGGGGCTGACCACCGCGTTCTCCACGTCAGGGGTCAACCCACTCTCATCTGACAGGGAAGCCGGGAGCGAGGAGGAGAGTGGCAGAGTGAGGTGCCCTGGAAGACGAGAGGACAACACAACACAGTGAGAGATTGCTGTTAGAAAGGACAATTTCATTGGATTTGGATCACTGGCTGACATGCATTCACCCTGAAGCATACCAAAATAGATCAAGCATTGGAGACAGATAGCGTTATGAAGAGATGTGTGAATGAAGGAGAGGCAATGAAAGTGTACAATTTATTTAATTTATAGTTCTTCTTTGAACGTGAGTATCATTGGCATTCACTTTACACATGCAGAGCAAAGATGATGAAGTATGCAGCTCTGAGGAACTACTAAAATGCTTACATCATTATATACATATTCATGTTTAAAAAATAAAAAATAAATAAAACAGCACTTTCAATGTGTACATGACACTGCAACACAATTTCCCCATGTGGACAATAAAGTCAGTAAAGTAAAGTCAGTAAAATATATTCTCCTAACAGGAACATTATGTAAGTATTAAGAATAGAGAATACATCATAGCTTTTTGGGTCTTCATCATTTAAATGAGAACAGCTTAATCTCACACTGACAGAGTTCAGTGTCTGTGACCCCATTTCCCTTAGGAAAAAATAACATTAATTCAGCTATTCTAATCTCCCCCTCTTATCAGCGCTCTTCTCCATTTCTCTCCTCTCTGTCTCTTTTTTTCTCCAGAGCCTAGGCTATAATTAACAGTCATTATCCCTGGGTTCCTTTTAAATCACCAACATTTTAGAATACTCTAACACATAAAGAGAGATAGGCAGAGGATTTAAAAGAAAGGGAAGCAGGGAAAAGGTAGAAGAAAGAGAGAGTAATGAGAATAAGAATAGAACAAAAGAGATTTTGTGAAACAAATGGTAATTGTTGCAGTCAGACATGAAAGCTGGTTTCTCCATTGGGTATTTGTTTTTTCTGTAACTATGTAAGTCTCCATAACTTTCAGTCAAAAATGTACAACAGTCCAAAACCAGCAGAAGTACACTATATGTACAAAGGTATGTGGACACCCCTTCAAATTAATGTATTCTGCTATTTCAGCCACACCCATTGTTGACAGGCGTATAACATCGAGCACACAGCCATGCAATCTCCATAGACAAACATTGGCAGTAGAATGGCCTTACTGAAGAGCTCAGTGACTTTCAACGTGGCACCGCCATAGGATGCCACCTTTCCAACAAGTCAGTTCTTCAAATTTCTGCTCTGCTAGAGCTGCCCCGATCGTCAGGTAGCGCGTAAAATGTATCTGTCCTAGGTTGCAACACTCACTACGAGTTCCAAACTGCCTTTGGAAGATATGTCAGCACAATAACTGTTCATCGGGAGCTTCATGAGCATCTGCATACAAGCCGAAGATCACCGTGCGCAATGCCAAGCGTTGGCTGGAGTGGTGTAAAGCTCGCCGCCATTGGACTCTGGAGCATTGGAATTGCGTTTTCTGGAGTGCTGAATCACGATTCACCATCTGGCAAATCTGGGTTTGGCGGATTCCAGGAGAACGCTAACTGACCCAATGTAAAGAACCACCCGTAAAGTTTGGTGGAGAAGGAATAATGGTCTTGGGATGTTTTCCCTTCACTGGCCTAGACCGAACCATGAAAAACATCCCAAGACCATTATGTAGTATAGACTAAGAGAGTGTATGACATCCTTACCTCTCCCGTTCTCCTCGTCCTGCTCTCTGTTGAGGGAGTTTAGGACCAGGTGGAGGGACTGGGCGGAGGGGAGGGAATGCCGTCCCTCTGCATCTCTCTGTCTGGGTTTGGGTTTGAGGAGAGTGCTGGGAGCTGACGGTGCTGTTGAGAAGGAAGAAGGGGATTGGGGAGAGGGGGAGCGGGGGGAGGGGGTGCGAGGGTATGCCATATCATCTTCCTGCCCCATGCCATCCACCATCCCTGCCTCCCCACCTTTGTTCCAGAGCCTCTTCAGGGAGTCCCGGCCCGGATCTCGCCCAGGCCCAGACCCAGACCCAATGAAATCCAGGACGGCCATCTTGCCCTGCTGAAGCCGGCGGCGGCCAGCATGGTCTGTTATCTGATTCCGGGTGAACTCCAACAGGTTCCTACAGTCCAGGATGACAGGGCTGGTTCCGTTGCTGCTGTTCTGGTTCTGACCGGCACATGTCTTCCCCACTCCCATCCCCATTCCGGCACAGCTCTGGTGGTTCTGTTGGGTTTTAGACCTGGTCATCTTCTTCGCCAGCTCCTTGGGCCATATTGTGCGCACACTGTAATCATCGTCATCTGCGGGGAATACCCCCATGGGGTGCCCTGCCCCTACACCCCTCCCCATCCCGGGGGGCTTGCCACCCCGGCTGGGGTTGAAAGTCACCACTATGGGGTCGCTGCTACAATAACTGCAGGTAGAGCTGCCGCCCTGACTGTCTTTGGGGTTGCAGCCACTCACACAACTCTGTAAGGCTCGCAACGGGGCTGAGGAGGATAGTGGGGTACAGGGTAGGCATCCCCCCACTAGTTTTTTGCGGAATGCAGCAGGACTCTCAAAAGCGCCAGCCTCTCCGGAGCAGGAGGCACATCGCAGGGGTCTGAGCAAGCCCGTCCGGCAGTCTGACACAGTGCTGTTGGAGGATGAGGTGTTGGTGGTGGAGGCTGTGGACAAACATCCCCCCAGAGTTCTTAAACCCATTGCTGAGCCCCCTCTGTGGTTCACCCCTCCAACCCCGTGGCCGTGGCCGTGGGTGCAGGAAAAAGAGGAAGACGGACTCCCCCCACCCCCCTGGCAGCCAGCAGAACGTCCCCTGGTCCCCCTGCAGCGGACCAGCTTCCAGCAGCCACAGCTGAAGGGATGGGAGAAGTCGACGGTACAGGTGTGGTCTGGGCTGGGGAAACCTCCACGGGAGGAACAGGGGGAGAGGGGTAGGCCGTGGAGGATCTGAGGGCGATCGTCCCTGCTGCGAGATGGACGGGGCTGGTTGAGGTGTTGCTGGAACGAGGCACAGGGTTGGTGGGAGGGAGGGGAAGCAGGGTAATGGGAGTTTAGGATGGCGGCATGGGGCACAGGGACAGAGTTGTGGTGGCAGGGTGGGCTGTGGGGGTTGGGGTTCTGATGGACAGGTCCCAGTTTGGAATTCTCTTTGTTACCCACGCAGGGCACTTCCCGGGCACCTCTGGGGGGGAAGCTGGCAGAGCAGACTTTGGAGGACGCGTCCTGCGCCTTCTCTCTTCTGGACTTGGACTGCTGTCTCTGGGCTGGGACAAACTCTAGAACCCCTCCTGGGGACACAGCCAGATGATTCTGATGGTGACTGCCTAGTGAGGCCTTGATCTGGCTCTGTGGGTGGTTTTGGAGTTGCTGCACTGCTCCACCAGGCTTCCCTGATGTTCCCCCAGCTTTTCTCTCCCCGTATCCTGGATCCAAGCACAACGAGACCCTTTTTTTGCCCCCCTTCACACTCCCACTGCGACCTAAAGAGTTGCTGTGCCCTCCTCCTTTCGTTCCTTTGTTCACGGATAACTTGATGTCGATGGTGTGTGTGTGTTGGTGGGGTCTAGGGTCAAGGGTCACAGTCCCGTTGCTGTGACAGTGGCTAGGGGTGGGGCTCACACCCTCTGAGACGATGGCCTTGTCGCCCTTGGATTCCTGCAGACGGGATGATGATCTGCTCTTGCATTCCAAAGACAGTGAGTTCGGGGAGGGAGGATTAGGGTGGGACTGAGGAGGGTGGGGAAGAGAAGGGTGGGAGAGAGGTTTGTTGCTGAGGGATGTTATATGGGAGTGGGTCTGTGGGGAGGAACCACGTAGGGCCAAGTTTTTAGGGCGCTGAATAACCACTATGCGCTCGCCAAGAGGGAGAGGAGGCATCTGGGTCTACACAAAGCTGTGCGTGTGAGAGAGAGAGGGCAGAAAGAAACAGAGAAGCAATGTTAACATTGTCCTCAGATAAAATATAAAACTACATTCACAGATTTGTTAAATGACTTTTGGTATCACAGTGTTGGGGTGTAGCAAACTACATGTAATTCAACTGGTAATTTAACTACATTTTACAGTAGCTTGGTGGTAGTTTAACTAAATTGAAATCTTGGTAGTGTTTTCAGTAGTTCATGACTTTTTTGCCAAATATGGGCGAAGTAGGCAAGAATTTCCTTTCTTTTTCGGCATCAGACTTGCCCGATTCTCACTTGAAACATAGTTTTGTGATTAATAGGCTAAATTACACATTCTGTTAACATCTTAGTGATCTGTTCTTGCAATTTGGCAAACAATAGGTTTCTTCAGGGTAGCTGAAGGAATTGGTAGCTTGGCAAACTATATTTTCAGAGTAGCTTCCCCAACACTGTGGTATCATCATCAACATCGTCACATTTTTTGAATTCGAAGCCATATTTACATCACATCGGTCCTACATCAGAGTAATGACCAGTGAAATAACTAAGCTATGTAACTACCTTGCAACAGACTAGGTATGGAGTTATGGACACTTTTGCTGGTACTTTTTGGTATTATCTTGGGAAAAAAAACAATTAGGGAAATACTATGAAACAGTCTGTGTATAGATACCTAGTACACAAGATATTTACATGTGTTATTTAAGCAATAAGGCCCGAGGGGGTGTGGTATATGGCCAATATACCAAGACTAAGGGCTGTTCTTATGCACGACACAACGTACACAGCCCTTAGCCGTGGTATATTGGCCATATATAACAAACCTCCGAGGTGCCTTATTGCTATTATAAACTGGTTACCAACGTAATTAGAGCAGTAAAAATAACTGTTTTGTCATACCCGTGGTATACGCTCTGATATACCACGGCTGTCAGCCAAGCAGCATTCAGGGCTGGAACCACCCAGTTATTAACCCCTTAAAGGTAACGCACAATAAAGCCTATTAATGTAAATTGATGCAGAGTTCGAATTCAAGATGAACACATACACATGACTGTTACTTGACTACTGCTGCCGACCACTGTGATGAACGCTCAGATGAATATGTGAAGCATATTTCTGTTAGTCATCCATTAGATTGGAAAGAATATACACCAAAAACACACAAGAATGAAATCAAAACCAAAAGACCAAAAAACAGCCTTTATGATTTTGCCGAAACATGGCAGACACCACTGTTTAAAGAACATTTTGGTGAAATTGAAGTTAGGTCAAGGGAATGGTGGGAGACATGGAATAGAACCAAATGTCTCCCTGTTAGAGAAGGCCGTTTGCCATAGCACAGCAAACCAGAGAGCCGGCTGTAACTGCCAGAGGCAATGACTGACCATCGATGTACGTAACCTATAAATAAGCACTTCATCATGAAATACTTGAATAAAGACTGGAAGAGAGAAGGAATTCTGGGCAAAGCTTGAGATATTGTATTATTTTCACTATCATGTTATTCTACCCTTAAAAAAAAAAACATGTCAATTTGATGCCTAATTCTCATTTGTAGTAAAGCCTTTGCTTTTGTCGTCTACTAAGGGCTACTTACTATGACAAAACCCATTAACTAGCTTTTTTTGCATTAAAGAAGATTCTCTGGGACAGGGCAATGGAGAAAGAGAGAGAGAGAGAGAGAGAGAGAGAGAGAGAGAGAGAGAGAGAGAGAGAGAGAGAGAGAGAGAGAGAGAGAGAGAGAGCGAGAGAGAGAGAGAGAGAGAGAGAGAGAGAGAGGAGAAAAATATACAGAGAGAGAGGTTGGGAGAGATATAGAGAGATGGGAGGACAGAGATGTAAAGAGACAGACTGTGACGTGACAGTGTAGACTACAGACTAGAGGGGAGGAAGAAACACGTCAAAAAGGCACTGAGGACGTATTCACACCCACGCAACACACACCAACCCATAGACAACACACCAACCCATAGACAACGCACACCAACCCATAGACAACGCACACCAACCCATAGACAACGCACACCAACCCATAGACAACGCACACCATGCTTGCATTTCCACATGCATACATCCACGCACAGAGCTTGGTGATGGTATCCTCCATCTTTTTTCTTTTTTCAGCCTTGCCTTTGTAGCCTGTGGTGGAGGGGGGGGTTACATTGACCCAGTTTTGTCATGGTGGAAGTCAACATCACTCTGATCACACATTGTAAACACCTCATCAGCACATACAGTGGTTTTCGAAGTTATATTCACCTTTGATAAAGATGAGCAGAATGTTTAAAATAAATAATTCAAATATACTAATACAATTGCTCAGAGAAACGGATTTTGTTTAACATGTAATACTTTTTTTCTCAAAAAGGTAGGGGTCACCTCACCTTGCGAGGATAAAATGTTTTATGTTTTATGAGTTGGAGAACACATCGGGAAGGATTGTAGACCATTCCTCCATACAAAATCCTTACAGATCCTTGATATCCCTCATCTGCGCTTAAGGACTGCCCTCTTCAATTCAAACCACAGGTTTTCAATGGGTTTCATGTCTGGAGACTGAGATGGCCATTGCAAAATGTTGATTTTGTGACCAATCATGATGCTGTCATCCAAAAAATGTAAATGCCTGCTCACACTGGTTGAACCAACATATTTTTTTATGTAATTTCAATGAAATTACGTTCAACCAATGTGGAATAGATATTGAATTGACGTCTGTGTCCAGTGGGTGGGGCCTCATTTATTAATAATTTGTACATTTCTTACTAAATTCTGCAGTACGTGGAGAATCAGAGCTATAATATACTGTATTTGTGCGGTTGTGAATGAGCGCTAAAACCCCACCTGGAAAAAACCCTCCATTCATCTTAAGTGGTAACAAAAACACCCTCACTTGCCGTATGATTTGGAGATGTTGGAACTGGGCCATGATAGCTCCTAAAATGAAGCACAATGGCAAATGTTATCACATTTTTGTAGATGTGTGGGCAGAACTTTGCAGTGACTTTTCCAAACTAAAAATGCACGAGTGAGTGACAAACACTGGCCGTGCATTGTGAAAGATTGATTGTCCTTTCGAAAAATGTAAAATTAAATGCTACAGCCACACTACTAAGCAAAAGACAAACTGATGTTCAATATTTTGTTTATCGATACATGATTGTGCTTCTATCGCCTTCCTTGGTATTGGCTCTGAAATTAAATAGGCTAGGTTATGACTTCACCTTCCTAATCCTATCGCACAGCGATACTGTATGCTACCCATACTGTCTCATGCTTGGCTATTGAATGAGCGACTGATAAATGGTAGCCTACTATTGGTTGTGTAGCGGGAATAATTTAAACCATGTCAGAAAAGGAGAGACATGACCCACTGGGCAAAAACTGGTCGAATCAATGTTGTTTCCATGTCATTTTAACGTTAATTCAATGTGATGACGTTGAATCAATCTGGGAAACTGATTAGGTCTGATTAGGAATTTCCTCTTTTTTTCACCTAACGTTTAACCTAAATCCAATTACATAGTAAAATGTTTTGTTAATTTCAAGTTGATTTCATGTTAGTTGACAACTCAACCAAATGAGTTGAACTAACGTCTGTGCCCAGTGGGGTCAGGCTTATAATAAAAGTAAAATAGACATATTAGACGACATGCTGCTATGCGATGCCCTTACCAACAGCAAATGCATCTGTTTTATCATTAGGCCTACGTTTTAATGTTTTATTAGCCTACCATTATTATAATTCCTGTGCATCAAACACCTCCCATTTCCCCAAACAAACAATAGCCTATTTGCTTGCAATACAGTGGATAAACTGTCAAGTTCGAAATTGATGAATACCAAACTTTGCGGGAAAACTGGTGGAGTATTCTTTTGTGCGTACACACCTTTGATGAATGAGGCCCCTGGAGTTTGCTAAACAGCATTGGCACTGGTGCTTTGGTCAGATTACATGAAAATAGAGCTCTTTGGCCACCCACACACCAGTGGTGGGTTTGGCATCGTGGTCCTTTGTAGCTCAGATGGTAGAGAATGGCGCTTGCAATGCCAGGGTTGTGGGTTCGATTCCCACGGGGGACTAGTACGAAAAAAGTATGAACATGTATGCATTAGCTAACTGTAAGTCACTCTGGTTGTTCTACCAGGAGGCTGAAACTTGGCCGCAAGTGGATCTTCCAGCAAAGCAATAACCCCAAGCACACATCAAAATCCATAAAGAAATGGTTAATTGACCATAAAATCAATCAAAACCATTGAAACCATGTGGTTAGAATTAGAGGGCAGTCCATCATTTTTTATTTTATTTTTATTTAACCTTTATTTAACTAGGAAAGTCAGTTAAGAACCAATTCTTATTTACAATGACGGCCTACCTACAGGGTCAGCCCATGGAGCAAATTAAG
Organism: Thymallus thymallus; assembly: GCA_023634145.1. Lineage (NCBI taxonomy): Eukaryota > Metazoa > Chordata > Actinopteri > Salmoniformes > Salmonidae > Thymallus > Thymallus thymallus. Next base: position 10,431,814 of record CM042404.1, read on the forward strand.
GTTTAGTGCCTTGTTCATCAGCCCCATTCTGACCATTATTGTCACCATATCTACAATTGCAGCCAGTAGGCCTACATACATTCAGGAAAAGAGGTTCTGAATTTTGGAGTCTTGATAAAGGGCAAAAAAGTATTGTTTTTGCTACAGAATTAGAACTTAGGCTAACATAAAAAGATGATGATGTGCAAAAGAAGTCCATCTGTTATACCATTATGTGATTAATGTTAGAATGATAGAAAGAGCGGATAGAAAAATGTTGAAACTTTAAATTCTGTTCCCTCATGTCACAAAGGTGAAAGAGGTGACCTGATGATTACTCTGACTCTGAAGTAGAGGACCATGTGAGATTCACAAGGCACTGTCAGTCTCTTTGGGATCGCATTATCAGTCTAATGCTGAAATTATCTGAAATTGTAAGACCTATTTGAAGCCTTCAGAGACCTCTGTTCACGTCTCTACACATTTACAAACAGTCCTACCTGCAATACTATTTATCCCGGTTTTCCGTGGTCATATTTAGGCCCGCTGCGCCTGCAAGAGAAAAGGACAATAACAACAACGGACATTGGTGAAATAAAACTAAGAAATTGACTGGTAATAACAGAGGAATCCCATAAAAAAAGGTGGAATCATACGAGAGTGAAATTACTTCGCGCATCGTCAGACAGCATTATGCTCAGGGTCCCGTCTCGGTCTCTGTGTCACTGGCAGGAAATAAGAAGCAGTCTTTTCTCATCTCCATGAGTGGCGTTTTAAAGGTGCACTTTGCAGGCTCTGCTAGAATTAATCGGCCTAGGTTATATAAAATAGCCAAGATAAGAATAAATAATAATAATGAAAACGCATATCATGTAAATAATTCATAAGAAAACCATGCAACAACAAAGAAATAGGCTAATATTAATGTGCAAGAAATAATGGCTATGGCCTTATAGCTTAGTCTGCATGTCCTACAACTCCTGCACCGTAGCCCGGTTTGGTGGTCCAAATTAGGCCATGGAAAGGAAATCGTCATCGTCTCGTATCACTTTCACTCCCATGTTTTGTCCTGATAAATAATATAAAGTATTTTCGCAAAGACTGCAGAGATTTTGGCAAAGACTGCCAAGCGGTTAATAAGTAATGAAGGTTAATCTAATCCCTCTTGATTCGTAGTGTCGCGTCAAATGGATAGTGTCCCATGTCTCAGGGAAGCGGATCCTTGTTCGGGGACATCACTGTTCTAATTTTGATGGCATTTTAACGCACTGGCGTTTATTTTATGCATATAAATGTGTAACACATAGCCATAGTTATGGATCATCATGTGGCAACAATAGCCTATAATAATCAGAGTGATTTAATATCAGACATGACATCTTGTTCGTCAAACTATGCTGGGTAAAGTGTATAAAATAAAATTACTTACGTTAGGAGTGACAATTCCGTTCTTCATGTTCTCCGTGTAATACAATTCCTTACATTTTCATTGTTGTTGTCCAGACATTTGCTTGCACTGCAGGACCTATCATATTTTGCGGATCAGTTTGCCGTGCAGGAATAATATTACATATACGAATATAGGACCAAGGAGACTAACCATCTATTATTGATCATTTAAAAAAACACATCACCCCTATAAAAAGTGCTTACACCATACCAGTGTGTGTTACAAGCGTGTGTAAATGTGCGCTCTGATGTATGCGTGAGAGGAAGACAGAGGGTGCTGGAGGAAAAAGGGGGGTAAGGAGGTGGGGTCTGTGGTCTGTACAGTGGATGACATCATTCCAGACCAATCGCAAGTAAAATGTGATACGGCATCCAGCAAATTAAGCCTCGTTTTGAGCACATGTGAAGTATAAAATGGTAGGCTCCTATGTAATTCGACGGGGTGGGTTGTGGTGATAAAATTGATAGGTAGGCTATAAACCAGTGTTGTACTGGATATGCAATTATGCAACAGTGAAAGCTTGAATAAAAATCGATTGTTTCATTGTAGTTGTAGAACTACAAAATGTTGTTTCAAACATTGTTCAATCTCTTTACCTATCCTATTGCCTACATAACATACACATTAGGCCTGTCTATAAGGCTGCATTTACACAGGTAGCCCAATTCTGGTATTTTTTTCCACTAATTGTGTCAACATTAGATATTTTTCAGAGCTGATCTGATTGGTCAAAATAAAGAAATCAGAATGGGTCTGCCTGTGTAAGCAACCTTGCCACTACTACAGTCCTGGCTAAAAGTTTTGAGAATGACACAAGTATTGGTCTCCACAAAGTTTGCTCACGCACAGTGAGGTGAAGACTTTTGGAGGATGGCCTGGTGTCAAGAAGGGCAGCAAAGAAGCCACTTCTCTCCAGGAAAAACATCAGGGACAGACTGATATTCTGCAAAAGGTATAGGGATTGAACTGCTGAAAGCTGGGGTAGAGTCATTTTCTCTGATGAATCCCCATTCCGATTGTTTGGGCCATCCAGAAAACATCTGCGAGCGCTACCATCAGTCCTGTGTCATGCCAACAGTAAAGCATCCTGAGACCATTCACTCACAATTTTGCCTAAGAATACAGCCATGAATAAAGAATGGTACCAACACATCCTCAGAGAGCAACTTCTCCCAACCATCCAAGAACAGTTTGGTGACGACCAATGCCTTTTCCAGCATGATGGAGCACCTTGCCATAAGGCAAAAGTGGTAACTAAGTGGCTCGAGGAACAAAACATCAACATTTTGGGTCCATGGCCAGGAAACTCCCCAGACCTTAATCCCATTGAGAACTTGTGGTCGGTGGACAAACAAAAACCCACAACTTCTGACAAACAATGATTATGCAAGAATGGCCTGCCATCAGTCAGGATGTGGCCCAGAAGTTAATTGACAGCATGCCAGGGCGGATTGCAGAGGTCTTGAAAAAGAAGGGTCAACACTGCAAATATTGACTCTTTGCATAAACTGAATGTCATTGTCAATGAAAGCCTTTGACACTTATGGAGTACTTGTAATTATACTTCAGTGTACCATAGTAACTACTGACATAAAGAACACTGAAGCAGCAAACTTTGTGGAGACCAATACTTGTGTCATTCTCAAAACTTTTGGCCATGACTGTACACAAAGCAGAATGTTAATTTGATTTTTACACTGTCTCGGAAGATATACTGTATATGTGAATAATGAAGGCTTGTAGAGGAGTGCCTTTTTTGGGCCAGGACCCTTTCACCACCCCTACCACTCTCTAACATGGGCTTCCAAGTGGCGCAGTGGTCTAAGACACTACATCCCAGTGCTAGAGGCGTCACTACAGACAACCTGGTTCGAATCCAGACTGTATCACAACCGGCTGTGGCTGGGAGGGCGGCGCACAATTGGCCCAACGTCGTCCGAGTTTGGCCGGTGTAGGCTGTCATTGTAAATAATAATTTGTTCTTAACTGACTTGCCTAGATAAATAAAGGTACAATTAAAAAACACAATACTTTTCACAGCCCAGAGCTTCAGAAAGGCATAGGCCTAGGGTAAAAGCTTGAAATGCTGTTCTTTTAAACAACAACCAACAGGTGGCAGCAAAAACTAGTAAATGCCTGTGTTGAGGTTTGAAGTTGATTGGGGCGCTACCACAGTTTCTAAATATCATCTTTGGCCCTACACTTGTGTTGTTTCCGAAATGTCAGTTGTTAGATTTAAACATCGATTCCTGGGGAGCCCAATGTCTCTTGGAGGGTGCTAGGTGTATACATTTTAGACCTGATTTGATATTGGGATGCCCCCAAGTCCCCTCTAGCTCCCCTGTTATTTGAAAGATGAGCTAGGATAAAAATGCCATAAGTGGGTTAGGGGCTGTTTCTGGAGGGCTGGAGGATTTATTGGGACAGAAGATTCAAGGTGTTGGAGATAGAAAATGAACTGTCAGTCACAATAGGTTTTTCAGCCATTTTTCCTTAGCCTGGTCTCAGACAGTTTGTGTTATATTTCCACTCCTTGACATAGCTCTTGTTCACCCAAGATGGTGGGGTGGGGTGTAATCTTAGGTTCTCAATTGAAGCATGTACGATGGAACGGCCAATGTATAGAACAGTACCAACGCTCTGTCTACACCTTTACAAGATCATGAGTGCTGACTAAATCTTGACAGACAGACATACAGACAGAAGTAACCCGTAAAAGCCTTGGTTTCATGCATGTTAATATTAGAAGCCTCCTCCCTAAGTTTGATTTATTCACTGCTTTAGCACACTCTGCCAACCCTGATGTCCTAGCCGTGCCTAAAACCTTTCTTAGGAAGGCCACCAAAATTCTGAAATTTCCATCCCCAACTACAATATTTCCCATCAAGATTTCCCAAAGGAGGCGGAGTTGCAATCTACTGCAGAGATAACCTCCAGAGTTCTGTCATACTATCCAGGTCTGTGCCCAAACAGTTTGAGCTTCTACTTTAAAAAATCCACCTTTCCAGAAATAAGTCTCTCACTATTGCCTTTTGTTACAGACCCCCCTCAGCCCCCAGCTGTGCCCTGGACTCCATATGTGAATTGATTGCCTCCCATCTATCTTCAGAATTTGTACTGTTAGGTGACTTAAACTGGGATATGCTTAACACCCCGGCCGTCCTTCAATCTAAGCTAGATGCACTCAATCTACCACAAATTATCAAGGAACCTACCAGGTACAACCCTAAATTCGTAAACATGGGCACCATCATAGATATCATCCTGACTAACTTGCCCTCCAAATACACCTCCTCTGTTTTCAACCAGGATCTCAGCGATCACTGCCTCATTGCCTTGTGTCCGTAATGGGTCCGCGGTCAAACGACCACCCCTTATCACTGTCAAACGCTCCCTAAAACACTTCAGTGCGCAGGCCTTTCTAATCGATCTGGCCCCGGTATCCTGGAAGGATATTGACCTCATCCCGTCAGTGGCTGACCAGCACAAAAACATCCTGTGGCGTACTGCATTAGCATCGAATAGCCCCCGCGATATGCCACTTTTCAGGGAAGTCAGGAACTAATATACACAGTCAGTTAAAAAAGCATAGGCTAGCTTTTTCAAACAGAAATTTGCATGCTGCAGTACTAATTCCTAAAGGTTCTGGGACACTGTAAAGTCCATGGAGACCTCCTCCCAGTTGTCAACTGCACTGAGGCTAGGAAACACTGTCACCACCGATACATTTACGATAATAGAAAATCTCAATAAGCATTTTGCTACGGCTGGCCATGCTTTCCACTTGGCCACCCCTACCCCGGCCAACAACTCTGCACCCCCCGCATCTCCTTCACCCAAATCCAGATAGCTGATGTTCTGAAAGAGCTGCAAAATCTGGACCCCTACAAATCTGCTGGGCTAGACAACCTGGACCCTTTCTTTCTAAAATTATCAGCCGAAATTGTTGTAACCCTTATTACTAGCTTGTTCAACCTCTCTTTCGTATCGTCTGAGATCTCTAGAGATTGGAAAGCTGCCGCGGTCATCCCCCTCTTCAAAGGGGGAGACACTCTAGACCCAAACTGTTACAGACCTATATCCATCCTGCCCTGCCTTTCTAAAGTCTTCGAAAGCCAAGTTAACAAACAGATCACTGACCACTTCGAATCCCACCGTACCTTCTCAGCTATACAATCTGGTTTTCAAGCTGGTCATGGGTGCACCTCAGCCACGCTCAAGGTACTAAACAATATCATAACTTCCATAGATAAAAGACAGTACTGTGCAGTCGTCTTCATCGACCTGGCCAAGGCTTTCGACTCTGTCAATCACTGCATTCTTATTGGCAGACTCAACAGCCTTGGTTTCTCAAATGACTGCCTCGCCTGGTTCTCCAACTACTTCTCAGATAGAGTTCAGTGTGTCAAATCGGAGGGTCTGTTGTCCGGTCCTCTGGCAGTCTCTATGGGGGTGCCACAGGGTTAAATTCTTGGGCTGACTCTATTCTCTATATATATCAATGATGTCACTCTCACTGCTGGTGACTCTCTGATCCATCTCTACACAGATGACACCATTCTGTATACATCTGGCCCCTCTTTGGACACTGTGTTAACAAACCTCCAAACGAGCTTCAATGCCATACAACACTCCTTCCGTGGCCTCCAACTGCTTTTAAATGCTAGTAAAACTAAATGCATGCTTTCCAATCGAACGCTGCCCGTACCCGCCCACCGGACTATCATCACTACTCTCGACGGGTCTGACTTAGAATACGTGGACACCTACAAATACCTAGGCGTCTGGTTAGACTGTAAACTCTCCTTCCAGACTAACATTAAGCATCTCCAATCCAAAATTAATTCAAGAATCGGTTTCCTATTTCGCAACAAAGCCTCCTTCACTCATGCTGCCAAACATACCCTCGTAAAACTGACTATCCTACCAATCCTTGACTTCGGCGATGTAATTTACAAAATAGCCTCCAACACTCTACTCAGCAAATTGGAGGTAGTCTATCACAGTGCCATCCGTTTTGTTACCAAAGCCCCATATACTACCCACCACTGTGACCTGTACGCTCTCGTTGGCTGGCTCTCACTACATATTTGTTGCCAAACCCACTGGCTCCAAGTCATCTATAAGTCTTTACTAGGTAAATCCCCACCTTATCTCAGCTCGCTGGTCACCATAGCAACGCCCACCCGTATCATTCGCTCCAGCAGGTATATTTCACTGGTCATCCCCAAAGCCAACACCTCCTTTGGCCGCCATTCCTTCCAGTTCTCTGCTGCCAATTTGCGAATTGCAAAAATCATTGAAGCTGGAGACTACCATCTCCCTCAATAACTCTAAGCATCAGCTGTCAGAGCAGCTTTTGGATCACTGCACCTGTACAAGCCCATCTGTAAATAGCCTACTCTACTACCTCATCCCCATATTATTATTTTTGCTCATTTGCACCCCAGTATCTTCTATTTGGACATCATCATCTGCACATCTATCATTCCAGTGTTAATGCTAATTTGTAATTATTTCGCCACTATGGCCTATTTATTTCCCTACCTTCCTAATCTTACTACATTTGCACACACTGTATATATATTTTCTATTGTGTTATTGACTGTATGTTTGTTTCTCCCATGTGTAACTCTGTATTGTTGTTTTTGTCACACTGCTTTGCTTTGTCTTGGCCAGGTCGCAGTTGTAAATGAGAACTTGTTCTCAATTGGCCTACCTGGTCAAATAAAGGTGAAAAAAAAAAAAAAAAAAAAAAAAACACAGACAGACAGATGTGTGGGAATAGTTTATAATCAAGTTTTACAACTTGTGATAGAGTTTTGGAAACCTTCGGAACTTTACGTTCTTATCATCAAGAGATCATTTTCAAAAAACCAAAGATAAAATTACAATACATCTTTTTAACATGATTCCCACACGGCCATACTTCCTTGTTGTGGCTTGTTCACAGAAGAAGGAGGCACCTGTTGTAATTAGCTATCTAGCATCTCCAAACACCTGTGTGTGAGGGAGGGATGCCCGAAATGTGTTGTAACTGAAGAATGCTGTTGGCTGCAACTGTGTTAAAACAGTTAGTGTATATTTTGCATTTGTACAATTATTTTGTGATATGAAAGTAGAGGCCTTTTGTTCCTAGAACCGTAATCGCTTCATGTTTAGATGGAGTATTTGGCTGTGTTGGCTCCCAGAGCCAGTTTATCTCTGAACAGACTGGTACCCAGGCTAATGTTTTCTTGTTAGTTGCTTTTTCTCCTGTCATTTAATTCATCCGCCAATGTCTATTTTTTTTATACAATTAGTGAAGGAGGTGACAAAGGAAAATACTGAAGAAACGAGGAAAAGGTTCCACTTAAGACTATTGAGATGTACCCACTAGGGTAGAATTAGAAGAACATAAAACGTGTGGCTAGTCCGACATCAAGTCAACCCAGGCATCTCTAACGTTACATCCAGATCTGAAAGAATAATCGGTGTAAATAAACTCCACCTAGCAGGTTCCACCATATTGCTTACACCTATCTGACCTTGCGGAAAATGTGTAGCCTAGCTATAGGGTTTGATTTAACAGTGGATTGTTTGTTTCTAGGAGGCTAGCTGTAAAATAATCAGCGCAGACGGTGTCGAAACCCAGGCGACGCTTCAATTCTTGTCCGTCGGAGAATCGGAGACCCATCAGAAATCATACTGAACTAGCGCCGAGGGGGGGACAAACTCTGAATCAAACTTGATTCACTTCATTTGTATCTATCTATTTTCATCTTGAAAGCTGCTGTTGTAGATAACTAGTTATAATTGATATCCCATTTTATTAGCAATGCTAAAGACGGGCGAAGGGGCCAGAAACCTAACGTTAGTTGCTAGTTGGTCAGGAAAACACAGGACATTGTTTTTGCTCGTTGAAAACTCTCGGATTCTTACCTGTGCTGTGAATGGAAACTAGCCTACGCTAACTAGCTACCGTCAGCAAGCTGCTCTGCCAACTATTAGGTTCACGTTTTCATGATCAATACAGCTGAAGGTTGATTGTGTATTATAGTTCATATTATTTAACTAGCGTTTGACTTTCCTTAATCCTAAAAGGACGTTCGGGTTGTTGCTATATCGGCGTGACCGAATAAATTAGCTAATCCCCGGACTATATTTTACCATATACTTGTAGGAACACACCTCGCTCTGGGTAACGCTTTATCTAGCAGAGTCCTATAATTTGACAGCTCAGTGTTATTGGCAGAACACTTTTCTCCATCCAGAGAGAGGAATAGGCGCACCAATGTAGTTCACTTGGCTAGGTACTGTAGCTAGCTTGTGAATGCAGGGTTAACCTTACTTTATTCAGATACTTGTGAATCGAGAACTTTGCTTTTAACTCTACTTGCATATATTATTGATAGGTGGCAGTTTTTTTTTTTTTTTACTGACTGAGTAACTTCTTCAGCTAGCAGGTTAGCTAGCTAGTTGGCTAGCTAGAACTTAAGCTTGCTAACTAGCTAGTTAGTTTACGCCTTCGACACGTAGCTAGCTAGCCGCTAGCCAAGGGTACTTATGATAAACGATACGTTAGCTCGCTAGCTAACGTTAGCTAAAGAAACAAGTTAGTCCCCCCAAAACAGAGGACAGATGAACATCGAGTTTTGAGATTGTGTAAAGTTGTTACCCCCCGGAAATTTGTTAAGATGTCAACCCGGACAGTAACCAGGACGGCATTATTAACAATTGAACATTCTTCAAACCAGGTAAGCCACCTCACTACCGCAGCTAATGGCCTTAGGCCAGTTCAGACTCAGATCCAACTAGCCAATTCATCTAGCCTGAGCCAGAAATACTATAACCAACTTATTCTTATTCGATGGGGTTTAATGGTGGTTGGCATCCAACCTATAGCCAATTTAAACCACAAAAACACATGATTTTTCAAAGACCCCAACTATCTAACGTTATATTGTTGCTACCATGTTGTTTTGTCATGTGTTGCTGCCATGCTATGTTGTTGTCTTAGGTCTCTCTTTATGAAGTGTTGTCTCTCTTGTCGTGTTGTCTTTTGTCCTATATATATTTGTTGAATGTATTTATATTTTTAATCCCAGCCCCCATCCCTGCAGGAGGTATTTTGCCTTTTGGTAGCCCGTCATTGTAAATAAGAATTTGTTCTTAACTGACTTGCCTAGTTAAATAAATTAAATTAAATATTTATAGGTAACTAATTACACATTGTAGATATGTGGTTGGGAGTTCATAGTGTAGAATCTAAGGCTGCTTTTAATAACTAGATAGCTAACTATGATCAGAGCCCTCTCATTTATAATTTAGAGGGCTAGAACTTTCAAACTCACTTTTCCATGTCTTCATCAAGTCTTGTCATTTTGTCAACAGGAGCTAAACTGATGTAATCTCTAACATTTAATATATGTTATCTTTAATCTTAATGCTCTATTCCCCACATTGTTTGACTGACTGTCTTCAACAGATTATCCATTCTCAGTACGCAAAGTTGTAGTCCCAACTAACTAGCTATGATGGGAATTCCATCATCCAAATTGTCTAACGGCATTCTAAATACACTTTAGTAGGTATAGCTCACATCAGGTGTAAGTAGAGCACACCATACTTCAGTGCATTTGAGGAGCGACTCAGTCATGAACACACATCAGCTTGCAGTGAAGACTGGTTCTCTACTGAGATGAGTGTTTTTGCCATATGGCATTTTCACCACAATGACCATGAAGGTTTCGTTAGACACTGGATTTGTCTGAAGCATGGAGTTGGCGAAGATTAGCCATGCCCTGCCCAGCTTGTTTGACTACCGACTCTGTATGTTCTTCCTATCCGAGTTTCTCAGTTAGTTGAAACCAGCATTTCCAGTTGAGCTGGGCGTGTAGGAGTTGGGGGAGGCTGAGGGGGAGTGCTCCTTTTCTTCATTTTGGCTGGATTAGCATTATTTGTATGCATGCGTTTCCCTGTGTGTGTGTGTTTCTAGTTCTGGATATGTCATTATCATGTTCATGATTGATCATCAAGGAAAGATTAAGAGAATAGTTCTACATCTGGTTGTAGGTTTTTACAAATCCTATTAATTAGGCCTATCTGGTTTCTGTGACAGTGTCTTTGTTTTTACCAGCCATTCCCCTGGTGATCTTGGTTTCTCTCTGGTCTTTCTGTCATGTCCTAACCCCACTCTCAAACTTGTGGGTATTAATAGCTCACATAGGAGGGGGTGGGATGGTGTTGGATGAGGGCGGTGGGCTGATTTTTAAAAGCTTGTCAACACTATTTCCGCTTTGTTTGAAAGGTAGATTCGGTTTCTTGTCTGAAAGGATTCATCAGTATTCCTTTTATTTCTCAGCTTTGTAGCTTGTGCTGTTTGACAGATTTGAGTTGTGCTGAGTATTTTTACATTTAGAATTACTTGTTAAGTGTATACTTCAGCATTTTGGCATTGAAGCCCTTTATCTACTTCCCCAGAATCGGATTAATTTATGGATAACATTTTTATGTCTCTGCATCCAGTATAAAGGACGTTAGATGTAGTTTTGCGAGCCAATGCTAACTCGCATTAGCACACTGACTGGAAGTCTATGGTGTCTGGTAACTGCATGCTAGCAGTTATCATACATTTTCAGTAATTGCACTAGTTAGCGTCATTCTTTCAAACTGCAGGCAAAGACATACAAATGGTATCCACAAGTTAATTTGACTCTGGGGAAGTAGATAAAGTGCCTCATTGCCAAAATCCAGAAGTATTCATTTTACTGTATTCTCCTACAACAGAGGCTACCTGTCTTTATCTATAATCTAAAACCAGAGCCCCAGTGGGTAGACAATTCACATTTCTCTCCCCCATAGTTCCACTATGTCACATGTTTTGATTTCAGGATGTTTTTACTGTCATGTTATTGAGATAAATGCCTATGATTGACGTGTACAGTAGTAGGGTATGGAGAGGAAGAGGGGACTGGAGGGAGAGCTCAGGTGGTGTCTATTTGTGATTTTTGCTGCCTCTACCCTGACTGGAAATAGCCATGGTGTGAAATTAATACTGTTGAGGTCGGAAGTTTACATACACCTTAGCCAAATACATTTAAACTCAGTTTTTCACAATTCCTGACATTTAATCCTGTTTTAGGTCAGTTAGGATCACCACTTTATTGTAAGAATGTGAAATGTCAGAATAATAGTAGAGTGATTTATTTCAGCTTTTATTTCTTTCATCACATTCCCAGTTGGGCAGGAGTTTACATACTAATTGAGTGAATTTGGTAGCATTGCCTTTAAATTGTTTAACTTGGGTTAAACATTTCAGGTTGCTCCCCACAATAAGTTGGGTGAATTCTGGCCCATTCTTCCTGACAGAACTGGTGTAACTGAGTCAGGTTTGTAGGCCTCCTTGCTCGCACACGCTTTTTCAGTTCTGCCCACACATTTTCTATAGGATTGAAGTCAGGGCATTGTGATGGCCACTCCAATACCTTGACTTTCTTATCCTTAAGCCATTTTGCCACAACTCTGGAAGTATGCTTGGGGTCATGGTCCATTTGGAAGACCCATTTGCGACCAAGCTCTAACTTCCTGACTAATGTCTTGAGATGTTGCTTCAATATATCCACATAATTTTCCTTCCTTATAATGCCATCTATTTTGTGAAGTGCCCCAGTCCCTCCTGCAGCAAAGCACCCCCACAAAATTATGCTGCCACCCCCGTGCTTCACGGTTGGGATGGTGTTCTTCGGCTTGCAAGCCTCCCCCTTTTTTCTCCAAAAATAATGATGTAATTATGGCCAAACAGTTCTATTTTTGTTTCATCAAACCAGAGGACATTTATCCCCAAAAAACAATATTTTTCCCCATGTGCAGTTGCAAACCGCTTCGTCCTTGCTGAGCGGCCTTTCAGGTTATGTCGATATAGGACTCATTTTACTGTGGATATAGATACTTTTCTACCTGTTTCCTCCCTCCTTCACAAGGTCCTTTGCTGTTGTTCTGGGATTGATTTGCACTTTTCGCACCAAAGTACGTTAATCTCTTGGAGACCGTCTCCTTCCCGAGCGGTATGATGGCTGCGTGGTCCCATGGTATTTATACTTGCGTACTATTGTTTGTACAGATGAACGTGATACCTTCAGGCGTTTGGATATTGTTCTCAAGGATGAACCAGACTTGTGGAGGTCTAAATATTTTGCTGATTTCTTTAGATTTTCCCATGATGTCGAGCAAAGAAGCACTGAGTTTGAAGGTAGGCCTTGAAATACATCCACAGGTACACTTCCAATTGACTCAAATGATGACCCACTGGAATTGTGATATAGTGAATTATAAGTGAAATAATCTGTCTGTACACAATTGTTGGAAAAATTACTTGTTAGATGTCCTAACCGACTTGCCAAAACTATAGTTTGTTAACATGAAATCTGTGGATTAATGACTTCAACCTAAGTGTATGTAAACTTCCGACTTTAACTGTACCTAGCTAAATGACAAGCTGGCTCACACACCACCTTTTGTTTACCAGTTCTTCTCCCTCTCCCCGCCAGTCTGTTACTTTGTTTACTAGTTCTTCTCCCCGCCAGTCTGTTACTTTGTTTACCAGTTCTTCTCCCCGCCAGTCTGTTGCTTTGTTTACCAGTTCTTCTCCCCGCCAGTCTGTTACTTTGTTTACCAGTTCTTCTCCCCGCCAGTCTGTTACTTTGCTCTGAGTATTTTGAGGAGAGTGAGAGACGTGAGGTGACAGCCAGGCTGAAGTGAGTGTGTTTCTGTGTAAATGAGAAGGTTGGGGAGGGATGGAGGCAGAGTAAGGGATAGGTTTAAAGTAACTGTCCAGTGTTTCCAGATTTCTATGTAATATGACCTATAATTAAATACAATATGAGCGAAATAGTTTTCCTTCCAAAAAATGGTAATTAGGCCAAGTATGTTAAAATGCAGCTGTTCCGTGTTTGAATGGTATGGGTTTACCCCAATAACAGGATGGTGTGCGCGTATACTGGTCATAAAAAATATTAACGCAAGTATACCGCTGATTGGCAATAGCAAGTATTTTTGAAACGTTCTGTTTGAGATGCAAGTTTGAGGTTGTTGTTTTTTTTCTCAAATTTGATGCTTTGGATACACGAGTATAGGATGAGTCAACATTATTTGGGTACTTCAGGCAGTAGGTTGCCACGGCAACACTACCACAGCAGGCTACTTTGTCAGAGAAGCGCTATTCCATCCGATCTTAGCAACGCTAAAGCGTTTCCTCAACCTCTCATAGCAGACTCGCATATTTCTCCAACTAATTTTATATTCTCAATTGTTGAAAGTAATCACGTGTAAAAGAACATGAATGCAGTTGTAGCAACAGGCCAAGTGTTAGTTAACAGACAGTTTGAGAATTACATTTTATTTGTCACGTGTCGAATACAACAGGTATAGACCTCCATAAACAGCGAGTAGCAGCAGTATAAAAAAGGGAGGGTCAATGTAAATAGTCCGGGTAGCCATTTTGATTAACTGTCTTTGATTCACCGTTCAGCATGCCAAATCTTTTCAGATCCTGGGGGGGAATTAGGTGTTGTCGTTCCCTCTTCACCACTGTCTTGGTGTGTTTGGACCATGATAGTTTGTTAGTGATGTGGATGCCAAGGAACTTGTTCGGCCCCCCTGTTCCTGTAGTCCACAATCAGCTCTTTTATCTTGCTCACGTTGAGGCCATCTCATCATTGTCGGTGATCAGGCCTACCACCGTTGACGTCGGCAAATTTAATGATGGTGTTTGAGTCGTGTGTGTGACCACGCATTTGTGGGTGAACAGGGAGTACAGGAGGGGACTAAGCACGCACCCCTGAGGTGCCCCTGTGTTGAGGATAAGCATGGCAGATGTGTTGTTGCCTACCCTTACCACCTGGGGGGCGGCCCGTCAGGAACTGCAGGATCCAGTTGCAGAGGGAGGTATTTATTCCCAGGGTCTTTAGCTTAGTGATGATCTATAATGGTGTTGAGCTGTAGTCAACGAACAGCATTCTCACGTAGCTGTTCCTTTTGTCCATATGGGAAAGGGCAGTGTGGAGTGCAATGGAGATTACGTAATCTGTGGATGTGTTGGGGCGGTATGCTAATTGTAATGGGTTTAGGGTTTCTGGGTTGATGGTGTCACAGCACTTCATGGCTACACACGTGAGTGCCACGTGGGGGTAGCTCGCAGCTGGGTTTCCCTTTGTAATCCGTAATAGTTTGCAAGCCCTGCCACATCCGACGAGCTTCAGAACCGGTGTTGTAGGATTCAGTCTTAGTCCTTTATTGATGCTTTGCCGGTTTGATGGTTCGTCTGAGGGCATAGTGGGATTTCTTATAAGCATCCGGATTACTGTACTGCTCCTTGAAAACAGCAGCTCTAGCTTTTAGCTCAGTGCAGATGCTGCCTGTAATCCATGGCTTCTGGTTGGGATATGTACATACGGTCACTGTGGGGACTACATCTTCGATGGACTTATTGATGAAGCCGGTAACTGATGTGGTATACTCCTCAATGCCATCGGATGAATCTGAGCATATTCCAGTCTGTGCTAGCAGAACAGTCCTATAGGTTAGCATCCACAGTCACTAGTACTTCCTGCTCTAGTTTTTGCTTGTAAGCAGAAATCAGGAGGATCTAATTATGGTCAGATTTGCCAAATGGAAGGCGAGGGAGAGCTTTGTACGGATCTCTGTGTGGAGTTAAGGTGGTATAGAGTCGTCGTTCCCCACAGTTCATGGGTCTGTGAAAGTCTCCAGAGTGGCGCAACGGTCTAAGGCACTGCATCTTAGTGCTAGAGGGGTCACTACAGACCCCATAGGGCGGCCCAGCGCCATTTGTTCTTAACTGACTTGTCTATTTAAATAAATGTCAAACATAGACTGCGTTTGGATTACTGATAAGTGTTGGATTCATTCATTCTGATAGTTTGATTCTTTATTATTTGTGTACTTGTTTGACATTTTACTGCACTGTTACGAGCTTGTAACACACCCGCTATAACATCTGCTAAACTGTGTAAGCGACCAACAAACTTTGATTTGATGTATGGCGGGACCAGAGCAGACACTTGTGTCCATCCTGTCAAGGTTTTCAGGTTAAATTCTGGTAGGAGTTACTACAGTACTAGTTACTGAGCACCGTCATCTTATTTGTCTGTGTGTGAGAAGGAAGTGCATTAGGTGATTTGACACCAGGTAAAGGTTTTGGGTGGTTTTAAAAAGGGTGTGGTACAGAGAGACTACTACACTGATTTACTTATCTGTTGCGTAGCTACAACCAACCTCTCCTTAGCTCATCACCAAGTTATACTTCCTGTTGTATTCTCTTTAGTCATGGGGAATCCCTGACCTTCCCTCTTTTTCTTATCTCTCCCTCTCTCATTTCTTCCCCTCTTTCTCTTGATTGTCTCTGGCACAGCTGTCTGAGCATGTCAGCTCTTGTCCATCTGTCTGCTACCTCCCTGGCCTTGTCTCACCACGGCTACTGCTCCCTCAGTCAGACAAACCCAGACACGTCTCATCGGCACTAGGAGCCTGACCCTGTCGTTGTGTTGGCCATTTGCCAAGTTTTTTTTCCTTTTTTGTGTGTGTGTGGGTGTATAATTGCAATACTTCCTCAAATTAACCAAACATACTTTGTATTGCGCACTGGGACAAACAGGGCTGTGTCTTTCTGTGTCTGTCTGGCTGTGTGTGCTGCATGTGTCTGTGTCCTATGTTAGCCTGAGACCTCATGGCCCTCTGTGTCCTACTTCTTGGTCATCCATCCACTCAACACCCCCTCTATGCTTTGAAATCTGTGACGAGGTGGACATTTTAAATGTGAACTCTGTCTACACCTTTGTCATAAAGCATGGCTGAAGTCTTTCTTCATGTGTGGATGATTATTTTGACAGAATTGTAGCCTGACTGTTCAGGCTGAATCTGAACTCTTTGTCCACACCTTTGTCATAGAGCATGGCTGAAGTGTCTTCATAGAGGAAGTGACAAGGTTCCTAAAGCTGAATGGTAGCTGGGTCATTCATTTCAGCAGGCCATGGCACTTTCATCTCTGATTGTTCTGAAATTGTTTCTGTAGTTAGAAACATAAGATAATAAATATAATTTGATCTCTGAGAAATTAAGCTAATTGATTGCACCCAAATTGGCAATTTTTTATTTATAGGATTCATATAATATTCAATAATTATAGTACCTAACATTCAATTTGGACCAAACGTTTTTGGAATGAGGAATCCAAATAAGTGGTCAAAAGCCATCCACGGACCCCTCTCATCATATGCCAATCCCACCCCAACAATGAGTATATAGTGTGTTATCTTTGTCTTGGCCAGGTCGCAGTTGCAAATGAGAACTTGTTCTCAACTGACCTACCTGGTTAAATAAAGGTGAAATAAAAAATAAAATAAAAATCTATGTTTGGCAATTAGTAAGGAGCTGCGGCTCTGAAATATTGTTTCTTCATCTTATGTTATTTTTTTTCTTAATTGAAGTTGGGTTTATGTCCCATCCTACATCCTGATATGACCAGGTTCTGACCACTAAATGGTGCTGTTCCTGCTATTCAGTGATAATTTAAAGAATTGTTAAAGGGATAGTTCACCCAAATTACACTTACATATTGGTTTTCAAACAGCTTGTTGTGTAACAGGCTTTTATGTGTAACAGGCTTTTATAAGCCCAGTCATTGCACAACCATTCTAAATGCAATTGCGTGTTAAGTTTCGATGGCCAAGATTAGCTTTTTTTTTTTTCTCAACTGGTAATTTAAAGTACACTTCCCATTCGCCATTCAAGTGCATAGGTAAGTAGGCAGGCTTCAGCGTGCCTCACACCACTTTGTAATGAACTGGAGGCGCAGTATACATTTTCAAATCATATACTTAATTGTTTGAGACTTCATTGTTTTACTACATTTTGAGGCATGTCTTAACTTGCTTCAAAGTAGCCTAGCCAAAATCCAACCAAATGTGCAGACAATTATTTTCTAAAGACTTCCATATGCCATTGAAACCCGTAGCCTATTTCTCTCATTCTATTGGTTTTCAAACCAACTTTCTTTCATTGTCCAGTAGCCAAAAGCACAATCCTAATCATATTAGCAACCCATGTTAGTTGTTGCATCTTTAGATCTCACCTCTTTCAACATTTCTAATGGATATTTTAATCTGTCTCATAAAACCACTCGTATGTGCGGTGCGCTTTTGACAACAGTGTTTTTCCGTTAATTGCATTATGGAATTAACATTTGTGTGTAGCTTACTGCATTGTGTTACATGCTGTGTTTTTAATGTGAAGAAATAACATTTTAAGCTAAACGTTGTGATCTGTTACATCAGCCTTGTTGTTTTTTGGATGTAGCCTAGGCCTACTGGTTGTATGAATTTGGGATCTGCTGTCCCAGAGTCTGTTTGGAATGGCGATTTTATATCTCGCACAGAACGACAAGCTGACCGATAGAATACGTCAACTTTTCTACTATGGGGGATAGTAGATTGACATAGGCTAGTGATTTTGCTGTTCCTTACTTGTCTTGTTGCCTGAGAAACTAAATGTGGACAGTTATTCTAACATCTTTAAATTACGGATTGGAATTCGGTAAGAGGGACACACGCAGTTGCATGTTTTAAGATGAATTAAAACATGCAATATTTGCAAGAAGGAGGGAATCTGATTTTAATTGGTCCTGAACTCGTGGCTGTCATTTCATTTAGAGTAAGTGGAGTTAACTGGGAGTTAGCTTTCGTATGACCGGATATCCCAAGTTGAACTCAGAGTTGACAAGTTATCTAGTTAACTCGGCAAATGCTCAACTGCTTTGTAGGATACCCTTCTGGTCCTTAGAATGCTTTCGGGGTTACTATCCTTTTAACAATTAGGGCAGGGGGGGATTATTTTTAAATTATCACTGATAGCAGGAACAGCACAATTTAGTGGTCAGAACCTGGTAATATCAGGATGTACGATTGGACTTAAACCCAATAACTTCAATGACAAATTTCACTGAGAAAAAAACGGGGAAAAAAGAACACCAAATTCACTGAAAACTGATACTATATACTCATTGTTGGGGTGGGATTGGCGTGGGGGGATCTGTGGGTGGCTTTTGGCCGTTTCTTTGGATTCCTTATGTCTAACTCATTGTTAGAAACAAAAGTCTGGTGCAAATCGGATGTTGGTACTATATGTATTCATGACTCCTATAAATTAAAATGGCCGATTGGGGTGCAATCAATTGCGTACATTTCTCAGATTAAATTATATTTCAACAAAATTTTACAGGAATGCTGATCTTATCTGGTTCTAACAAACAATTTCAGAACACTGAGATGGTGGGTGTCAATCCTCTTTCTTGTGCTTTTTGAGGTGGAACAACCCAGCTGT
Source organism: Thymallus thymallus (assembly GCA_023634145.1). Lineage (NCBI taxonomy): Eukaryota > Metazoa > Chordata > Actinopteri > Salmoniformes > Salmonidae > Thymallus > Thymallus thymallus. The sequence continues at coordinate 10,450,616 of CM042404.1, forward strand.
CTGGTCAGTGCTTATGCTACTGTTATCAATGGATGGTGTCCACAAGTCCCAATTCAAGCATAAAAATAACAAGTCAACTACGTTTGCATGTGTCTGTTTTGTGCATATTGCTGAATGAGTCATTTGACAGAATGGTAGCCCACTGATCAGTGAGGTTTGCTCTGCTACCGGCTCTGTAGAGACGAGAATTAGAATTTCTAATGTGAAATCTTAAAGTGTCCGTGTGGTTCTTGTCATGCCCCTCTCTCCACCTGAGGCTGATCAAGATCTGAACAGAGAGACATGGGGCTATAATGTATATGTGATGAGACCCTCCAGGCTCCTCCTGGCTGCTCTCTCCTCAGCCTGTCTGTCTCTCGCTGTCAGTCGGTCAGCCCTGGAGCTGAGCTTCCCATGACTTTGACGGTATGTCTGCATTGCTCTCTGTTCGGTCTTGTCTGTATGATGTGTTGTGTTTGTGAACACATGTTTTATTTATGCATGTTTCGATCTTTGTCAATGTGCCTGTTTTGAATGTGCTTCTGTCTGTGTCCCAGTGTGTGCCAACCTCTGCGAATGTGTTCATTAGTGTTTGTGGTAGTGATAGAAGTGCTGCCTACTGTGCTGAAGGTCAAAGCTGTGTTGGTGAGGACTGCATTGCTGACACTCAGTCACTGCAGAGCTCCTTGGCAGATCAGCTGGGTGCAAGACACTTCTTTGACATAAACATTGTACAGTAGACCCTCTTCCCTGTCCCTCACACTCAACAAACCCACTGTAGAGGGATGGCTAAACCATGTCTGCCAGCACAAAAATAAATAAATGAAAACAAGGTCAGCGCACAGACAGTTGTATGGTAGTCTGGCTTACCCTGTTCTGCTCTGTATGTAGCCCTGTAGCCCTTGATGTGATGAGGTACTTCCTCATGCATTTGTGTGTGTGTGTGTGTGTGTGTGTGTGTGAGAGACACAGAGGGAGGGAGGGAGAGTTTAGGTGACAGCTGCCTTCTGGTTCGTTAGGCTCTGCTGGTTCTACCGGCAGAATTTCAACAAGCTTCTGCTTTATCCCTCTGTGAAAACTGGCTGGGGAGGGACTCAACACAGACACACACAGGTGTTGCATAATATAACATTTTACAAAGCCGGCACACCTTTTGAATTGCAGATATTGGTGCATTTTTTTTCATCTTTATGTAGAGTGCTGTTTTTTCATCTGACAGGGATGTAAGAGCAGGGCTTGATGGGAAATGTGACATACTGTATTTGTCTCATAGCCTCTGCTTTTTGTTTTCTTTTGGAATAAGACATGTAGAGAGGAGCAGAACTGGACTTCTATTTCACTACAATGCTGTTTGTCAACTGTCAGTTATTAATAATCCTTTGCCAAATGGTATCAGATAGCCTTGACAATTCTGTCCTATTCATACTAAATGACAGTAACATAGATCTTTAGAAGAATCCGTCCAATTTTCTAATTCGAAGATTGCAGAGTAGTAGTTCTGCCTCGGGCCCAGACTTGGAAACTAAGGTCCATGTGGCACAACCCACACACAGAACATAGAAACGTGCCATGTCAACAATAGCTTTTCTGTCTACTTACGTATGCTCACAAGGTAACAATCTTCTCACACACGTCAGCCATACAGAGGGGGAGGGAGCGAAAGAGAGCGAGAGAGAGAGAGAGAGCGAGGGAGCGAGTGTGTGTGTGTGTGTGTGTGTGTGTGTGTGTGTGTGTGTGTGGGAGTGAATCGGAGGGAGGGAGAGTGTGGGAGGGAAAGAGTTCGAGCGAGGGAGAGCGTACGCAAATTGGGTACAATTCTGTGTTTGTGAATACAGTGAGGCAGAGACATGTAAACCAACCAACCCCCCCTTCGGTCACTTTCTCGTCCTTGTTTTCCATGGTTCCCACACTTTTAACAACCTCTTTTGCCCAGATGCGTACGGTACCCTTCACCTTTTTTTTCCCTCTTCTTCACACCCTCAATCAGCCCCCACCCCCTTCCTTCGGTTCAGTCTGCTCGCTTTCATCTTCCTGTGAGTCACTCTTCAGTTCCCCCTTCACACCTTCTCTCCCTCTCTCCTGTTTGCCTGTCAGTGTGGATTAAAGCTGCTGAACACCCTCAGTCAGTGTCAGGAACAGCTTCATTAGCTGAGAGATGGGGTGACTATGTATTTTGACAGATCAACATTATTGGCCAGTATCAAGTTATGCTCACAGTTGTTTTTCTATGAGGTATGAGGCTCTTTCTCCTTTAATGGGATTCTGAAAAGCATTGTCTGGATTTGTGAGTGAGGAGTTGCGATTGCCTTAACAGAATGTTCTGTTCCCTTCTTTCAGTCTCACTCTGAGTCCAAGGCAGGCGGGCGTCCCAATATGCCGCGGTGCCGGAATTCTGTCGCCACAACGGCAGACGAGCAGCCACACATTGGCAACTACCGGCTGCTAAAGACCATTGGCAAGGGCAACTTTGCCAAGGTCAAACTGGCCCGGCATGTCCTCACAGGGAAAGAGGTGAGGATAAATCAAAACAAGTCCAAGCATTGGATTTTTTTTACTGACTAGGATGTTTTGATTTTCTGATGGATGTGTTGGCATTGCAGAATCCTACTTCACTTAACATTCTGATCTCTTTAGCATGGCACATTATTAGGGCTGGGCGGTATACCGTATTTTATGATATACCGGTATTGATGCAGGGACCGGTTTGGGTTTTTACTTTACCTTCTATACCGGTATTTGAATGTTTGGTTTGTTAAATGTGATACGCCATGTGTAATGTCAATGTTTATAGTTTACTTCTCTACTTGAGTCATCTCTCTCCACTTTCTTTCCATGCCGCTTTTCACACAGACCTAGCCACGCCCCCTGTCACTCAAGGAGCGCATTTGTTGTTCCTTGACCACAAGACACACACGCAACAATGTTCATGACAACAATGCTGTTTTCACTTTGCTTCTTAATATAAATCCACTAGTGTTCTAGAATCACACAATTGGTTTGTGTTTCTTACATCTGCAAACAGCTACTTTGTATTTTCTTAGCAAGTTGGGCCTAAATCTTGTGAGACGCTAATTGTTAGCCGCTAATGCTAATAGCTAGCTAGCTAATAAATGTACTGAGTAAGAGCAAACATATATTTAGCTATACAGCCTGATAATACCAGTGATGGTATAGACTTAAATCTGCATGCAACAGTATCTTCTAAATCAATGAGGAATACGCAAAGCAAGAATATGTTAGCTACATTAAGTAGCTAAGAGAACATTAAATGTAGCCAAAGATTATAGGGTCCCCTAGGAAACACTTATCAACACTTTAGTTCCTACCCTGTCAAATTACTCTTCCCTGGCATTATCATTTGTTATGTCAAACAACACTGTATTCAAAGTGCCCACTATTATATTCTAACTATAGAATTAGAATAGTCATTCTATTTCCATGATTCCAACAGTTCACTCAAACTGTCCTTGATTATTTGCCCATATCGTGCAGACCTATGTGGCAGTGCAGAAAATGATAAAAGTGCTGAAAGTTGTTTTGGTTGAATTGAACAGTAAAACAATCAGAATGGAGAAACACTCTAAGTGATTTCAGTGGGTCTATGTGTTGCCACTCTAGGGTCACGCACTACTCATAAAGCAAATTTAGAACTTTTATTATTCAAAAACATAAAATACCGTCATACCGTCCAATTTTATTTAAATACTGTGATATAATATTTTGGCCATATTGCCCAGCCCTAATCATTATGGATCAGTGTGTTGTAAACAAGTAACTGCCAGTTATGTGATATGCTAATGAGGTGACATGATTGCTGGGAGTGGGGCGGCACATGGAGAAACAAAACCGAGTGGGGAAAAGTCTTCATCCAGCTCTTTTCCACTGGTGGCTGGTATAGCCTAAGTCTGCTGTTCTACTCATGTCAAACCTCATTGTTTTTTTCTCCTATAAAAGGTGGCTGTGAAAATCATAGACAAAACGCAGCTCAACTCTTCCAGTCTCCAAAAGGTGAGTGCAAGTAGATGCTGTGTTAATGCCATGCGGTTGTTTTGATTTGTTTGGATATACTTTTTTTATTTCTGTAATAGACAAAATAAAGCTAAAATCAATGAAGATTGCACTTCCTTCCGAAGGGCTTAATTACAGGAAATGAGACTCAAGTACTTCTTGTCATGATGGTTTGGGTTGGGTGCCAGTACTGTCCTCAGAAATACAGTCTATGCATGAACACTCCCACACAGTGATTTGCACATAGATATACACTGGGGGCCAAAAGTTTGGAATATTACTAATTCAAGGGTTTTTCTTTATTTGCACCAGTTTTTACATTGTAGAATAAAAGTGAAGACAAACTATGACATAACACATATGGAATCATGTAGTAACCAAATCAAAATATATTTGAGATTCTTCAAATAGCCACCTTTGCCTTGATGACAGCTTTGCACACTCTTGGCATTCTCTCAACCAGCTTCACCTGGAATGCTTTTCCATCAGTCTTGAAGGAGTTCCCACATATGCTGAGCACTTGTTGGCTGATTTTCCTTCACTGTGGTCCGACTCATCCCAAACCATCTCAATTTGGTTGAGGTTGGAACCAAAAATCTCAAATTTGGACTCCAGACCAAAGGACAAATTTCCACCTGTCTAATGTCTATTGCTCGTGTTTCTTGGCCCAAGCAAGTCTCTTCTGCTTGTTGGTGTCCTTTAGTAGTGGTTTCTTTGCAGCAATTTGACCATGAAGGCCTGATTCACACAGTCTCCTCTGAACAGTTGATGTTGAGATGTGTCTGTTACTTGAACTCTGTGAAGCATTTATTTGGGCTGCAATCTGAGGCTGGTAACTCTAATTAACTTATCCTCTGCAGCAGAGGTATTTCTGGGTCTTCCATTCCTGTGGCGGTCCTCATGAAGCTGGTTGAGAGAATGCCATGAGTGTGCGAAGCTGTCATGAAGGCAAAGGGTGGCTACTTTGAAGAATCTCAAATATAAAATTTATTTTGATTTGTTTAACAAATATTTTGGTTACTACATGATTCCATATGTGTTATGCCATAGTTTTGATGTCTTCACTTTTATTCTACAATGTAAAGAATTGCAAATAAACAAAAACCCTCGAACGAGTAATATTCTAAGCTTTTGGCCCCCAGTGTAGTTATATTGATTGTATTGAATAAACTGACTTTGTTTCATATAAACTGATTGAACCTCTGTTAATGTTTATTTGTTCTCCTGTCCATAGCTGTTTCGTGAAGTGAGGATCATGAAGTTACTGAATCATCCAAATATCGGTGAGCGTTGCTGCCCTCCTTTCTGAAAGATTCTCATAACATGACATTTTCTAAGTTGTGATGGTTGTTGTCCAGGGCTGGGCGGTGTATCGTATTTTACCGGTATTGATGCACAGACCGGTTTAGGTTTTTACTTTACCTTCTATAAATGGTATTTGAATGTTTGGTTTGTTAAATGTGATACGCCGTGTGTAACTGCCTTTTTTATACTTCGCTACTTGAGTCAGCTCTCTCTATTAAAAAGAAAATACCGACCAATAAAAACAAAAAAAAGAAAATACAGTGAGATTATATTTTAGCCATATCACCCAGCCCTAGTGTTGTCTTGATTGAATTGAACTGAACTTTCCTCTTTTTCTCCCTCTGTAGTGAAGTTATTTGAAGTTATTGAGACTGAGAAGACACTGTACTTGATCATGGAGTATGCCAGTGGAGGTGAGTGACTGTTACAAATTCAGTTTTCAGCCTCTGTAATAACATCAACGCTGAGTCCCCGTTCTGTTTCGCTCTATTCACATGCACTCTGTTCCTCACTTATCCTTCATCCCCTTTTGTGTCTCCTCTACTTTCTTCCTTCCTTCAACACTCCCCTATGTTCTGTCTCTTTGTCCCCCCTCAGGTGAGGTGTTTGATTACCTTGTTGCTCACGGGAGAATGAAAGAGAAAGAGGCCAGAGCCAAATTTAGACAGGTGAGACACCGTTTGCTTGTTTCTTTCCTGTTTTTGACACTGTTTTGACAATGTTATTGACAATACTGTTTAAAAGGGAATCGTCACCCTAGCTGTTGTTCCTTCTCTTGCTACAGATAGTTTCAGCGGTACAGTACTGTCACCAGAAGTGCATTGTACACAGAGACCTAAAGGTGAGGAAATGGAAGGGTTTTGTGTGTGAAGATGGAGGGATGGATCCATTTCATGAGTTACATGTTGGATGTATTTTAAAAGAATGTTACAGAAACCTGTATCAATAATAAACACTCTTTCTTTCTCCAGGCAGAGAACCTACTCCTAGATGCTGACATGAACATCAAGATCGCAGACTTTGGTTTCAGTAATGAGTTCACCATGGGGAACAAACTGGACACATTCTGTGGCTCCCCGCCCTACGCCGCTCCGGAGCTGTTCCAGGGGAAGAAGTATGACGGCCCCGAGGTGGACGTCTGGAGCCTGGGGGTCATCCTCTACACACTGGTCAGCGGCTCGCTGCCCTTTGATGGGCAGAACCTCAAGGTGGGCAGGGAACTGTGAAAGAGGAAGGGGATACATGGAAAACAAGTGATTTTCTTGAATACCTAGCTACACACACCACATCCTTGTCTTTTGTGCTTGTCTTACCTTTTAGGAGCTGCGTGAACGGGTTTTGCGGGGGAAGTATAGGATTCCCTTCTACATGTCCACAGACTGCGAGAACATGCTCAAGAAGTTCCTCATTCTCAACCCAATCAAGCGGGGCAGCCTGGAGGTTAATAGTACCTCATCTAGCAAACACTATGTAGACAACTATAACGCTACTCTTAGTGCTTTTGTTTCTCCATTAACCCCAAGTCTCTGTCCTCCCTCTTCTCTCTCCGCTTGTGTCCAGCAGCAGATCATGAAGGACCGCTGGATGAATGTAGGCCATGAGGAGGAGGAGCTGAAGCCCTTTATCGAGCCCCAGCCAGACTATAAGGACCCCCAGAGGACAGGTCAGCACCCCGACCGAGCGGGGGGGTGGAAGAGAGGTGGGGCAGGCGTCTGGTGGATGAGCTGGTTGTAACAGATGGGTTACTGGGGCGGTGGTTAGAGGTCACACTAATTGGGGGAGGGCTCCTTTATCTGATGGTGCAGAATCTTTTCTATCTTATTTTACGTGCCGTCTTAAGCCAAAGTTATACGGCGCAATGCCGTCAACCGCGTGAAATTTGCGCGCGGGCGTCGATTCACATACACTGCGTAGCGAATGCCGACGTAATTGTCACGAAAATCCTTTAAAAATGTTATATTTTCGCTATGTAGCCCCTGGAAGTTAATGTTATACGTCCCTTTTGACTCACCTTATGTCCTACAAGAGCCACCATACCTGGGGTAAACAGTTGTTGTTTTGCTAGCTTCACGAGGATGTTGTAGCTAATAAATCCGTACCGTTTATAAACTAAGTCTCGTTCTTTTTACATAAACAGTTCTCTCTTGAAATCGGAGTCCTTGAGTTTTCCAGCTGTAGCCTGCCAAGGCTATGTGCCTATGATCGAAATCAACACAGGTAGGCTGCAGTTGTTTTCAAATATGTAGCCTATTTAACTGACAAACCTTAGCTTACACCCCAGTACATTTTAAACTACATCTTTAGTCTACTTAGCCTATGGAAGATCATAACAATTCCTCAAATTCCTTTTCTACAAACGACCCATGCAATTTATCTGCTCATGTTACCAGCATTGCTCCGCGTAGACGCTAGAAAAATAGACTTGCTTTTTAATTTGACGCTCGCGGCCCGTCTATTTTCTCTCATTCACTCCTATGCATTCTATTTCCAGGGTGAGCACGCTCGTTCATGCACTTAAAAAAATAAACGCTTCTCGTTTGAATTGGGTGTTAGTCTCTTACGTAATGTGCCCTTGCTGTGTTGGCATGTGGCTGCATGTTTAGTCAAACAAAATGCTAGACTTTGTTGGATGTCTGTCCTTGTTTGCTGCCTTCCGTTTATTATATTATATGCCTGTACGATATAACTGTTGTCCGTATAACCATGTGTTTGTTAGAAAACTAGTGACCTGTTGCTTTCTAGTATGTTAGACTTGTGTTAAGTAGTCCCTGATATGCCCCTGTTTACTGCACATGTGTGTAATGTACTTCTGTCCTTGATGTGGTTGTAAGGTTGATAATTTTCTCCATTCTGTCCAGAAATCATGTTGCAGATGGGCTACTCTGCAGAGGAGATCCAGGACTCGCTCGTCAACCAAAAATACAATGAAGTCATGGCCACATATCTGTTATTGGATTACAGGAACACTGAGGTACAACGTGTATACACTTACATCTGTAGGAGCAAACGCTGTTCTACTCCTGTCATGGTAATATCGATGACCATCCCTCCTCTTCCCTCTCAGATGGATGAATGTATCAGTCTGTCAATGAAATCCCGCCCAGGAAGTGACCTCACAAACAGCAATGCCCAGTCTCCTTCTCACAAGGTACAGCGCAGTACCTCATCCAATCTGAAGCCCCGGAGAGCAACAGATGCAGGTAGGAAGCTGCAACTGTACTGCTGTTTTTGACATTAACTCTTATTTTGGTCTCATTCTGTCCATCTTTGCGTCTCTGTCCCACCCTTTCCTTCTGTTCTTGTTCCTCTTCCCAGGTTCTTCTGCTTCCAAGCGTTCCCAGGGCGACAACAAGCACACAGCAGAGGATTATGGGAGGAAAGGTTCTGGCACTGGCGGCTCTACTAAAGTCCCTCCCAGTCCATTAACTACAGCCGATCGTAAGAGGAGCACCCCAACCCCCTCCACCGTGAGTAGACTTATTCTTCTACATGCCTGCCACTCCAGGGATGATGGCATGTACACTACTGTAACTAACATCTCCTCAATCGGTCATACAGAACAGCATCCTGTCCACTGGTATGAGTCGCAGTCGAAACTCGCCAGTCCCTGAGAGGGCTACACTTGGGGTCCAGAACGGAAAGGACAGGTACACACAAACACACACCCTCACATGGGCGCTAGTCGCGTGTCTAGATGGCCGTGTTTACAAGCAGTGGTCAGCCGCCAATCAATTTAACACAGAGCAGCTGCCCTGCCGGCATGAGAGATGTCCCAGTGTACATACATTCACACAAGAGCAGAGATTTTAAGTCTTTGAGAATGTATTAGTGACACCTGCAAAATGTTATGAAGGACTCAGAATGTACTCAAGGCCAGCTTACTCACTCACATAGTAACACATCTGTAATCAACTCAAACAAGAATAATTTCTTGGAACTCTCACTCACACACACAAAAACATGACAAGATTAGTTTGCTAACGCTGACAAATATTTAGTGCTTTTATTACCATATCCTTCTGTGAAATGTTGTATAGAATACAGCAGAGTAGAAAGCCAAGTTTAGGCGTACAACCAGGGGCTCAGACACACAGACACTTAACAGTATGAAACACATTGACCCTGATAATCAGATCCCACTCCCTAATCTGGGATTTGTGACGCTGGCTGCTCTTGTATGCAGGTTACTTCCAGGCACAAACAGGGAACAATGGTAATGTGTTTAAAGAACAAGTTCTGTGGGGGAGCAGCAGTGACTCAGACATGTTTGCTTTAAAGAGATGATTAGAGGGCAGTGGTCAGCTCTTGGGTTACTGTAACAACAAGTCACTAGCACGCATTCTCCTGACCCAACATTTTTTTGTCAAATATGCCTTTTTTAATTTAGTAGAGTTCACTAACTTCACATTTTCGCAGTTGTAATGTATTTTATTCCTTTGTGCATTTAAGAAAATGTTCCTTTCCTCAAACTTTTATATTCTGTCCTGACAGTTCCATTTCCATCCCTTCTTTTGCTGCAAGCTTTTTTGGGGGGGGGTGTAATGCTTCCCATAAATAATGCAGTCTGTCATTAAGCTTCCCTAATGAAAGCTCAGTGTTTCCCCTATATTAGGGCGACAGGTAGCCTGGCGGTTAGACCGTTGGGCCAGTAACTGAAAGGTCGCTGGTTCGAATACCCGAGCCGACAAGGTGAAAAACCTGTCCTTGAGCAAGGCACTTAACCCTAATTTGCTCCAGGGGCTGACCCTGTGGGTAGGCCATCATTGTAAATAAGAATTTGTTCTTAACTGACTTGCCTAGTTAAATAAAAGTTTAATAAATAAAAATATGAATTTAGCTGCAGCGAGCCGCCTCTCCCCAAAAACAAAAACGTTTTTTTATATATCCATTTCAGGATAGTAAAAGGTTTCCAGAAGCTGATTAAACAGCATGATCATTACACAGGTGCACATTGTGCTGAGGACAATAAAAGGCCACTCTAAAATGTGCCATTTTGTCAAACACAATGCCACAGATGTCTCAAGTTGAGTAAGTGTGCAGTAGGCATGCTGACTGCAGCAATGTCCAGCAGAGCTGTTGCCAGAGAATTCAAAGTTCATTTCTCTAGCATAAGCCGTCTCAGAGCATTTTGAATAATAAATTGGGTTTGTATAGCGCTTCTCATCTGCAGAGACGGATCTCGGAGCGCTTCACAAGTAAAAGAATGCACAGAGATACCATGACGCAATCCTGAGGCCCATTGTCGTGTCATTCATCTTTCTTTATTTTTTTTAATTGTATTTTTATATCTGTGACCAATGCATATCCTCTGTATTCCCAGTCATGTGAAATCCATAGATTAGGGCCTAATGAATTTATTTCAATTGACTGATCTCCCTAAATAAACTAACTCAGTAAAATCTTTGAAATTTTAACTTGAGTTTATTTTTGTTCAGTATAGAAAGGATAATGCAGCTATATATTTAAATAAGATCATCTTTGAGAACTAACACCCACCAAAATAAAAACGAGACAGTCTGAGAGAATTCCAGAAATGGCATGGAGGCCTCCATTGATTTAGTTATGTTTGAGTCACTCTGATAGCATTAGAACATGCCAAAAGCCATGGCAAAATGTGTTGAATTATAGGAAACTAGCTTTAAAACTACATCTATAACCGCTGCTAAAAACAAATCCTAGGGGAAACACTGAGGCTGTTATGTTTAGTCATCCAATACAAATCTGCATTATTTTATATGCTGTGTTGTCTGTGATGTTCATGTGCTTCAGTGTGTTTTCCTCCCCCCTCTGTGTCCCTGATTCTGCCCCAAGTTCTAACCTTGTTACCCCATGGCCCTCTTCCACCTCTCACGGGGGACGGTCGGCACTGGGTTTATTTATTTCTCTCCCCCAGCCTGACCACCCCAGGGTCCCGTGCCTCCACAGCCTCGGCAGCCGCCGTCCTCTCATCCTCCCACCCCCGACATCACAAGTCCTTGTCCACCTCTGCCCACCCCAGCCCCCCAAACATCCATGCACACCGGCCCAGGCAAGTGGCACCAGGGAGGGGAACACAAGGACAGCCGCTCTGCAGGAGGGAGAGTAGAGTGGATATGAAAGGTTTTGGGTTAGATGGTTCCTGGTTGCAGATCTCAGTATTCGGTATCCAAAATCAAGAAGATTTGTAGAAAAATATCAGATGTAGGGCTATTGCTGTTGAAAAGGCAACCTACTATTCTGTCACTTTCCCCCGACCCCTTAAACACTAGCCCTACAAGCACTCTGCCTCTTTGCAAAATACCTTTCTCCCCACCACATTGTCCTTATCCAACCAGTCAACTAATCTTCCACTAGAAAGCCAGATTCAGACAACCCATGGCTCCTGTGTACCTGCAAAACCCTCAGTTACACATCACAATTTTAACTTGGCCCGTCCGGTGCTATTTTGTTTTTGTCTGCAGTGAGCCTGAACCCTTTCAGCTCCTGGCTGGTGTGCAGTGCTGTGCATGTCATGTAATCCCTTTTAATATGTTCTGCAACTCCTCGTCCCCATACATAATTTGACATCTCATGGGCCATGCACGTTGTTCCAACATTTTATTTATTTAAACACATTTCCTCATGAACTAGCAAGAATGCTGGGGTGTAATTCACATGTCAATTGGTTTACGTGTAATCCACTATCACTGAATAGTCACAGCTCATACTGTGGCAGTTAAAATGAGCTATAAGTGAAATTCTACTGTTCTCTCAATCGAAAGGATGTTACAACCTCTGCCAATATGATGATGTGTGTGGTACATGACATACATCAACAGTATCACAGCTTCATGCCACTTCTCCAACCCTTTCCTCTTTTAGTGATGCTGCATCCATTGTTGTCCTGTTAACTGATCCTAATGTGCCATGTGATTCATGCAGTGTTGCCTATGATTTAACACTAAACAAGACTTCACTGGCCTCACATTCCAAGTCTGTGGTTTATACCTGCTGCCCATGGTGGGTCACAAGGCTGTAATTGCATTCTTGGCAAGATGTCAATTTACTAGACTTCAGTCATGGTTGATTTGAGTGGATAGCACCACCGTTGGGGTGCATGTTGTAAACCAATAGAAATACATTTGACTTTTTTTACACATTGCTTTTGCAAACTGCTTAATCAGGCTTACTTACAACTGTCATTTTGTATAGAAATGGTATGCATTTCATTCACACAACTTTTTGTTCACTCTTTGTGGGGAAATGGGTACAGCAGTTGGGGAAAACCTTTGATGTGCAATAAGCAAATATATTGTCTTTCCTCTCCCCAACTTATTCTACTATCAAAACAGCACCGCCCTTCAGAGAGTACCAGTGGCGTCTCCTTCTGCCCATAACATCGGCAGTTCCACGGCGAAAGACCGTTCCAACTTCCCCAGAAATGTGACCAGCCGAAGCACTTTCAGTGCCGGCCAGCAGAGGGCGTCACGGGACCAGCATACCTCCACTAATGGTCCCCCGTCATCCCCTTCCCTTTCCTATGGGAACAGCCAGGCCCGAAGAGCCGGGGGCACTGGTATCTTCAGCAAGTTCACGTCTAAATTTGTGCGCAGGTGAGAGAATGGGGGAATGGGGATCTGAGATATGTGATGGGGAAGATGATTAGTGTTGATTCCAATTATGTGATTTTCTGTTACACTGATCACATCCTTGTGTTAAACGTCAGGTCATAAGTGAATTACACTTAGGTATTCATGTTTGTGCAGTGTGACCTTTTGGACTGTTTGTTATTAGCTTGTTTGTGTCCCTGTGATGGTTTTTTTGTCTGACCATAAAGTTATTGTGCACTCAATGCAATTGACTACAAGTTGAAGTCTGTTTACATACAAGTCATTAAAACTTTCAACCACTCCACAGATTTCATGTTAACAAACTATCGTTTTGGCAAGTCGGTTAGGACATCTACTTTGTGCATGACACAAGTAATTTTTCCAACAATTGTTTACAGACAGATTATTTAACTTATAATTAACTATATCACAATTCCAGTGGGTCAGAAGTTTACATACTCTGCCTTTAAACAGCTTGGAAAATTCCAGAAAATTGTCATGGCTGTAGAAGCTTCTGATAGGCTAATTGACATCATACCTTCAAACTCAGTGCCTCTTTGCTCGACATCATGGGAAAATCTAAAGAAATCAGCCAAGACCTCAGAAAAAAGATTGTGAACCTCTGGTTCATCCTTGGAGCAATTTCCAAATGCCTGAAGGTACCACGTTCATCTGTACAAACAATAGTACGCAGATATAAACACCATGGGACCACGCAGCCGTCATACCGCTCAGGAAGGAGACGCGTTCTGTCACCTAGAGATTAACGTACTTTGGTGCGAAAAGTGCAAATCAATCCCAGAACAACAGCAAAGGACTTTGCGAAGATGCTGGAGGAAACGGGTACAAAAGTATCTATATCCACAGTAAAACGAGTCCTATAGCGATATAACCTGATAGGCCGCTCAGCAAGGAAGAAGCCACTGCTCCAAAACCGCCATTAAAAAAAGCCAAACTACGGTTTGCAACTGCACATGGGGACAGAGATCGTACTTTTTGGAGAAATGTCCTCTGGTCTGATGAAACAAAAATAGAACTGTTTGGCCATAATGACCTTCGTTATGTTTGGAGGAAAAAGGGGGAGGCTTGCAAGCCGAAGAACACCATCCCAACCGTGAAGCACGGGGGTGGCAGCATCATGTTGTGGGGGTGCTTTGCTGCAGGAGGGACTGGTGCACTTCACAAAATAGATGGGGTCATGAGGAAGGAAAATTATGTGGATATATTGAAGCAACGTCTCAAGACATCAGTCAGGAAGTTAAAGCTTGGTCGCAAATGGGTCTTCCAAATGGACAATGACCCCAAGCATACTTCCAAAGTTGTGGCAAAATGGCTTAAGGACAACAAAGTCAAGGTATTGGAGTGGCCATCACAAAGCCTTGACCTCAATCCTATAGAAAATGTGTGGGCAGAACTGAAAAAGCGTGTGCGAGCAAGGAGGCCTACAAACCTGACTCAGTTACACCAGTTCTGTCAGGAGGAATGGGCCAGAATTCACCCAAGTTATTGTGGGAAGCTTGTGGAAGTTTACCTGAAACGTTTGACCCAAGTTAATCAATTTAAAGGCAATGCTACCAAATACTAATTGAGTGTATGTAAACTTCTGACCCACTGGGAATGTGATGAAATAAATAATTCTCTCTACTATTATTCTGACATTTCACATTCTTAAAATAAAGTGGTGATCCTAACTGGCCTAAGACAGGGAATTTTTACTAGGATTAAATGTGAAACTGATTTTAAATGTATTTGGCTAAGGTGTATGTAAACTTCCGACTTCAACTGTAGATAGATCATCATAATTGGCATGCATGTCTCCCATCCAGTGCTAACATTAATCCTAATCTGAGTCCATTGTTCATGTAACTACTCTGCCCCTAACATCCTGAATACTATGGTAACGTCAGGCTATATTAACAGCCATTTAGTTACAACCTGTTTGGCCCAAGCAGCTCACCTCCTGAGGGACACCGGGGGATTATTCATGTATTTGAGTTGACTGACATGCACATGACGACATGTATAACAGATTGGCTGTGGTTCTTTTGTTATACATAGTTTTTCTTTGTCTTCCCCCTCCCCTTTTTGTAGAAATCTCACATTCAGATTCCCCAGAAGGTAGGCAAAAAATAATCACACACTTGAGTCTTTCTCAAGACTATTACCCTGTGTCCTGTCATATCTATCCTCTGTGAGGCTATCATTTTATGTGAGGCTATCATTTTATTAAATATTTTTATATATATGTATTTTTAACTATTTGCCATCTATACTAAAGCGCCCTGCTCTCTCATCACCTAATTCACCCTCGTCTGCTGCTCTGCTCTCTTCATCCCTCAGTGAATGATGCTCATCCTTTTCTGCTTTCTGTCATTCCTGTTTACTTTTTGACTCCGTTAGTGTTATCAAATATCATCCAGTCAATGGAAAACCCTCTGCAGCCCAGTTTGTGGCCATGCTACACAGTGTGCTGAAAGCTTAGAACACAGAGAAATTGTACCAGTCTGTTTCGCTAACATTCAACTCCGTGTCATATGCCAAAGCATGACATAGTGGAATCATAGCAGGGTTTTTTTCTGGAACAAAAAGGGGCCTAGCTGGTGGGCTGAGAAAAAGTTGCAGTTTTAAAGCAAATTTCCTGCAATTCTATGCATTTGCCATGGCTAATACAGTGTTCTTTTGCTCAAACATAACAATCTATAGTATTCAGACACCTTGACTTTTTACACATTTTGTTACTTTTCAGCCTTATTCTAAAATGGATTAAATTGTTTTTTCCCCCTCTTCAATCTACACACAATACCCCATAATGACAAGGCAAAAATAGTTTTTTATACATTTTAGCAAATTCATAAAAAAAAACTGAAATCACATTTACATAAGTATTCAGACCCTTTACTCAGTACTTTGTTGAAGCACTTTAGGCAGTGATTACAGCCACGAGTCTTCTTCGGTATGACGCTTGGGAGTTTCTCACATTCTTCTCTGCAGATCCTCTCAAGCTCTGTCAGGTTGGATGGGGATCGTCGCTCCACAGCTTTTTTCAGGTCTCTCCAGAGATGTTTGATCAGGTTCAAGTCCGGGCTCTGGCTGGGCCACTGAAGGACATTCAGAGACTTGTCCCGAAGCCACTCCTGCGTTGTCTTGGCTGTGTGCTTAGGGTCGTTGTCCTGTTGGAAGGTGAACCTTCACCCCAGTCTGAGGTCCTGAGCGCTCTGGAACAGATTTTCATAAAGGATCTCTCTGTACTTTGCTCCGTTCAACTTTCCCTCGATCCTGACTAGTCTCCCAGTCCCTGCCGCTGAAAAACATCCCCACAGCATGATGCTGCCATCACCATGCTTCACCGTAGGGATGGTGCCAGGTTCCCTCCAGATGTGACGCTTGGCATTCAGGCCAATGAATTCAATCTCGGTTTCATCAGACCAGAGAATCTTTTTTTTTCTCATGGTCTGAGTACTTTAGGTGCCTTTTGGCAAACTCCAAGCGGGATGTCGTGCCTTTTTACTGAGGAGTGGCTTCCGTCTGGCCACTCTACCATAAAGACCTGATTGGTGGAGTGCTGCAGAGATGGTTGTCCATCTCCACAGAGGAACCCTGGAGCTTTGTCAAAGGGACCATCGGGTTCTTGGTCACCTCCCCCGATTGCTCAGTTTGGCCGGGCGGCCAGCTCTAGGAGTCTTGTGGATCCAAACTTCATTCATTTAAGAATGATGGAGGCCACTGTGTTCTTGGGGACCTTCAATGCTGCAGACATTTTTTGGTACCCTTCCCCAGATCTGTGCCTCAACACAATCCTGTCTCGGTGCACAACGGACAATTCCTTCGACCGTATTGCTTGGTTTTTACTCTGACATGCATTGTCAACTGTGGGACCTTATATAGACAGGTGTGTGCCTTTCCAAATCATGTCCAATCAATTGAATTTACCACAGGTGGACTCCAATCAAGTTGTAGAAACATCAAGGATGATCAATGGAAACCGGATGAGCTAAATTTCGAGTCTCATAGCAAAGGGTCTGAATACTTATGTAAATAAGGTATTTATTTGTTATTTTTAATACATTTTAGAATAAGGATGTAATGTTACTAAATGTGGAAAAAGGGAAGGGGTCTGAATATTTACGAATGCACTGTATAATACTACATTTGTTGTTTTGGGAATTTTAAATTCTCCCTAACTGTCTAGCATTTATTTTGGTGATTCTTAGTTTCCATCCCGAAAATGTATTTCCAAAATACATTTTGGTGATCTGAAAAAGGCTTAGGTGGCCCGCTCAAGGATTACAATTTTATAATTTACTTATGAAGCTTGCATTTGGAATTTGTTGTGAAAAGTATTACATAATAGTATGTGTTGTAGCCTTAATAAATAGACAAGTTATTTTTATTTGTGTGTGTAAAAATACATGCATGCATGCATGCATACACACATACATACATGCATGCATGCATGCACACACACACACACACACACACACACACACACACACACACACACACACACACATATATATATATATATATGTGTGTGTGTGTGTGTGTGTGTGTGCGTGTGTGTATTGAAAAACCATCCCGTGGCTTTTTCCAAATACCCCGGTCTGTGGTATACTGCCCACACCTAGTGGAAAGTGTGGAAGAATGAGTTAGAGAGGGGGCAGTGGAGTGTTGTTTGTTGGCAATGTAACGTCACTGTGGTATTTTTGGGGGGGGGAATCTCCTGCCTTTCTCTCTCTGGTCTGATACCAGACCACTGTCCTGCCTCCACTGCAGTCTGATACCAGACCACTGTCCTGCCTCCACTGCAGTCTGATACCAGACCACTGTCCTGCCTCCACTGCAGTTTATACTTAACAACCTCATATTTTCAGCAACATTCTGCTGTTTCTTTTTCATATTTTAACCTTTGCTTATCTGCTAATATTTTGTCTTTTAGGATTTATTTGTTCTATTTTGAATGAGTTGACTGAGTCATTAGAGACGTCTATTTATTGTCTCTAATATAATATTCTCAGCGACAAAGATGTCCATTCAATCAGAAAAGAAGTGAAGATTGAATATTTTGACATTTACAAAAATGGGCGTCAAGAGGTGCATGTATTTTAAGACTTATTGTTGTGGGTGCAGACTTAAAGATGTTGGGCATCTTGAGAAACTGAGTACATGTCTGCAGAATACCTGTTTATGCATCTGACAGATGCTGTTCCTTTATTATTTTTGATGCCTTGCTGTGGGAGTTTGAGGAGAGGGTTATTGGAGGGTGGTGATGGAACTTATTAACATAACAAAGATGTGATCTCTGACCCTTCATTCCAGTTGTGTGCTAAACAAACAAAAAAACAAAACATGGATTGTGTGGTTCCACTTTGCGGGGGGGGGGGGACCAAAAACACATTTGAGTTAGTAGAGGTATCTAGTTATTCTCTCATCTAGCCCCCCAAAATGTAGTGGCACTCACATGAATTAAATCTATGGATATGTACAGTATATTTCTAAGAAAAATACTGTAGAATCTGGAATTGGAAGGTGCAGGGGTTGCCATGGGAGTTGGTCATGTTTGTTCTAACTTGGTAACAGACTAATTGGAATTTGGGGAGACTAAACTTGTGCCAATTTTCTTTGCGGAGCCCGTATGAGGGAGAGGGTCGAGATGAGGCCGGCAGGTGAGGAATACAACAGTGAAAATTTGATCAATCTGTTGATTCAGTGAAAAAATGTAAATCAAATAAATCACTTGATACATTGATTTTTAAGGAGGTGTAATGACTAGCATGATTGATGTGATCGGTATAGCTCATTCGATTTTGACAATGCAAGCATTGATCTTTTAATAACAGAAGGAGACATGTATTCTGCAGCTTAGTGAAGCTTTCATGTTCATGCTCATGCTGTATCATTGGCTCCCCCTGTGATTGAATGCCAGCCTGTAACATTCCTGTTTTGTCTGTCTCCCCATTCTGTTTCTCTCCTTGACTTTTTATTATATTACTGTCCTTTCTTACTTTCTTTGCCAACTCAGACCCATGTTGACCACTGCTGAGAAGCTGGAGAAGGTCACCCTGGGCTCTGCAGGAGACGAGAACAAGGACTTCCTGTCCTCCACCTCTACGGTTCCCAGCACCCCGACCCCGAGCCTGACCTCCAAGGACAACAAGCCCCGCTCGCTACGCTTCACCTGGAACATGAAGACCACCTCCTCCATGGAGCCCAACGAGATGATGAAGGAGATCCGGAAGGTTCTGGACTCTAACAGCTGCGAGTATGAGCTACGGGAGCGCTACATGCTGATGTGCGTGTCTGGGAATCCCGCCTGTGACGACTTTGTCCAATGGGAGATGGAGGTGTGCAAGCTGCCCCGCCTCTCCCTCAACGGGGTTCGCTTTAAGCGCATTTCTGGCACGTCCATCGCCTTCAAGAACATCGCCTCCAAGGTTGCCAATGAGCTCAAACTGTGAGCTTGTGGAAGAGGAGTAGTGATGATGATAACAAGGAGTTGGATGGTGGAAGGAGACAGACTAGAGCACAAAGGCAGAGAGGCTGAACTTTGACAGAACTGAGTTGAGAGTTTTTGAGAGGGAGGCAAAGAAGCATGGAGAGACTTTTTGGGGACGAGGGGCAAAGAGTATAGGACAGGTTGGCTGGGGAGGTCGTGTGTGTATAGACCTTTTGAGGGATTGTTAATTTTCTTGAGGGGGGTGTTTGGGTTTTCTGTCCCCTCTCCCTCCCCTCTGACTTTTCTGATGTCTTCTGAGACAGTTTTGTTTCTCTTAGATCTCTCAATCCTCTTTTTCCAAAAGGAATTAATTGATGGAAAATATGAAAGGATATGAGTTATAAAGCAATGAACTGATTGTGGGGTTTCATTTTTGTTGTTGTTGTTGCCCAAATGGCCCTGGACTCAGCCAACTGTAACCCTCATGCCCTTCCATCTCCCTTGTCCTGCACCAAGGACAAATGATCTAAGCACCATGTTACTGTACTTGAGCTTCTTGCCCCTATTTGCAGCTGTCCTTTTTTGAACAGATGAAGAGACCTGCAGTTTGACACTCTGAATGTACAACATGATTAGACGGATGTACCTTAGGTACAACGCATATTCACTACAGTGTAAATTGGTTTTCACATCATGCTCTAATTCTGATCAGCTAATGAAGGCTGCACAAGATTCCTGCTTCAGTGTGGTGGTTCAGAAAGCCATTTTTACATCACAGGACAATGTCTTACTTGAGGGTACAGTGGAAGTGCAGAGTTGATTGAGCTCTTTGCACTGATTGCAAACCTTCACCACCCTTTACCCCAATCCCCTTCAATTCGTTTTTGCTTTTCTACAGCAGGGGTAATTTATCTGATTTAACTAATTAAGGGCCAATTGATAATTATTGGTGGATTGTAATGTAATTAAGAGTTGCTGGTTGGTTTCAATGTGCTGCACTGGAATGTCTGCGTCAGAGTTCCCTTGCCTTTCTCTGGAGAAAATAATTATTAATATTGTTATTAAGAATAAACAAAGTTGGATGATTTATTTGCTTGTGCTCTTCAGTTGTTTAATATGTTATAGAAGTCATGGGTGGATGGGGAAGGAAGGAACTCCAGCCCACTTAATTTGCCCACATGATTTTGCATATCTACTGCTACAGTATAAAGATTCTATTTTTGATTTTTTCATCTGCAATGTTCAGAACGTTTCACCTCATAACTCACACCAGGACTCTCTCCTCCACTGTCTTTCTGCACTAATCTGAAAGTGCACGCTCAGAGTAAATCGAAGCAAATCACATATAAGCCTGCTGATCATTTATACATTCCACCTGTGCAATTCTATAAAATAAGGCCAGACTAAGGAAAGGAGACTGGGTTAAGGAAGCCACTTGAGACGATTGGCACGCAGCAGCACACAACAAATTGCTATTTTTAGTTATCCAGCTAGCTTTAGTGCCAGCTACCGTTAGCTTGCTGCATGGCTATCGCCATTTGCTGTCAGTGGGAAGTAGGGCTGTGGTGAAGCCATCAAAGTACAAGGAGGATATCTACGTAACCTAACTAGCGTGGTGATATTTAACTTGTACAGAAATAGACGAAAACTACTTGTTTTACAACCTCAAAGGGGCAGCCAGCTAGCTTGCTAACAGCTGACGTATTTAACTTGCTAGCTAGCCTGCTGTGGCAGCTTTTCTGTTAGCTATATAGCTAGTTGTGGCTAGTAGGTAGCTAAGCTCTACATACACTAGGGTATTTATATTTGGTCAGAAAGGCACACTTTATTTTGTGGAAGGTAACTAGCTCGCTAGATATTTCAATTTACTTTTGTTGATGTTCATTTACTCGAGAAGGAGACAAGTCATAACTCGGGACCAGGTGGAATTGATATTTAATCAAGCGATTTATTTGATGCAAAGATATTTGGTAACTCGTGCACGGGCTCATTCCTTCAGCTCTTAGGGAGTCGTCCGGAACAAAGAGAACCCATAACCATGTGGCACACATACTTATACAGAGCAATAGTAATAAAATGACGTAGGTAGAGTCTGGTAGATTCACACGCCTGACTGGTCGTTGTTATGGAGGGCAGTGTCGACTTCCCATTGGCTCTTGGCAGTGTTCTTTGTCCTCGGAGTCCAGCCCTCATAAATCTGTGTGTGTGTTCAGGATTAGCTATTCTAAAAGATGTGTGTAATGTTTCGAGCTAATGTGTGTAATACAGCGTTGGTAATAACCAACATCAAGAATATTTATTACACTTTGAATTTGTAACTTAACTTATCAGTCACTAGCTACTTACTAGCATAGGCTTTGTGCACATAAATGAGTAGGAGGAGGTTCAGACGGCAGTGGCAGAACTCCATGAGCTAAATGGTGCGCGAATCACAGTGGAGTTTGCCACTACGAAGGTCCGCAAAGCAACACATATCTGCGTAGGAAATGTCCTTGAGGGGACCACAGCTGTTAAGAGAACGCTGTTCCAGCCATTTGGTTAGGTGCTAGAGTGTCGTAAAAAAACATGAGCAGCTGGCGCACACCCAGAGAAACGTATTATATGCTGACTAACTGCGAATAAACTATAATATAAACTCCCAGTAAATCACCAATGTTTCGTCATCACAGTGGATCTCCCGAGTGGTGCAGCGGTCTAAGACGATGCATCTCAGTGCCAGAGGCGTCACTACAGTCCCTGGTTCGAAACAAGGCTGTATCACATCCGGAGTTCCATAGGGCGGCGCACAATTGGGCCAGCTTCGTCCGGGTTTGGCCGGGGCAGGCATGACTTGCATAGTTAAATAATGTCTTCAGGCACCCTGAGCACAGTGATGCCGAAACGTTGGTGATTTACCCAATAAATTACTGGGAGTTTATACATCGTGTAAGACTCTTTATTATTTTTATGGTTTAAGGTGGTAGAGTGTGACATTGTGAAGAACATTGCCTTTATGCACATGCAGACAGAAAATGAGGCCAATTTCTGTGTCCATCTCCCGCAACAATCAAGCCAGAAATGGCAGAGAAGATGACTACCCTGCCCCACCTCACCACTATCCATCTCACCCACATCACACTCCTCACTACCTCCCCCCTTGAGCGCCACTCAGTAACTACTACCCATTTCGTGGTTGCTTTCCATCTCCACCACCCCATCCTAGGGCCAACTACAATTGTGACCTGTATGAGAGAAGTGTCCACCATGCACCATACTCTTTCTCTTCACGTTACTTTGAGCGAGATCCTTTAGCGCGACGGCTTTCTCACCCCCCCTTACTTCCTGTTATTACCGGAAGCGCAGCCCCCTGGCTAGCCACCACACTCTGTTGCCCCCACATTCCTCTGCCAGCTATAGATAGATAGATATAGTATTGATCCCCGAGGGGAAATTTCTTCGTCAAGCAGCTACGAAAAAACACAGGGCAGGTGAAAAATGCCAGAACGAAATACACAAAAGACAGATACGTGATACATAGTGTGACTGTATGAAAAAGTATAAAAATACAAGAAGTCTGGAGTGCAAAAAGCTTAAAAAGGCATTGCATAGTATGGGTGAATGGCTGAATATGTACACTATACATTGTTACAGAGTGTTAGGTGAAAACATAAAAAAAATATTGCAAGTTGATATAGATAAATAAGCAATATTTGCATGGTTAACTATACTATACAGGTCGATGGCAGAGAAATACTTAAATAGCTAAATAATCTTATGATATAAGTGAGGGTGGTAATTATAGTTTACTTAATATATATTCTTGTTAAATGTACAGGTATGTGAATATTTGCATGGTTACATTAACTGTACAGGTAAATTACAGGGAGAGATACTTAAATAGCCAAATGTGCGTATGATATAATTTAGGGTAATAATAATAATTCCCTTAAAATACAGTCCTTAGTACAGGGTTTAATTACAGATAATGCACGTATTGAACATTCAATGTACTAAAAGCAATGAAAAAAGATACAACTGACAGAATACTAATATGCAGTCCTGAGTGAACTCTTAACAGCTGAGTGAATTACTTACAATATTGCACGTGATATGATATAACAGCTGTACATTAATATGTATATACAGTCCTGAATGAATGAGTGCTGAATGAATAAGTCCTGAGTGAATGAGTGATTACAGACCAGAGAGTTACGCATGGATGGATGCTTAATTGTTAAACTAGGTCCTAACACCCCAACAGTTCCAGGTCTATGTTGCCGACTGCACGGCACTCCGGTGAGGCATTAAATAGTCTAATAGCCGCCGGCAGGAAGGACTTCTTGCAGCGCTCTCTGGCACACCGTGGTTGCATCAGTCTGTGACTGAAAGTGCTCCTCTGCATCATAACCATGGCATGCAGAGGGTGGGTGACGTTGTCCATGATGGCCAGCAGTTTGGCCAGGATCCTTCTCTCCGCCACCTCCTCTAGAGTGTCAAGGCTAATCCCCAGAACAGAGCTAGCCTTCCTGATCAGCTTATTTACCCGAGTAGCATCACCGGCCTTTATGTTGGCTCCCCAGCACACCACTGCAAAAAGTAGAAAGTAGAGTCGGCACTGGCCCTTTTTGTACAGGGCCCTGGTGTTACCAGCCCATTCCATATGGACTCCCAGGAACTTGTATGAACCAACAATTTCCACATCCATCCCCTGTATAGGGACTGCAGTCAGTTTGGCCTTGGTTCTCCTGAAGTCTACAACCATCTCCTTTATTTTGCTGATGTTGAGCTGAAGGTTGTTTTGCTCACACCACACCACAAAGTCATTGATTGTGCTCCTGTACTCCTCCTCCTTCCCACCCCTAATGCTCCCTACAATTGCGGAGTCATCTGAGAACTTCTGCAGGTGGCATGTTTCAGAGTATTATCTGAAGTCTGAGGTGTAGAGGGTGAACAGGAAGGGGGACAGGACTGTTCCCTGGGGGGGCCCTGTATTGCTCACTGCCTGTTCTGACACACAGCTCTGTAGCCGCACAAATTGTGGCCTACCGGTCAGGTTGTCCTTAACCCAGGAGACTAAGGGTGCTTCCACTTTCATCCTCCTCATCTTCTCACCCAGTAGCAGGGGCTGAATCATGTTGAAGGCACTGGAGAAGTAAAAAAACATAACCCTCACAGTGCTACTTGCATTGTCCAGGTGAGAGTAGGCCCTCTGCAGAAGGTAGATGATTGCGCTGATATTATATAGGAAAACGGGTAATAGGAACAACACTGTATATTAATAAATCTTACTTATTGTCAAAAAGCACACTTAATTGATTTGGACTTGTTTTTGTTTATTTATGATGAATAAACGCCAGCCATAACAGCAGTCTATGAATGCATTTTATGCGTGTCAAATTATTATCAGAAGCTTCTAAAGCCTGACATAATTTTCTGGAATTTCCCAAGCTGTTTAAAGGCAGTCAGCTTAGTGTATGTAAACTTCAGACCCACTGGAATTGTGATATAGTGAATTATAAGTGAAATAATCTGTCTGTAAACAATTGTTGGAATAATTGCTCATGTCTTGCACAAAGTAAATGTCCTAACCGACTTGCCAAAACTATAGTTTGTTAACATGAAATCTGTGGAGTGGTTGAAAAATGAATTTTAATGACTTCAACCTAAGTGTATGTAAACTTCCGACTTCAGCTGTATGTGGGAACTCCTTCAAGACTGATGGAAAAACATTCCAGTTGAAGCTGGTTGAGAGAATGCCAAGAGTGTGCAAAGCTGTCATCAAGGCAAAGGGCTATTTCACTTTATGCATATATTAACTAATCACTTGCTGTCCGTAGAGTTACAAGTCCTTTTTGTTTTTGTATAATGTCACGTAGGCTTTCCAGATTGTATGCTTCTCAGCATTTTGCTAATGTTATAATGCCATTCATTTTGTAATGCATCAAACGGGAACAAACCGGGAGCTATTTTGAATGACTTATTTGTCTTCCCAAATTCATCATTGCGGTTGTTGAAGCGTTGGACAAATTTGACTTGTTTTGATAAGAAATACATGAAGAAATGTCTTGATCAGAAACTTTTGTAATTTAGCAGTTTAAATATAATGTCGACCTCACTGATCCCATTGATTTTTCATTTAATTTATTTTGAGTTGACTATCTTTACGAACTGATGGTGGAATAATGATTGCTCAAATACGTGATTGACGCTTACAAATTGTCTAATTGAAATGGTTTGTTTCCTTCCACAACTAAATATGACTTGAAGCACCCTCACCGGTGGTAAAGCGAGTAGCTCTGAACAATGTCAATTGTGTTAAGGTGTTTGGATGTCAGTAGAAGGTAAGGTGTCTTTCATATAACCTACCTCCTCAAACTAAACTCACTTTTGTGTAAGACCTGACACATGTCTTCTCCCTTTTGTTTAGACACTTATTTTCTCCAAATAGAGAAATAGGGCCTGGCATACTACAGGGCTGCTGTTTTAATACCTCTTTTACAAGTTATCCTATGAAAACTGTCCTTCATCTGAAAAAGGTAAGTAATAACTTGTGTAACGAGCTTGGCAGGCAAAACTGAAGGTACTAAAATTGAAGGTAAGGATGCACAGGGCCTCCAGCATGGTCTTTGATAATTATGTTTTTGTATTGATTGCTTTTGATGATGTGCAACATTTGAAGCTCTCCATGGTGCACTTCTCCAGCCTAATGCATTCCATGGTACCACAATGTTGCACAAGTTCAGTAATGTCACAGGATGCTTGGAAGGATATCTCTTAATTTCAAGTCTGAATTGTCCCATTTCTCTGTCCTTGCTGATCTGGTCTTGAATGACTTGATAAATGAGGACAATGGACACTGGAAAGTAATTAGGATTTGGCCCATGTTATCCCTTTTCAAGCCCATGGAGGAGAATACTCCCAGTCTGTCTACAGCATGTCACTGGGGACTGTTCCTGATGGTATATTTAACAGTTTGTGAGTATTTAAAGAAACAATTAGCCATTTAGCATTATTAACAGCTGCCATTTTAAAGCAAAAGTTAAGACATTTTATTGTCACCTGCATGACAAAGCATTTTGATTTCCAATGCTGGGTATGATTTGTCTTTATCGTGTGGAACACCTAATTCTTGATTATGTGAAATAGCATACCAGTATGGTGCATTACCTGCATATTCAAAGGAGCGTTTTGAATTTCTTGATAAATAAGGATCTGAATAACGCCTATCCGTTAGTGAAGGAGATTGACAAAGGAAACAATTTCATCATGAAATCATCTGCACTAAAGTGAAAGTGTCATTAATTCATATGATCTTACTTAGCCTGTGTTTATTTTTATACAGTCTGTACATTTTTGGATCAGATCAGAAGTAGTTGAAGAAGAGGAAGGAAGACACTTTAGTTCGTCTGGCGATGTGCGCGAAGTAAGTAGGGAACCAATAATATACTTTCGGAGATAGCCAACCTCGCTCAGATCCTACAACGTGTGTTTGTGTACTCTACCCTCTAAATAACAACACGCGGTCATCCTTCAAGTAAGTTGTCTGTCTCTAAAGAAAAGCAAACGTATGAGAAACAAAAAAAATGACACTTCAGCAATATAATAGTATTTTGCAGCCACTGAAATGATCTGAAGTTAGTCTACTAGCGAGCAATTTCCTGTCAAATTCAGTATTCCATCATGGCGCGAATATTGTGGTACCCCAGCCGGTTAAATGAAGTCATTTTCTTCTCAAGAAAATACATAAAACACTTAGCCATGTAGACTTGTCTTGTATTACACTAGTTTCAAGTTGTATTAGTCGTATGTACGGGATACACGTAGTATAACGTTACATACTGTCCAACGAAATGCTTACGTGTAGATTCCTTCTCTAATGCAACGACAATAACAAATCATAAAAAAGATAAGTATACGAACATAAAGTAAAAGGCTCAGTAGACTAGAATAAACATTTTAGCATCAGTATTATGCAGGTAGTCACAATTTATAGTCCAATATTTACACGTATTTTGGGGAAGGAGATTTGGGGGCAAGCGTTTAAAATTGTGCAGTATTTAGCGAGCAATCATAACGATCAGGTAGCAGCAGTTGTGATGTGTGTGTGTAATATGAATGTATAGGTGTGTGTGTGGCTAATGGTTAAACCACAATGTCCATCTTTTTTTTTTACATCCCAGTCCTCCCCAGCCCCTCCATCTGGCGTTTATGTCTTCCTCCCAGCCCTCCTTTAGACTGAATACTGGGGCTCAGATGCCCCTCCTGGGCCTAGGAACATACATGCTGCTGGGTAAACAAATGCACCTGAGTGTTGATGCTGCACTCAGGGAAGGGTATCGTGCCTTTGACACTGCAGCAGTGTACGGCAATGAAGCAGACTTGGGCCATGCCCTGTTGGACCTGATGCCCAAACACAACCTGACCAGAGCAGACATCTTCCTCATCAGTAAGCTGTCCCCAGCGGACATGGGCCCGAAGGCCAGAGAGGGCTGTGCTCGTAGCCTGGAAAGGCTGGGGCTAGGGGGATACATTGACCTGTACCTCATCCACTGGCCTGGAACTGAGGGTCTGGAACCAGAGGATGAGAGGAATGCACAGCATCGTGCCCACAGCTGGACTGTCATGGAGGAGCTCCATGCCAATGGGATGCTCAGAGCAATTGGGGTCTCAAACTACTCTCCAAGGCACCTGACTGAGCTGCTGGAGACCTGCAGGGTGCGCCCTGCCGTGCTGCAGGTACATTAATGTCCTCACGATTTGTTGCAGTGGAATTATATTTCAAATTTGACACAACCAGACCATAGTTTGAATCTATTTGGATTTCGCTTAGCCAAGGGCACAGCTGCTGTTGGTACTTGGCCTGGGATTTGAACTCTTATTACATTTTTCTACCATTCTGCAGGTGGAGTTCCATCCTAGACTGGCACAGAGGGAGCTGAGGGTGATTTGCAGGGACTCGGGAGTCTGTTTCCAGGCATATTCATCCCTGGGGAAAGGTGCCCTGTTGTTGGAACCAGAAGTTGTTGCTATAGCGGACGGGCATGGCAGAACTGCCTCCCAGGTGCTCTTGAGGTGGGCCACTCAGCAGGGTGTGGCTGTGTTACCCAGAACCACACGGCCCGAGAGGGTGAGAGAAAATGGGCAGGTGTTTGACTTTGACCTGGATGAAGGGGGAATGGACAGACTTTCTGACATGGACAGTGGAACAAGGTTCTGCAAAAGAGATTCCACTCGTGTGGTCTAGAGGGGAGAGCCCAACAACAATATACTTAATCGTTCATAGAACATTGTGTTAAATGTATTTCTGAACCTCAAAACGACCTATAATTTATGTTTAAGTTATAGTTGAACAAATGTTGGGCCAATCGGTTAGTTTACATAAAGTCCTATCCTATTGAATGTTAAAATGCTTAATATGAATTACTTCAACAAAGATTTGCAAAAAACAATAGTCACGTTTTAATAAGCAATGTTCTGTTACATAACATACAAAATATTTACAAATAGTTAAACAGTTGCTTTTATGAAAAAGATAAATATAAAAATGTTAAGCCACACACAAAGTTTCAAGTAGAATATCAGTTATAACTGATGGCAGTGGATGACTCCTACTGTTGTTTGTACACCAGATTGCCATATACACTCATATTTCTTCAACCGAATGCTTAACAGTATTCAGAATATTTGCATGTAAGGCAGTTGAGAAGGCTGCATACGGCCTGGATTGTAAATATTTACATATCGGTATGCACAATATACACTTGAAAAAATAAAGACAATTACAAATGAAAGAACATAATGAAATGTACAGCATCTAAGTTTAAGAACAATACCAAAATAAACTTAGTGTATCAGTTAAAGTATGTATGAAGATAATTGAACGTCTACTTTAAGTTTTTGGCAATACCCTGACTTTAAATAAGTACATGTAAATTTAAGTCTATGTAAATCTACTCATTCTATCGCACACTGGAGTTACAAGCGCTTATGTCAAGTCAGAATGCACTTGTGTTTTTGCAGACAAAGGCATTTAATAGGCTAGCATAGGTGGATGGGGGGAGTCTGTAAAATAAAACATTTTTTCAACATACAACATACCGATCTTATAATTATTGTCTTCACAGATCAGTAGTTCTTTCACAGATTTCATATTTTAAGAATCATTAAAGTATATTTACATTTTGTTAATTTCAAACCATTAGTTATTAGCCTACGCTTTGAAATTCATACTTACAAATGTAGAAACATTTCATAGAATAATTTGACATTTATAAATATGTAATTGGCACAAGAGATTGTCATTTTTTAATTACTGCATTTCTTCAAAAATGCATTTATTATGCACTGAATAACTTTTTGGTAATATTGCAACATATTTTCAATATGCAGTTCATTTTTGCATAACGTTTGATTTGTTTGTACAAAAATGTCACATTTGAATTGGTGATATTCTCCATAGACATACTTTAATTTAAGCAAAAGTATGCCTATGAGATGTGAATATTTCAGGTGTGGTCCAGTCGTGTATGAACTCCTTCTTGCCCTGGCTTGGTCTCTGAAAGAGATGCGTACTGTATTGGTTTCTCACTCCCTGCCTTCGGCCTCCTTTGAACTCCAGAGGAAAGAGAACCATCCTCGGGAGACTTTCTGCTTGCATCCTCCTGGGCTAATCCCTCTCTTGGGCTCCTGGGCAGGGAAATGGATAGAAAGGTCAACTCTATTCATTTTCATGTAAAGCAGTCTTTATTGCAATCACTGTCAATTAGTGATACTCGGGTAAATAATCTCCCTACAGTATATGCACTATGCCTAGACCTTTGGAGTCCATTCATGTAGCTAAGGATGAAGTCACATTTATTACACATTTACTATACATGTTGTTTAGGCCGTCATTGTAAATAAGAATTTGTTCTTAACTGACTTGCCTAGTTAAATAAAGATTAAATGAAACATGTATATAGTAAATAGGAATGAGTGTCTGCTTTCTCCCCAATCTTTCAATTGTCACTCCTCTGTCAGCCCACATATCTTACCCCTTTGTCGAGCCAGGTGTCAAATTCATCACTCATCCTCCTCAGCTGGCAGCCATATTTCTTTGCAGCCCACAGTGCAGGAGGAGCAGACTGTGATCGGCCTCGGAATGAAGCCCCATCACCCCCGCCCTCCTCAGTAGGTGTCATCACATCCTGAAACTCTGTGCCTTCCCTTTTGCCAACCTGGGAGCACACCTGGGACTCTGAGTAGAGCCGGACTCGCCCACCTGTGTTCGTGAGTGGAAAGGGAAGGGGGGAATTAAGATATGGTTAGATGTATTAATATCTGAAGAGATTCACACATGTATCCAAACTGAGTATGAATGTATTTTCACATGATATTCAATATCCAGGCTTGATAGGTTTGAGGGTAAATGCAAGTTTGATTCTGACCTGATCGTGGTCTGGTGCTCATTGTAGTTGAGACATGGAGCTGAAATTCTGGGTCGTGTGTGGTTCCTGAGTGGTCAGACTCACATTCATCCACACAATCATGTGTGTGGTCCATTGTAAATACCTGAAGAGAAATAGGCCATCCAGTTAATTATTTGTATTTATTTATTTATTAGGATCCCTATTAGCTGACGCCAATGGTGACAGCTAGTCTTACTGGGGTCCGACACATAGCGAAGAAGACATTACATACAAAATACTTTAAAATGTACATACACTACCGTTCAAAAGTTTGGGGTCACTTAGAAATGTCCTTGTTTTTGAGTTGACTCTTTTTTTGTCCATTAAAATAACATCAAATTGATCAGAAATACAGTGTAGACATTGTTAATGTTGTAAATGACTATTGTAACTGGAAACAGCTGATTTTTTATGGAATATCTATATAGGCGTACAGAGGCCCATTATCAGCAACCATCACTCCTGTGTTCCAATGGCACGTTGTGTTAGCTAATCCAAGGCTAATTGATCATTAGAAAACACTTTTGCAATTATGTTAGCACAGCTGAAAACTATTGTGCTGATTAAAGAAGCAATAAAACTGGCCTTCTTTAGACTAGTTGAGTATCTGGAGCATCAGCATTTGTGGTTTTGATTACAGGCTCAAAATGGCCAGAAACAAAGAACTTTCTTCTGAAACTCGTGAATCTATTGATATGGCTTTTTCTTTGCAACTCTGTCTAGAAGGCCAGCATCCCGGAGTCGCCTCTTCACTGTTGACGTTGAGACTGGTGTTTTGCGGGTACTACAATAGTCATTTACAACATTAACAATATCTACACTGTATTTCTGATCAATTTGATGTTATTTTAATGGACAAAAAAGTTGCTTTTCTTTCAAAAACAAGGACATTTCTAAGTGACCCCAAACTTTTGAACGGTAGTGTACATTTAACAACATTAACATGTAGTGTGTGTGTGTACATGTCAGTACATACACACAACAAGTAGGTCACATGAGGGAGAGGCGTTGTGCCATTTATTTGTTTTTTAAAACAATGTTTGCTGTTCACTTGAGCTATATGAGATGGAAGGGAGTTCCATGCACCCATGGCTCTGTATAATACTGTAAGTTTCCTTGAATTTGTTCTGGACCTGGGGACAGAAAATACTCCTAGTGGCATGTCTGGTGGGGTAAGTGTGTGTGTCAGTGCAGTGTGTAAGTTGACTGCAAATAATTTGGAATTTCCAATAATGTTTTTTATCAAAACAGAAAGTGATGCAGTCTATCCTCAACTCTTAGCCAACAGAGACTGGCATAGTGTTGCTCATAACCATGTGTATCTACTGTAAGGATACTTTATTCTCACCACAGCAGGGTGTTGGTAAAATCACTATACATATACTGTATTTACACATCCAACTATTTATAGGAATTTCATAAATATTTTCAGTATATTTTTGTCAAGTAACCAGCTAGCTAGCTAGCTAGCTAGCTAGAACTTACCCAAGGTGTCCTGAAGACTTGCAAGAGGGTGGTTATAGATTAACTGTATTTTGGTTATCCTCTTCTGTCAATGATGTTAAACTGGATTGTTGAGGTGATAATATTTCTGTATTTTCTCCTTTCAATGTGATTTTTTCCAAGATCCAGTCGGTGTTGATTTCCTCTCATTGCAAGTGGCACACCCAAATGCAAACAATAACGTTAGAGTAACGGTCAAGCTAGTATTGTTTTGTGTGCCACGGGGAGCCTTTTATGACCAAATTAACTTTCTTAACTAGCTGGCATCTTCTGCTATTAATGATTGTCTTCGCTAAAACTCAATTTCAATCGACGAGTTTATCAAATTCTTACCGAAATGTCTTGACATATGGCCGGCGGTCTCGTGTACCCAATGATGTTGTTGTCTTCTGTCGTCTTGTACAGTACACCTCTGTACAGTAGCACCTCTTCGACCAATCGGCTGCCACTGGCAATTAGAACGAGCCAATAAGCGGGCGCTGCTAGGGTTTTTTCAGTGGCTATCTTGTCAAAACGTCACTGTTGCGAAAGGGCTATGGAACACTGTTGTATAACGTATGCAAACCAAAGGGCTCGTGCGGTCTCGTGACTTCTTTATCATTTCACCCATCCCCGCGCGCACACCTTACTAATAGCTCATTATTAATACTGGGTCGTGTCAGCATTAGCTCATAAATAACCACACTATTACATTAGGTAGAGACATTTGCCAATGCCTGTATATTTGTTCTTCTGTAATTTAGTCACATTTTAATTTGAGTTCAGTTCATTTGAGAAGTACACATTATCTGAGATGTCCTAAATAATTTTTCATTTTTTGGAAGCAGTAGAATATTCTGTCAATGATGACAGACCTGTAATGAGAGACATCACATCAACATGAGGTAGCTTATGCTTTTTGTTCATGTCTCCACTGCGATTATGTACACCGCTTGACTTATTCCACATTTTGTTGTTACAGCCTGGATTCAAAATGTATTACATATATTTGTTTTTCTCACGAATCTACGCACAATACCCCATAATGACAACGTGAACACGTTTTTAGACATTTTAGCAAATGTAGTGAAAATGAAATACAGAAAAATCTGATTTACATAAGTATTCACACCCCTGAGTCAATATATATTAGAATCACCTTTGGCAGTGATTACAGCTGTGAATCTTTCTGGGTAAGTCTCTAAGAGCTTTGCGCACCTGGATTGTACAATATTTGGCCATTATTATTTTACATTTTCTGTCAAATTGGTTGTTGATCATTGCTTGGCAACCATTTTCAAGTCTTGACATATATTTTCAAGCAGATTTAAGTCAAAACTGTAACTCAGCTACTCAGGAACATTCACTGTCTTCTTAGTAATCAACTCCAGTGTAGATTTGGCCTTGTGTTTTAGGTTATTGTCCTGCTGAAATGTGAATTAATCTCCCAGTGTCTGGTGGAAAGCAGACTGAGACAGGTTTTCCTCTAGGATGTTGCCTGTGCTTAGCTCCATTCCTTTTTTTAATCCTGAAAACCCCCAGTCCTTAACGATTACAAGTGCACCCATAACCTGATGCAGCCACCACTATGCTTGAAAATATGGCGAGTGGTACTCAGTAATGTGTTGTATTGGATTTGCCCCAAACATAACACTTTGTATTCAGGACAAAATGTGAATTGCTTTGCCACATTTTTGGCATTATTACTTCAGTACCTTGTTGCAAACAGGATGCATGTTTTGGAAACATTTTATTCTGTACAGGCTTCCTTTCACTCTGTCAATTAGGTTAGAATTGTGGAGTAACTACAATGTTGTTGATCCATCCTCAGTCTTCTCCCATCACAGCCAATAAACTCTAACTTTTTTAAAGTCACCATTGGCCTCTTGGTAAAATCTCTGAACGGTTTCCTTCCTCTCCGGCAACTGAGTTAGGAAGGACGCCTGTATCTTCGTAGCGACCTGGTGATACACCATCCAAAGTGTACTTAATAACTTCACCATGCTCAAAGGGATATTCAATGTCTGCATTTTACCCATCTACCAATAGGTGCCCTCCTTTGTGAGGCATAGGAAAACCTACCTGGTCTTTTTGTGGTTGAATCTGTGTTTGAAATTCACTGCTCGACTGAGGGACTTTACAGATAATTGTATGTGTGGGGTACAGCGATGAGATAGTCATTCAAAAATCTTAACACTATTATTGCACACAGAGACCCTGCAACTTATTATGTGACTTGTTAAACAACATTTTACTCCTTAACTTATTACCATAACAAAGGGGTTAAATATGTATTGACTCAAGACATTTCAGCTTTTCATTTTTTATTAATTTGTTAAAATTTCGGAAAACATAATACCACTTTGACAATACCACTTTTACAGCATGACATTTAAATTCAGGCTGTAAAACAACATAATGTGGAAAAAGTCAAGGGGGTGTGAATACTTTCTGAAAGCACTTTAATTAATCAAGTATTCTGATGGTATGTAGGAAAGGAGATGAGTAATGGAGGCCATTGCGATACATACAGCCACTATTGACTGCGTTTAGACAGGCAGCGCAATTTCTTTATTTAATATGTTTACAATTGGTCTTTTGACCCATTATATCAGCTCTGAAAAAGAGCTGATGTGAAAATATCGGTTCAAAAGACCAATTAGTGGAAATAAAGATCACAATTGGGCTGACTGTGAACACAGACTAAGTTGGCAAATTTTATTTTTTGTGGTCTAGTTGTAGTTTTGTTTTATGACCACTAGATGGCGGTCTTATACAGCAAAGCTGTGCTCTTAATTATTTGACTGTAGCGTGCTATTACAACTTTAAATTAATTTGCTTAAAACGTCCAATCAAAATCCATGATTGTAATTTAATATGTTGACCTAGTGCCTCCTTTTCAATCTCTACAAGTGAATGTACATTAATTTATGTTAAGGGAGAGACATTTTAGCTAACATTCTTGGAAATCCAGGTATAAGGCTTGGTGGAATTCTTGTGTTTTTGTTGTTTTTTGTTGAGGGTTTTACTTTAACTTTTACTTTAACCTTATGGGTCTAAATTCAGATCAGAGCTTCTACCAGATGATCCCTGGCAGGGCAACACATTAAGGCAACATTCAACGATAGGGAAGACATCTAAATATGCTTTGTAGAGACAAGACGATTCCATGTGTTTCATGGGATAGTTAGATAAACCAAGTGCCTAGGTGCTCACTGAAAGTCTCACCATTACCAGTAGTAATAGGGACGCTGTTTGGAAGATATATATATTTTTCAAGTGTCTTAGAAAGTGAGCAGTGTCAAGGCTGTCTACTGTCAATGTTTCTGATGGTGTCAACCTCAGTCCTTCAGGGCTGCTTTTCTTTTTTACCCATTCTTGAGCTTGGATGCTTTATTGAAGTATTTTATTGTACAGGAAATCTTACTGCTGTTGTTCCTCATCCTGAATTACTGATTTAGTTTCTGAACACAGACCATATTACTGGTCCCTTTGTGCACATTAGCATGGGGCGATCCTATGTTTAAACTGAGTCAATGTTAGCGGGGCCGGGGGCTTGGGGGAATTCGATTGCTCCCCTGCCCTGGCCCTGAGCACATAACCTGAATTGCTTCATTACTGTAGCTGCGAGCAAGTAGGCTAATGGTGCTTTCTGTGAGAGGGAAAAACAAAGACAACATAATTACTTTATATTACATTCAGAATTTATCCATTGTTCAGTAGACCATGGTTGTGCGGGGAACAGAGCCCCTGCTGTCTGTGAGAATTGTGGAGGCCAGGTCTGTTGTGGCTCATTGCTGCATGGAGCTCATCCAGAATTCTGTGGTACAAGGTAGCTTTTGATGTTCGATTAGGTAACCAAGGCCAGTCTGTGGGCAGCCCATTACTCCAAAACCAGCAGAGGGACAATTATTAACATTTTTCATCAGTTACCCTGTCCAGGATGACTTAACTCTCTTCAAAATGTCTGAAACATCTCCAGTAGGGTATGTAACTCTGAGCTGGATGCTGGAAGAGAGGGCCGCCACCGACCCAGAGGATTGGGTGATCTCTCTCTCTCTCTCTCTCTCTCTCTCTCTCTCTCTCTCTCTCTCTCTCTCTCTCTCTCTCTCTCTCTCGCTCTCGCTCTCTCTGTCTCTCTGGCCAACGTGAGTAAGGTCTTTTATCAGGTCAACACTCGCAAAGCCACAGGGCCCAACAGTATTCCAGGGGGCCAGGTCAGTCAAAAACACTAGCTTAAACACACACAAACGACACCCAGCATGGCTAGTATTTAGCCTAGCTAATAACAGTGACACAACGGCCGGCAGGCTAAACCGTTTGCACGTCTTACATCTTTGTGGAGGAATTATATCATAGCAATAAGTCATATCATAATATGACTTTGAAGGCAATATGTTTCAACTAGTAAATAGTAGACCTAGACTATGGACTTGCCAGCAGTCGTCAATACTCATGCCACATAAGCTAGGGCAAGTGCACATACACTGTACAGTGAAACAGGCTACAGTAACGTAACCATAATACATCCATGAACGTAACATAGTAGCCTGTGTGACACAGCACAGGCAATGACAAAGATCATTAACGCCATTAGTACCAACATTACAAGTTACTATAATAATATGCAGCTCTGGGAAAAATTAAGAGACCGCTCCAAATTAAGAGACCACTCCAAATTAATTTAATAACACTTTTCCAGAGCTGTATTAATGTAGCCTGCTGATACACTAATGATAGTAGTATGATAATAGTATTTTCTTTGGAAAGGTGGAGAAGGAAGCAGCAGCAGCACTAGAGCTTTAGGTGATTCTGCAGAACTGGAGATGGGGATCAGTTCAGAGTCAGACTCAGAGCAGGAACCTTCAGGTACAACTTAAGAGCACCAGTGATTTGCATTTTTCAAAGGAGGCATGCAGGCCTGGAAACATGCCCATCATAGAGTACAGGAACATGAGAGAAGCAAGACCCATAGAGAAAGTGCAGAAGCCTTTTTCCTCAGAGCCAGCAAAGCAGACATCTGTACCCTTCTGAGTGATAAGCAAATGTCAGTTCAACGAGACCAGGTCAGAAAGAGGAGGCAGGTCATGGAACGTGTGATTGATGTAGTTAAAATTATTGGTAAATGTGGGCTACAGAGGACACAGACACAAAGCTGCATATAACTTGGGAAAACATGGCCATCAATCATGGCAAGTTTCTTGAGCTTATATTGTTGCCAAGCAAATATGATGTCTGCCTACAAGAGCATGTTAGAGATTATATTGAGAAGATCAAGAAGCAGATGGGAAGTAAAGGAAGAGGGTCCTTGGTAACTATGACATCCAAAACAACAGCAAATAAAGTAATTGAAGTCATCAGAATGTTGATTCAGCAGACAATTGCTGTTGAAGTGAGCACTTTACAAGGATGGAAATAATTGAAAAGGATGTGACCATAAAAGCTGCCATCCGAAGCAAGGCCCAAGGGTACAAGGATGCTCTCCTAAAGTATGAAACCATACTTACAGCTGAGGTTTTTCTCAGGATTTTTGAGCAGACGTCCCCTCTCTCTAAATACCTGCAAACAAGTGGCATGGATATTGTAACAGCACAGCACTTGGTGACGGGAACGGAGGATAACCTGAGAAAGTGTGCCAGAGACTTTGAGGGTGTGAAGAGGGCAGCAGACAACTTTGTTGAGTGGGCCAATGGCATTCTGGAGGAGCAGCAGGACTGTGATGCCGAAGCTCAGACTGCTCTCCCAGAGAAGAGAACAAAAAAAAGAAGAGAAAGCCAGGTGAGTTGGCAGAACACGAGCCCATTGCTAATGCAGACATGGATTACAAAATCAAGATCCACAGTGTGGTTCTGGACACTGTTGTTGAAAGTATTCACCGCCGTTATGCAGCAAATGCAGTGCTGTGTGCAGATGTCTCTTGCATGAATCCGAAGCATTTTCTGGAGATCAGAGAAAGGGGCCTTCCAAAGACATCCATGAAGAAGCTCAGCAAATGCTTACTGGAATTTGATGAAATGCCACTGTTGAGGCATTGCAGGCTGAACTGATCAGCCTTGCACAACAGTGGGAAAGACTGAAACAGTCAGCATTGGAGGAGTACAACACCAGGGCCGTCGCCGCCAGTGATGAATCAGGGGAAGGCTTTGAGGATCCTGATGAAAGTGTGGAGTTGGTGAGCAGAAGTTGTTCCACATGTAAAAACTGCCTGATATGCTGCTATCTTCTCCTGTCTCAGTACAATCTGCTCACGGATGCGTATCACATCATTGGTTTGGACTACAAGTTCCTCCTCACCCTATCCATCGCTCAGGTGGCTTGTGAGAGGACCTTCTCCACCCTGAAATTCGTGAAGAACCGCCTAAGAACCTACCTCACTCAAGAGAACCTTTAAGCGTTCCTTTTGATGGCAACAAAGGAGATTCTTATGGGACTTGACAAAGATGACATCATTGACAAGATGGCAGAGAGCAGTGAGTTACTGCGCCGCCTACTGGTTTACTAGTGGTAATTACTTACTGGTTACTCTGAAGTAGCTATGCTATGACTCTTCCTTAACAGACTGACAAGGGTGAAAGAAAAGCTTTTGTACAGAGGCATGTTTTTTGGACTTTCGTATTATACTTGCAGTTATGTAGCCAATGTTCAATTTCATTCACTCAGTGTGTAGATGTGTTTATTTTTGTGCTGTTTTCTTTATGGACACCAGTGAGTGAACATTGTAATCAACATTTTTTTGTAGAGGACTGCTTTTTCGACTTATTATTATACTTACTTACATAGTTGTAGCTTATGTTCAAGTTCAGTTAATGTGTGTGTGTGAAGTTTGTTGAGACTTTTGATATGCTTGATGCTTGAATATAAAGATAATCATTTGAACATTTGAGCTAACTCTGTATACCTCATTATCTTTTTAAAAAGTGTAGGCTAATTGTTTTGTGTGTCTAGCCTTGTACATCTGTATGTGCTATGATTGGTGTTTTCCTAGTGAGTTTGAGGGTATAGCCATAGCATTCCTTGAAAACTCAGTGTTCAGATAGGCTACTTGTTGGTCAATCCCAACTGTTTGTATTTTGTCATGTGGATAACTTTCTTCCCAGATGAACATAGTGGCCAAATGTATAACTAGCTTGGTACCCGTTACATCAACAAATAGGGTTAGCCTACAAAATTAGCGGTCTGGTGGTTTGCGTGAACAGGGTGGCCTGGGATGGAGTCAATTTCCCGGCCTGAATTATTGTTTCAGTCCGCACCTGTCATGAAGTGATTTTAAAGGCTGGTTATGGCACACATCAACTCCATCAACACAGACACCCTAGACCCACTAATTTCCATACCGCTCCAACAGATCCATAGACAACACAATCTTAATTGCACTCCACACTGCCCTCACTCACCTAGATAATAGGAATACCTATGTGATAATTCTGTTCATTGACTAAAGCTCAGCATTCAACACCATTGTCCCTCCAAGCTCGTCACCAAGCTTAGGACCCTGGGACTCAACACCATCTGCAACTGGATCCTGGACTTCCTGACCGGCCGACCCCAGGTGGTGAGGGTAGGCGACATCACCTCCAACCACGCTGACCCTCAACACGGGGGCCCCATAGGGGTGTGTGCTTAGTGCCCTCCTGTACTCCCCGTTCCCCTCAAATCCTCAAAAAGTTATACAGCTGCACCATTGAGAGCATCTTGACTGGCTGCATCACTGCTTGGTATGGCAAAAGCACTACCCTCGAGCACATGGCACTACATAGGGTGGTGCGGACAGCACAGTACTTCACTGGGGCCGAGCTCCCTGCCATGCAGGACCTCTATATCTGGCGGTGTTAAAGGAAGGCCCGTAAAATCCTTAGACTCCAGCCACCCAAGCAATAGACTGTTCTTTCTGCTTCCGCATGGCAAGCGGTACTGGTGCATCACTTACCTGTTCATTTAATCAGTCTGTATATTAAGTAAACTATTATTACCCTCAATTATATCATACGCACTTTTAGCTATTTAAGTATTTCTATCTATCTATCTATCTATCTATCTATCTATCTATCTATCTATCTATCTATCTATCTATCTATCTATCTATCTATCTATCTATCTATCTATCTATCTATCTATCTATCTATCTATCTATCTATCTATCTATCTATCTATCTATCTATCTATCTATCTATCTATCTATCTACGCACAAAAAGCATATTTCTCTCGAATGTTGTGCACAAGTTTGTTTACATCCCTGTTAGTGAGCATTTGTCCTTTGCCAAGATAAAACATCCACCTGACAGGTGTGACATATCAAGAAACTGATTAAACAGCATGATCATTACACAGGTACACCTTGTGCTGGGGACAATAAAAGGCCACTCTAAAACGTGCAGTTTTGACACACAACACAGTGCCACAGATGTCTCAAGTTTTGAGGGAGCGTGCAATTGGCATGCTGACTGCAGGAATGTCCACCAAATTGTTGCCAGAGAATTTAATGTTCATTTCTCTATCATAAGCTGCCCCCAACATCGTTTTAGAGAATTTGGCAGTACGTCCAACCGGCCTCACAACCGCAGACCACGTGTAACCACGCCATCCCAGGATCTCCACATCCGGCTTCTTCACCTGCGGGATCGTCTGAGACCAGCCACCCGGACAGCTGATAAAACGGAGGAGTATTTCTGTCTGTAATAAAGCACTTTTGTGGTGAAAAACGAATTCTGATTGGCTAGGCCTGGCCCATGCCCTCCAAAGCCCACCCATGACTGCTGCACCTACCCAGGGCCAGCCCTGGGCATAAGCAATATAAGGGGTCGCTTAGGGGCCCCAGCTGCTAGCGGGCCCCCAACCCCCCCAATTTGCTTTAAAACCACAACATTTTCTCTATGCCTCATGGCAAAATGGAGAGAATGACAGGAAATGTACAAAAAAAATCTCTCTACCATCAAGAGGGGGACCACCAAAGTTTTTATTTTATTTATTTAGGGTTAACCCTAACCCAAAATAGCTGAGGCCGGCCCTGCCCCTACCCATGTGAAATCCTTAGATTAGAGCCTAATTCATTTGTTTCAATTAACTGATTTCCTTATATGAACTCCAACCTAGTAAAATCGTTGAAATTGTTGCATGTTGAGTTTATATTTGTGTTCAGACTATATTCCTAACGTACCCTCCCTTTGCTCTGCAGTCCAAGCTGCTAGAAACTGCTGTTTCTTCTCTCGCACTGTTTTCTACCTTGTGCCAAAACCTGTCCACCCATAGACGAAATAACAGAGGGCCGCATTTGCATATATCCTTATGCCTGCCTATCCATCCCTTTCTTACCCATTTGCATCGCGTTCGCTTCTACTGATGCTAATGTTCGTGTTGGGTGTGCGTCTTTTTAGTACATTTCCATCACTCATTCCCGCCTCTTCGAATAGGCTCTGAGAAACAGCATTTTCAAATAGATGTTTGGTTGATTGCGAAACATTCTGCTAAAGCGGTTTGTTCTTCGGTCAATTGAGTGTAGACAAACAGCATTTAGGTCTCCTGGAGAGTAAATGGCCGATCAAAGAGGAACGAGGATCCTTAAACGATCCAGCACTGTGTCAATAATTAAACGAATGAATTCTGCTTCAACAACCTCTCATTGCCTTGCTCACAAATAGTGCCAATTTGGATTTGTGAAAAATCTAAAAATAGATTCTGAATTCAATAACAAGGATCGAGCATAGCCTATCTATTAAATCCAAGTTATTAACGAAACCTTCCTGTGAAGCCTATTCCTGAAAAACGCCTAGGAAAGCGGAGCGACGTTTCCAAGATCCAGCGCATCAACGTAGCCTACGGAGCACCATTGATAGTGTTCTTTGGAAGTGACAGGCTACAGT
This sequence comes from Thymallus thymallus, assembly GCA_023634145.1. NCBI lineage: Eukaryota > Metazoa > Chordata > Actinopteri > Salmoniformes > Salmonidae > Thymallus > Thymallus thymallus. The sequence continues at coordinate 10,492,675 of CM042404.1, forward strand.
GTTTAGCCGTGCCACATTGTACACGGAGGCGAAGAAGGATAGGAGGCAGATGATATTGGGCAGCAAGTGAGTATTATGGATATACAATGCACTGACCAACACTGAACCACATGGATGAAGCAATACTTTATACCTTGACCATATTCATTCTGCAAATAAGCTACCACTCTAATGATAAACGATGTAGTTTAACAAATAAGCTAACCAATAATGTTTGCCTCATTGGGAGGAGCTCAGTTGGATTGTATGAACGGTGAAATTCCTTTGATAAATCAATCAATTATTCTTCATTTGGAGACAGATAGTCAACTTCATATAGGGTATTTTTGGGTACTCTAAAAACATCTTCATTATGAATGGCAATTATTGGCATTTTGTGTATCTCTATCAAATAGGTTCTAAGAATTTATGGAATTGTCCTGTCTTGCACCAGTTCTATTTAGGAAGAAAACCTGCTTGTCCCCTGCCATTTCCCAGATCTGAGGGTGATGATCTGTTAAAACCACCAGCATCTTACTCCCTGCTGGCAGCAGCACTGTTCAGGTGAGTGATAATAATATTTTGTCTACAGAGAGAGTTACGAATTAGTCATAACCTCAGCCACTTGCTTTGATTATAATATCCTGAGTCTATAGTGGTTCCAGCTACATGTTTACTTGTTAATGTTTGTGGTATATCAACCACAGTGTTGTGATCAGTTGTTGATGCCGTCGATAACACACCTGTTTAATGTCAACCTGTGTGTAAGTCTAGTGTTCTAAATTGTCTTTATGACAGCGTTCTCATGGTAACGCTATAAGGTTTACAGGAGCAACAAATCATGAACATGTTTTGAGTAACACATAGGTTATACCTGAGACCTGAGAGTTATTGTACCACAACAACACTGTAACTGCAAGTTGCACATCCAAAGTAGTGTTTCTTTTCCCAGAGCAAATGCATTTTATTCGTATTTATTTGTATTTAATTTATTGAATCTTTTACAGGGAAGTCCCATTGAGACCATGTCTATTTTGCTTCAGACACAAAAAGCAGGAGAAAATACACATTTAAATTACATAATATGACAACAATGTGAATTGCACTGTATATGTGGTTTTTCATTAGTGCAATGAATCAGTGTGTATTTTGTGGCTCATACGCGATGTAGGTTCCCTAATGATACTGTATTATGGAGAATTAAAAAAGGATGGAGGATGGATGGTGCTTTCAAGACAACTTGGAACTCTGAACTTCCGAGTTTAAAATGTTGCATATTTTTTTTGCGCAGCCAATTATATTTTTGCAGACTATTTCTGGTCTCATTTTAAAGGGTGGTAAATGTGATTAGTTGTGTTTTGGTGTGATCTATTAACTACCCATCCTAGATGCCTGGTGTGAAAGAGAATAATTGCAGACAACAACTCAGTGAACACATCCATACTAATCTAACCTCTGTGCTCCTATGAGACCAGTAGCTACTATTGGACTCGGTTGTAAGGGCATGACTGTAAGTACAAGTAGGTTCAGTGTTAGGCCTACAGTTGAAGTCGGAAGTTTACATACACTTAGGTTGGAGTCATTAAAAGTCATTTTTCAACCACTCCACGGATTTTATGTCAACAAACTATAGTTTTGGCAAGTCGGTTAGGACATCTACTTTGTGCATGAAACAAGTAATTCTTCCAACAATTGTTTACAGACAGATTATTTAACTTATAATTCACTATATCACAATTCCAGTGGGTCAGAAGTTTACATACACTAAGTTGACTGTGCCTTTAAACAGCTTGGAAAATACCAGAAAATTATATCATGAAGGTACCACGTTCATCTGTACAAACAATAGTAAGCAAGTATAAACACCATGGGACCACGCAGCCGTCATACCGCTCAAGAAGGAGACGCGTTCTGTCTCCTAGAGATTAACATACTTTGGTGCGAAAAGTGCAAATCAATCCCAGAACAGTAAAACAAGTCCAGAACAGTAAAAGGCCGCTCAGCAAGGAAGAAGCCACTGCTCCAAAACCGCCATAAAAAAGCCAGACTATGGTTTGCAACTGCACATGGGGACAAAGATCATACTTTTTGGAGAAATGTCCTCTGGTCTGATTAAACAAAAATAGAACTGTTTGGCCATAATGACCATTGTTATGTTTGGATGAAAAAGGGGGAGGCTTGCAAGCACAAGAACACCATCCCAACCGTGAAGCACGGGGGTGGCAGCATCATGTTGTGGGGGTGCTTTGCTGCAGGAGGGACTGGTGCACTTCACAAAATAGATGGCATCATGAGGAAGGAAAATTATGTGGATATATTGAAGCAACATCTCAAGACATCAGTCAGGAAGTTAAAGCTTGGTTGCAAATGGGTCTTCCAAATGGACAATGACCCCAAGCATACTTCCAAAGTTGTGGCAAAATGGCTTAAGGACAACAAAGTCAAGGTATTGGAGTGGCCATCATAAAGCCCTGACCTCAATCCTATAGAAACTTTGAGGGCAGAACTGAAAAAGCGTGTGCGAGCAAGGAGGCCTACAAACCTGAGTCTGTTAGACGAGTTCAGTCAGGAGGAATTGGCCAAAATTCACCCGACCTATTGTGGGAAGCTTGTGGAAGGCTATCCAAAACGTTTGACCCAAGTTAAACAATTTAAAGGCAATGCTACCAAATACTTATTGAGTGTATGTAAACGTCTTACCCACTGGGAATGTGATGACAGAAAAAAAACTGAAATAAATAATTCTCTCTACTATTATTCTGACATTTCACATTCTTAAAATAAAGTGGTGATCCTAACTGACCTAAGACAGGGAATTTTTACTAGGATTAAATGTCAGGAATTGTGAAAAACTGAGTTTAAATGTATTTGGCTAAGGTATATGTAAACATCCGACTTCAACTGTATATAGTGTTAGAAATCCAATTCTAATCCATGCATCAGTTACCAATATGTTCAAAAATATGAACAAAAATGATCTGTTAAAATGACATATTTACTTCATATTTGTAATTTTAGAGTCTATTTCGTTTTTTTCATTTGTTTTATTATTCCTATTTTATTATCCTATATGTTATATCAGATTTAAAATAGTTTGTCTTAAGATACAGGTATCAATATGTCTGTTGATGTTATGGACTGCAGGCATGTTTTTGCATGTACAGTAGGGTTATTTTCTCACATGGAGGCATTTTGTGCATGCCAAACATCCCCATTGAGCTGCATTCGCTCTAGTTCCATTCTTATCTTTTTGTGAGGTGAGGTTTAGTCAGAGGCATGAACTTTCACAGCAAGCGTGTTCCGCCAAGGCTTTTCCTGCATCTGCAAACCTGCAATCTAATTGGTAGTGAGTAGTGGATTCGCTGTTTTTCTCAGTTCACAAAGTCACGACCACAGATAATTTTCCTGTTTGACTGGGAAATAGTACTGACAGGGTTCAGGGATGCCTCTCAGAGAGAGTTACACTTTTTTAAAACGTCAATATCTTAACAATTATCCTGCATGTGGAGTTACTGAAAACAGTGGATATATTTCCTCTGACATCTAAATATTCACCATGTGCCTGTGTGTTAGGGCATGCCTTGTCAAGCCCTGTGTGATTTATTTGTATTTATATTACCAGGTAAATTGACTGAGAACACATTCTCATTTACAGCAATGACCTGGTGAATAGTTACAGGGGATGAATGAGCCAGTTGGAAGCTGGGGATGATTAGGTGGACATGATGGTATGAGGGCCAGGGAATTTAGCCACCACTACTCTGATGATAAGTGCCATGGGATCTTTAGTGACCACAGAGAGTCATGACAGCCATTTAACGTCCCATCCGAAAGACGGCACCCTACACAGGGGCAATTTCCCCAATCACTGCCCTAGACAAGAGGAAAGAGTGCCTCCTATTGGCCCTCTTACACCACTTTCAGCAGCATCTGGTGTCCCATCCAGGGACCGACCAGGACCAACCCTGCTTTGCTTCAGAGGCAAGCCAGCAATGGGATGCAGGGTTTTATGCTACTGCTCACTTGGTGACAAAAGTTTCTCCTATACTACTGCTGATTAACTCACCTAGAGTTTAAATTAATCGTAATGCATGTTGTGGATAGATAAAATGTATATTTTCTTGCCGTCGGCTAAATTCAATAAATTGTTTGTTTTGTGATCCATGCTCCGGATATAGGGAAGCCAAAAGAAAACACACACACACACACACATTTGAATCATGCTTATGGATGGCCCAGCTCCACTCATAACCTGGGGTTATAGAGGGCTAAACACATATGCTATGTTGAAGAGGCTTTTTGATTTACACCTTCAACCTCATTCGGTGTTGTGCCACCTTTTGTTCAATGTCTCCCAAATGTCTTTCCAGTCTTACATTTACTTAAAGGAACAGGTCTAAGTGTTCTGCTTCGTGTGCTCAGAGACCTCTGTGACCATCCATTACCAAAGTCGTTCTCTACCGTATTGAGCTTTTCAGGACCTACATGGACCCCAATCAGGCGACCTCAGGAGAACATATGCCCCAGTCTCCAGACCAGTGTTTCCTAACTCCAGTCCTCCAGTACCCCCAACAGCACACATTTTTGTTGTAGCCCGGGACAAACATACCTCATTCAACTCATTTAGGGCTTGATGAATAGTTAACAAGTTGAATCAGGTGTGCCAGGGTTACATTTCAAATGAGTACTGTTGGGAATATTTGAGGACTGGAATTGGGAAACACTGCTCTAGACCATAGCAATTTAACATGGCAAATGTCTCCAGTGTGCACTGAATCCTGTGAGGCTCTAATGAATGCACAAACATGGTTGTAGATTCTTTTTTCTTTAGTCCTGTAGGAATGTTACTTTTAGATTTAATGTCTGTTTCCTGTTTGGTGTTTGGCTTTGTGATGCACTAAATGAATTTGCAGAGGCGATGTAATCTCTCAAAAGAAACTGGTGAACGGTCCTCAGGGTCTCGGTTAATTATTCAAATTTTGTTGACGCTTCTGTTTGTGTGTGTGTCTGTCTGTGTGTGTCGCAGTGACTGAGAAAATCAAATGTCTTTTTCAGTGTTTATGCAATTGTTGACACAGCCCCTAATTACCACCAAAGATCTTGAAGTGATTAATTGGAACCAAGCTACCAACCTGTTATATATTTATAGTAGAATGGCACATTAGGGTCCCTATTAAAATATAAGGGTGCTTGACAAATAAAATCTGGCAAACATTGACTGTACGGCGTCCATTCAAACATGCTATTATGCACTGCCAAGTACTTTCACAGTACATACACTACTGTTCAAAAGTTTGGGGTCACTTAGAAATGTCCTTGTTTTTGAAAGAAAAGCACATTTTTTGTCCATTAAAATAACATAAATTTGATCAGAAATACAGTGTATACATTGTTAATGTTGTAAATGACTATTGTAGCTGGAAATGGCTGATGTTTTACGGAATATCTACATAGGCGTACAGAGGCCCATTATCGGCAAACATCACTCCTGTGTTTCAATGGCACGTTGTGTTAGCTAATCCAAGTTTATCATTTTAAAAGGCTAATTGATCATTAGAAAACCCTTTTGCAATTATGTTAGCACAGCTGAAAACTGTTGTGCTGATTAAAGAAGCAATAAAACTGGCATTCTTTAGACTAGTTGAGTATCTGGAGCATCAGCATTTGTGGGTTCGATTACATGCTCAAAATGACCAGAAACAAATAACTTTCTTCTGAAACTCATCAGTCTATTCTTGTTCTGAGAAATGAAGGCTATACCATGCGAGAAAATGTCAAGAAACTGAAGATCTTGGATCTTCATAGAACAGCGCAAACTGGCTCTAACCAGAATAGCATCCCTGAGTTGCCTCTTCACTGTTGACGTTGAGACTGGTGTTCTGAGAGTACTATTTAATGAAGCTGCCAGTTGAGGACTTGTGAGGCATCTGTTTCTCAAACTAGACACTCTAATGTACTTGTCCTATTGCTCAGTTATACACTGGGGCCTCCCACTCCTCTTTCTATTCTGGTTAAAGTCAGTTTGCATTGTTCTGTGAAGGGAGTAGTACACAGTGTTGTACGAGATCTTCAGTTTCTCCGCCAAAGAAGAGGCTGTCACCAACCAGCACCAGGACCATGGACAGTTCTACCACTCGTGTGCCATCAACGGAAACGTCATTATAGCATGGATAGCTTGGACTTGCCAACCCAAGCAGGTCGCCCATGATACAAGTCAGTATTCCGTGCCCATCCATGTCTGATGACGTAGAGAGATTATGTGGAACCAGGCCACTAGGTGCAACAGTGAGCACTGTTACTTTCAAATAGGCTTTGGTTTTGCTAAGGTGTTGTGGACGTGGATAGCGTATGGGTGTAAGCGTCTGCCGCTGGTTCCAAAGGTTGCATGCTTGAATCCAGCGATAGTTGTTTTTAATATTTTTGTTTTAAGCATATCCCAAACATTAACCCTTACCTTAAACTATTCAGAGTTAATGCCTAAATTTAATGTTGGAACGATACAGAGAAGTAACCCTTAGAAATTTGACGATTGGAACAACATAGAAATTGTACATTTGAGAAACATGAAAGTCTAATTCTGACGTGAGAATGTGAGGGTTTATTGCGCCAACCATAATAGTTGTTGCCTATGTAGGCCTATTGGATATTTACTAAATAATGATTTTTTGAAGTTCTTGTCTCTCATCACCATTGAATCTCTGCTAGCTAGCTACATGACAATGATTTGTTTAGCATAGCAACGTCTAATGAATAGAATTATTATAATTAATGACTGGATCAGAACATGAGATAATAACTAATGACCAGCCACTTGGGTAACAACTTCAGAATGCAAAAACAAACGTACTCGTTTAAATAGTGTTTTTCATATTTTTATAAATATGTTGGCAACCATTTTATAAAAGTAATAAGGCCCCTAAACCTGGGGATTATCGTGTGATAACCGGGTTTACCGGGTTCTCGTGTCTTATTGCTTAAATACATTCCAATATTCAACTGCTTGTTTTTTCATGTGTTTGTAAATGTTTGGAGAAGTAATTGAAATAGTATTCGAACCCAGGTCTGACACGCACGCACACACACACACAGACACTCACAGAAGAACGCACACACACACCCTCACAGACACACTACCTCTCTGGAGCCCTGTTAAATGTCAAGCTCAGCTTTTTTTCTCTACTCCCTGCATGTAAATTAATATTTTAGAGTGAATTCCATTTTGAATCTATTCAAATCAGGATTTGAATTGGACACACCATTTTGTTATAAAATGCTCATGATGCAGACATGGGTTTTTTAGATATTCAAATCAAAATGTTCTCCCTCTTTCTCCCTCCATCCCTCTCACTTTCACTCCCTCTCCGTCTCCCTCTCCCTCTCCCTCTCCCTCTCCCTCTCCCTCTCCCTCTCCGTCTCTCCGCTGGGTGTCCTCAATGTGTGACTTTGTTTTGGCATTTTGACTCTGTCTTGTGTGTAGCCTGGCATTATGCCACTCAGACAGAGTCAAAAGGCCCACACAAAGTCACACATTGAAGACACCCAGCGGATATACAAGCCAGCTGTGCACGACATTGATAATAATGATAATTGAAAGGAGAATATACTTTAGCCATATTAAGAAGGTATAATGCCCAATGTCAATACTTCCCTGGGGGTTTTGTGGCAACACGACTAGTGGCACAGAAAACTTGAAGCGAGAAGCGGGGTTGGGGAGGAAGACGGGAGGGGGGGGGCACCAAGATTGCCAGCTGCTACTTGAGGTATAGAGAGGAGACGAATGGAGAATGTAGCTGTGCCTGCCCCTGGGCAAATATCATCAATTGAAAGAAGAAAGTAAATAGAAGAGGTAGTGTTATTTTTGTCTGGCAGATGCCATATGCTCCAGATGTTGTCTCTCCCAGCAGGGCAACGTTCCATGGCCTTTTGCAAGGTGGCCTGATTTTACCTTATATTCTTCCTTCACCAGAGGCAGAACAGCACATGTGGTTATTCTGCAACAAAATACACCAGTGCTGGCAGGTGCACATCATTCATCTTACTGGCTTGCTGCCTTAACAACTGCTGATTAATGATCCTGTGAGGCCGGGGTCAAAAATATGATTTTCCTTTTTGCTGCAAGAATAGGTGTTTAGATTAATTATCCTGGAAACCTGATAACCGGTTGATTGAACAGGGCCTTAGATAAGAGAATGGGGGTTAGTCGAAGAGCGTAGTTCCATTGCAATGGCCTGATTGCTTGTTACATATTTGCTTCCACGGGCCCAGTTTTTCAAAGGTTATATTTTGATTTCGCCTCTCGGATAGGATTAAATACATAGCAATATAATGAACGGACAAATCATTGACTTGAATGGGGACTCCTGTTCTATACATTCTATTTCCTTGCATTAAATCCTATCCGAGAGGCTAAATCCGGATAGAAACTGGGCCCTGAACGTCCCTCTGAGGTTAAGGTCTAGATTAGTTATTTAGAGGCACAACAATACTATGTGTGATTGATTGTGTTTGTTCAAATAGTTGAGACTTCTAGTGGAGCAGGCAATGAAATGAAAAGCATGTTCACATCAGGAGAGATCAGCGTGAAACCATTTCATTCTGCTCCTCAAGTCCTTTTTGGGATTAGGACGGTCTGAATGTTAATGTGTTGCATGCGTGCAGTATTTTGAAAAAGGGAAAATGACAGCTCTGAATATGCAGGGAGCTGGGCTTGGATAGCCTTCGTGTTTTCCCAGCTCACAGGGAATGCTGTTGACCCATTTAAAACAGGATTTCTTTCCACACGTTTGATGCCTTACAAATGAGGTACTCTGCTATGTGTATCAACTCAATTAAATTTCAATCCAAACCATGGCTCTTATATCATAGAATTGTGATCTTATACCTATTTGATTGTGTAATGTGACTGTCATGGCAGTTTTAAAATGGGAACTCCTTGAATATTGTATCAGTGTAGAGAAAAATATCCCAATGCAGTAGTATTTATTTATGGTTTGGCATCTCTGTGTCTGTCTGTTGGATACCTCACATGTACCGGTATGTAATTCTGTGTGGTGTGTTTGTGCAACATGTGTGTGTTTAGGCATGCATGCAATTCTCCACATTACTGCTTCCATGCATGTGATTTTGGTTCCCTGCACCTCCCTTTCCCCATCCACGACTTCAAAGCCACGTCTTCAACCCCAAACTCCCCTCAGGAATGGGTTTAAAACAATATTCTCTCACATTGCAGTGTTATCTCATTCTTCCTTTGTCCCTCTGTGTTATTCGAATGTGCTTGTTGTAGATAATAGGGAACAATTTGAAATTAGACAATGAATAAGAGAATATTTAAATCTCAGCTCTGTCACTTCCATGAAGCAAATCCTCATATATTTGAAGTAAACAGTCTTGCCTGCCTGTTGTTATCTCAGTGTGTGTGGTGGTGGGGGTTGTATTAACAGAAATTATGCCCAACAGTGAAAGGAAACATTAATCACTTGCACACGGTTCTCATTCTGTCTGAGGAATTCTCTTGGGGCTTTTATTATAATAGTGCTTATTTGATATTTTAGTAGAGTGTGAAAGGGGAAAGGAGAGACAGAAAATAAAGAAAGCAAACGTTTAAAGGGTGAGAAACAGAAGGTGCGCCCATTAACTTCTTGACACTTGTAGACTCACTGGGGATTTGATTTGGCGACAGCAAGTCTTTCTGTAGTCCGACACATAGATAGATAGATAGATAGATAGATAGATAGATAGATAGATAGATAGATAGATAGATAGATAGATAGATAGATAGATAGATAGATAGATAGATAGATAGATAGATAGATAGATAGATAGATAGATAGATAGATAGATAGATAGATAGATAGATAGATAGATAGATAGATAGATAGATAGATAGATAGATAGATAGATAGATAGATAGATAGATAGATAGATAGATAGATAGATAGATAGATAGATAGATAGATAGATAGATAGATAGATAGATAGATAGATAGATAGATAGATAGATAGATAGATAGATAGATAGATAGATAGATAGATAGATAGATAGATAGATAGATAGATAGATAGATAGATAGATAGATAGATAGATAGATAGATAGATAGATAGATAGATAGATAGATAGATAGATAGATAGATAGATAGATAGATAGATAGATAGATAGATAGATAGATAGATAGATAGATAGATAGATAGATAGATAGATAGATAGATAGATAGATAGATAGATAGATAGATAGATAGATAGATAGATAGATAGATAGATAGATAGATAGATAGATAGATACTTTATTGATCCCTGAGGGGTTATTTCTTTGTCAAGCAGCTACGAAAAAAAAATATTTGCAGGTGCAAAATGCCAGAACAAAAATACACAAAAGACAGATACACTGAAAAAGTATCAAAATACAACAAGTCTTGAGTGCAAAAAAGCTATAAAAACACATTGCATGGTATGGATGGATGGCTGAATATGTACACTATACATTGGTGGATGGTGCATGGTTAACTATACTATACAGGTCGATGGCAGAGAAATACTTAAATAGCTAAAAGTGCGTATGATATGAGTGAGGGTAATAATAGTTTACTTAATATACAGACTGGTTAAATGAACAGGTAAGTGAATATTTTGCATGTTTAAATTAACTGTACAGGTAAATATACAGTTAGATTTACAGGTAAGTGAATATTTGCATGGTTACATTAACTGTACAGATAAATGACAGGAAGAGATACTTAAATAGCTAAATGTGTGTATGATATAATTTAGGGTAATAATAGTAATTCCCTTAAAATACAGTCTTTAGTGTGCAGGGTTTAATTACAGATAAATGAACATATTGCACATTCGATATACTAAAAGCAATGAAAAAAGATACAACTGACAGGATACTAATATGCATTCCTGAGTGAATTACTACGTAAGTTAAGTCCAAGAATTACTTACAATATTCCAGCCTGTTGTCCATATGGACTCCCTGGAAGTTGTATGACCCAACCATTTCCACATCCACCCCTGTATAGGGACTGCAGTCAGTTGGGCCTTGGTTCTCCTGAAGTCCACCACCATCTCCTTTGTTTTGCTGATGTTGAGCTGAAGGTGGTTCTGCTCACACCACAACACAAAGTCATTGATTGTGCTCCTGTGCTCCTCCTCCTGCCCACCCCTGATGCAGCCTACAATTGCGGAGTCATCCGAGAACTTCTGTAGGTGGCATGTTTCAGAGTTATATCTGAAGTCCGAGGTGTAGAGGGTGAACAGGAAGGGGGACAGGACCGTTCCCTGGGGGGCCCCTGTGTTGCTCACTTCCCGTTCTGACACACAGCTCTGTAGTCACACAAATTGTGGCCTACCGGTCAGGTGTCCATGACCCAGGAGACTAAGGGTGCTTCCACTTTCATCCTCTTCATCTTCTCACCCAGTAGCAGGGGCTGAATGGTGTTGAAGGCACTGGATAAGTAAAAAAACATAACCCTCACAGTGCAACCTGGGTTGTCCAGGTGAGAGTAGGCCCTCTGCAGAAGGTAGATGATTGCATCATCCACCCTGATTTTGCGCTGAAAATGAATGAAAAGTACTTTGCAATTGACATACATTTAACAACATTAACATGTAGTGTGTGTGTGTGTGCATCTATCAGTTACACATACAGTACATGTCAGTACAGACACACAACAAGTAGGTCACATGGGGAGAGGCTTTGGGCCGTGAGGTGTTGCTTTATTTGTTTTTTTAAACCAGGTTTGCTTTTCCCTTGCACTATATAAGATGGAAGGGGTTTCATGCACTCATGACTCTGTATAATACTGTTTCCTTGAATTTGTTCTGGACCTGGGGACTGTGAAAATACCCCTGGTGGCATGTCTGGTGGGGTAAGTGTGTGTGGCAGTGTTGTGTGTAAGTTGACAATGCAAACAATTTAGAATTTCCAACACATTGTTTCTTTATAAAAACAAGAAGTGACGCAGTCCGTCTTTCCTTAACTCTTGGCCAAGCATAGTATTAATATTATCCCTCTGATTACAATGAAAAGCAAGATGGGCCAGCTGATGGGCCAGCTGTTCTGGGCCAGCTTCAGCTTAACTAGGTCTTTCTTTGCAGTACTTGACCAAGATCAGATAAAACTAGAGCCTGCAGGACTTGCTTTGTGGAGTGTGGTGACAAAAAAGCAGAGCATCTCTTTATTACGGACAGACCTCTCCCCTTCTTTACAACCATTGAATCTATATGTTTTGACCATGACAGTTTACAATCACCAAGCAACTTAACAGCCACACCATTAATTACCAGATTCAGCTGAGGTATAGAACTTACGGAATGATTTGTATCAAATACAATGCTCTTATTTTTAGAGATGTTCAGGACCAGTTTATTACTGGCCCTCCATTCCAAAACAGACTGCAACAATTTTTTAAGGGTTTCAGTGACTTGGCTGTGGTTGCTGAGGCATACATGGTTGAATCATCAGCATACATGGACACACATGCTTTGTTTAATGTCAGTGGCAGGTCAATGATACAAATAGAAAAGAGTAGAGATCCTACTCATTCATTTTGCACACACCATTTTTACTATTTTCTACGTTGTAGAATAATAGCGAAGACATCAAAACTATGAAATAACACATATGGAATCATGTAGTAACCAAAAAAGTGTTAAACAAATCAATATATATTTGTTTTATTTGAGATTCTCCAAAGTAGCCACCCTTTGCCTTGATGACAGCTTTGCACAATCTTGGCATTCTCTCAACCAGCTTTACCTGGAATGCTTTTCCAACAGTTTTGAAGGAGTACCCACATATGCTGAGCACTTGTTGGCTGCTTTCCCTTCACTCTGCGGTCCAACTCATCCCAAACCATCACATCATCTAATGCAGCACTCCATCATGCTCTGTCTTGGTCAAATAGCCCTTACACAGCCTGTTGTGTTGGGTCATTGTCCTGTTAAAAAACAAATGGTAGTCACACTAAGATGGGATGACATATCGCTGCCGAATGCTGTGGTAGCCATACTGGTTAAGTGTGCCTTGAATTCTAAATAAATCCCTGACAGTGCCACCAGCAATGCAAACCCACACCATCACACCTCCTCCTCCATGCTTCATGGTGGGAACCACATATGCTGAGCTCATCTGTTCACCTACTTCGCGTCTCACAAAGACACAGTGTTTGGAACCAAAAATCTCAAATTTGGACTCATCAGACCAGAGGACAGTATCCATGTGCATACTGCTCTGAGAAACTGTCTCCTGCAGAGAGGAACTATGACGTCTGCGACCGGGAGCTCCTGAAGGAGTGGAGACATTGGCTGGAGGGCGCCAAGGACCATTTTCTCATCCTCACCGTCCATCGGGAACTGGAGTACATATGGACAGCAAGGCGGCTGAAACTGTGCCAAGCAAGGTGGTCCCTTTGCTTCACTAGATTCAACTTCACCTTGTCATATCGCCCAGGTTCAAAGCCGATGCCCTGTCCCGTCTCCACCATTCAGGAGAGGTTCCTGTCCTGAGTGCGCCCATCATTCCGCCCTCTCGAATCGTTGTCCCCGTGCTTTGCGACGTAGACGTGTACATCCGCCAGGTTCTGGAGAGGGAACCTGCGCCTGCTACATGCACTCCGGAGCGCACCTACGTCGCCATGGAGGTAAGGGATCGGCTGTTGACCTGGGTGCACACATACCTTGCCTCTGGACACCCAGGTATCCCCCGCACCACTCAATACATCTTCGCAATGTACTGATGGCCCACCTTGGCACAGAACGTCGCCCGCTACGTCAACTCTTGCTCCTTATGTGCCTTAACCAAATCTCCTCTGCACACTCCAGCAGGGAAAGTTCTTCCCCTTCCCGTGCCTCAGCGGCCTGAGTCTCATCTGTCCATAGATTTTGTTACTGATCTTCCCCCGTCTGATGGTTTCACCACTGTTATGGTTGTTGTGGACAGATTCTCAAAATCCTGCCGTTTTATCCCTCTCTCTGGTCTCCCTACCACTCTCCAGGTTGCTGAGGCACTGTTCCAGCAGGTCTTCCGGCACTATGACCTTCCGGAGGACCACGTCTCTGACCATGGCCCCCATTTCAAGTCGCACGTATGGAGAGCCTTCATGGAGAAGCTGGGGTCCACGGCTAGCCCCACATCCGGGCACCGGACTCAGTCCAACGGGCAGATGGAGAGGACCAACCAGGATCTAAGGAGGTTCCTTAGGAGTCACTACCAGGCCGGAAGGAGGAGTGGGCCCAGTTCCTTCCCTAGGCGCAGTATGCCCAGAAATCACTTCGTCACTCCTCCACCGGGCTGACTCCCTACCACTGCGTCCTGGGATATCAGCCGGCCCTGGCCCCATGGAGTGGCCACACTGCGGCAGGGCCACGCTGCCCCCGCCAGAAGGAGAAGGCGGACTGCCACCGCAGTGAGGCTCCCGTGCTCCATCCTGGTGATCGTGTCTGGCTCTCCACCAGGAACCTCCCGCTCAGCCTGCCCTGCCGGAAGCTGAGCCCCCAGTTTGTGGGGCCCTTCAAGGTCCTCCGGAGGGTCAATGAGGTAACATACCGATTACAGCTCCCAACTAACTACCGGATCTCACCCTCTTTTCATGTTTCCTTCCTCAGGCCGGTGGTTCCTGGTCCCCTGGCTGGTGTCGTCCCCTGTGACACCCCTCCGTCTCCCCTGGACAACGATGGGACCCCCGCCTATGCTATCAGATACCTCCTGGACTCCTGACGTCATGGGGGTTGGCTCCCTTACCTTGTGGGTCTGGGAGGGGTACGGCCCAGAGTAGCGCTGTTAGGTCCCGGCAGCCGACATCCTGTAACCCAACATCGTCCTGGATTTCCATCTCCGCCGCCTGGACCGGCTCGCTCCTCACCCTCGGGGCTGTCCCCCTAGCCCGCTGGTGTCCTGCTGCTGGATACGGGCACACCTGCTCCCCCGCTCTGGCGCTCAACGTCGCCGGTCCACTCACCATCGGTCCTGGCAATCATCATTACGCACACCTGGACCTCATCATCACCTTCATTACTCTCCATCAGTAGCCTCAGTCATCAGGCAGTATTGTTTTTGTTCACGTTCAGTATGCTTCTCCTGTGTTGTTTATCTGCCTTTTCTTATCATTAAACGTACTTACTCCCTGCGTATACTTTACATAGGCCCTCCCATTGCACATCAAGCACCAGACAGTCGTTAACGATAGGGAACGCATGCTTCAGTAGTGTTAGAACAGCAGGGGCGACCTGCAGGTGTTCTCTAGCTCCTCTCTAATGGTCCCTTCATTAGTGTGCTGCTCCGATGTCGTTCCCCTTGCTGTGTGCTAGCGTTGAGCAGATCTAACCTGTAGAAAGAACGATGCTTGTATATTACATCAACGAGGCGGCTACGTTACATGGCCTCAAAGAGATTGTCTTCATGATAAGTCTCAGTATTTAAACGTTGGCACTGAATTGATTTTATGGTCGCTGGGCCACCATGAAAACTGCAAAAAACGAGAGTATAGGCATATCAAAGATCAGTTACTGTATTGTAGGATTTACATGATCTGTGTAGCATTGCTCAGCAGAGTGGAGGGGGTTGCTGTCAGGAGATAGATGAAGACAGAGGGAAGGTTTGCTCAATATTGACTAGGCTGGACTGAAGAGGCAGAGTGAGGCAGATATGGTGTGGATACAGTATTGACTGCCTTTGGTGCCCAAACCTGCAGAGAGGAAGTAGAACAGGTCTCATATATATAGATGGTTTTGTATAGTTGTGCAGTGTTCCATAGACTCATACAAGACAACAATGATGAAGAAATATATTGAATTTGTATGACCTTTGGGTTATTTCTTCAGCTCTTTGCATTAATGCTAACTGAAATCCATGGGTATACCATCAAGTCTATGTGGGTAACAATGAAATTGCTTTTGCACAGTTATCCTGCAAATGTCAAATAGCAATTGAGATGAAGGAGTGCGGTACCCAGTCTATACACAGTGGAACTTGGAGGGAAATTTAATCAATTTGTACAAGCATGTTCTGCTCAAGAGAAATCTGAAATGGCACCACATTTATTGTGTGTATGGTTTGCTCATGTTGTTTCAAACTCTATTTGTTGTTTCTGGCCTGTTGGCTTTGGTCACTGATGGCAGAATACTCAGTGGAGGCAGAGAGAGACGATTGGCTGGCTGATTGGACCACTGATTAATTCTCTACCTCACACACAGCTGATGTCCAGTTCTGGGTCTCTGAACCCAACGTATTGGTGTTGTCTGGAATCTGGATATTTGCACCTGTGTGTCTATCCGTTTATTTTAGCACCTGACACCTCCATGAGAGCGAAAGGAGCTTCCTACAGGAAATCAGTTTTTTTACTCCTCTCATCTAATCCAACCATAATCCTATATTTAAGCAATAAGGCATGAGGGGGGTGTGGTATATGGCCAATATACCACGGCTAAGGGCTGTTCACGAGGCATCACAGAGTGCCTGGATGCAGCCATTAGCTGTGGTATATTGGCCATATACCACAAACCCCTGAGGTGCCTTATTGCTGTTATAAACTGGTTACTAAAGTAATTAAAGCAGTAAAAACAAATGTTTTTTCATACCTATTGTATATGGTCTCATATACCACGGCTGTCAGCCAATCAGCATTCAGGGCTGGAACCACCCAGTTTATACTGTAATAATCCATAACACATCTCCTTCTCAATATTCATGCAGTTTTCTTCTTCTTGGCATCTTGTAATGTTATATAATTCCTTCCTCCTGGCTCTGAATGACTGAATGTTTTTGAGATGCAACAATTTCATCTTTGACCCCTCAACAGTGTGCCTCATTTGCTAAAGGTTTACATGCTTGAAGACGCTTGGCGTTTTAAGGGTGCAAATCAATGAACCAAACCAATGGAAAGGGTCTCCGAGGCTTCAATGTCCTTTCGATTTGACACAGACATTTTGTCCCTAGCTGACCGGACATGGATGCTCACTGTTCTCTGTACCTTATCACTAAATGGATGTCATGGTGCATACATGTGCGTGCCATGTCCACAGAAGGTTTTAGCCTGTCAATCATCGAGGAACTACAGCTACTCTTCAGTTAAGTTCATTTGCTAGCTGGCTCCCTTTTCTTTTAACCTTTATTTAACTAGGCAAGTCAGTTAAGAACAAATTCTTATTTACAATGATGGCCTACCCCGGCCAAAACCTGGACGACGCTGGCCGGATGCGATACAGCCTGGGTCTTTACTAATAAAGTGTTGGCCTGACAAGGCGAGATAGCAACTCTGACCGTTGACTGGCAACATTTCTGCCATGGCTGCCGGAAGCTTCTCCTTATGGTAGTATATGCAGAATTTGCCTTCAACGCAGGAAATGCAGATGGCCTTCAAGATTTATATAAATTCACTGAAAGCCTGCAACAACTCACAGTTGTATTAACTGTATATCTTGCATTACTTATCTCATATGTACAGTTGAAGTCAGAAGTTTACATACACTTAGGTTGAAGTCATTAAAACTAATTTTTCAACCACTCCACAGAGTTCATGTTAACAAACTATAGTTTTGGCAAGTCGGTTAGGACATTTACTTTGCGCATGACACAAGTAATTCTTCCAACAATTGTTTACAGACAGATTATTTCACTTATAATTCACTATATCACAATTCCAGTGGGTCAGAAGTTTACATACACTAAGTTGACTGTGCCTTTAAACAGCTTGGAAAATTCCAGAAAATTATGTCATGACTTTAGAAGCTTCTAGATAGATGGATGGATAGATGGATGGATCGATGGATAGATGGATGGATAGATGGATAGATGGATAGATGGATAGATGGATAGATGGATAGATGGATAGATGGATAGATGGATAGATGGATAGATGGATAGATGGATCGATGGATCGATGGATGGATAGATGGATAGATGGATAGATGGATAGATGGATAGATGGATAGATGGATAGATGGATAGATGGATAGATGGATAGATGGATAGATGGATAGATGGATAGATGGATAGATGGATAGATGGATAGATGGATAGATGGATAGATGGATAGATGGATAGATGGATAGATGGATAGATGGATAGATGGATAGATGGATAGATGGATAGATGGATAGATGGATAGATGGATAGATGGATAGATGGATAGATGGATAGATGGATAGATGGATAGATGGATAGATGGATAGATGGATAGATGGATAGATGGATAGATGGATAGATGGATAGATGGATAGATGGATAGATGGATAGATGGATAGATGGATAGATAGATGGATAGATGGATAGATGGATAGATGGATAGATGGATGGATAGATGGATAGATGGATAGATGGATAGATAGATAGATAGATAGATAGATAGATAGGTACTTTATTTATCCCAGAGGGGGACATTTCTGATAGGCTAATTGACATAATTTGAGTCAATTGGAGGTGCACCTGTGGATGTATTTCAAGGCCTACCTTCAAACTCAGTGCCTCTTTGCTCGACATCATGGGAAAATCCAAAGAAGAACACCATCCCAACCGTGAAGCAGGGGGGTGGCAGCATCATGTTGTGGAGGTGCTTTGCTGCAGGAGGGTCTGGTGCACTTCACAAAATAGATGACCTCAATCCTATAGAAAAGTTGTGGGCAGAACCGAAAAAGCGTGTGCGAGCAAGGAGGCCTACAAACCTGACTCAGTTACACCAGTTCTGTCAGGAGGAACGGGACAAAATTCACCCAACTTATTGTGGGAAGCTTGTGGAAGGCTACCCGAAATGTTTGACCCAAGTTAAACAATTTAAAGGCAATGCTACCAAATACTAATTGAATGTATGTAATTTTTACTAGGATTAAATGTCAGGAATTGTGAACAACTGAGTTTAAATGTATTTGGCTAAGGTGTATGTAAACTTCCGAATTCATCTCTATGTACTGTATTCTATACTATTCTACGGTATCTTAGTCCATGCCGCTCTGACATCGCTTGTCCATATACAGTATGTATTCTTGAATCATTCCTTTCTTAGATTTGTGTGTATTGGGTATATGTTGTGAAATGGTTAGATATTACTTGTTAGCATTTCGCTACACCAGCAATAACATCCGCTAAAAACGTGTATGTGACCAATAAAATTTGATTTGATTTGTATAGCATGTAGCCTAATTTTGACCAGCTAATAGCCTAACCACCGATCAAGCAACATTATGGACTAAACATTAAAATCCTGTTGCTGCAGGATTATTTTGCTGTGACAATACTGGTCAAATTAAGATCCAACATCTGTATATGGCAAACCTTGCATTATATACCGCACAGCAGTGTGTTTATGTAGGGGGGTTGAACTGCTTATAGTGGCTGCAGGATTCTTCCTTGGGAAAATGTAAGGCAGGCAAAAACACGTTTACCGCTCCAAGTAGTTGAAGTTCCAGGGAGAGCCATTGGAGCGTACAGGCAGGCTGATGAAAATGTCAGTACACTGCGAATAGAGGACTAGATCCACTCAACAGATCAGTGATGCTGTTCTGTTCACCCACCTCTGAGTGATCTCTTCTTTAGCGTGTAAACCACTATGGACAAATGCACTTACCCACTTCCCAGAGAGGCTGTTTTTGTTGTTATTGGTGGTACAATAGCTGTCGGTGGTCTCATTGTTTGGAAACAAAGCAGTCCTGTAGTGTTGCTTATAGGGTTACGGCGGTCATCCAAAGAGGTGGGCGACTGGTGAGGTGTTCACATGGCGAGGGGAGGGGGAGGCTGGCACTAGGATGTGAGAGACTGTGGACCATTGTACGGCTTGGAGGGACAGGCGCTGCTGATGTGAGTGTACTGTGCTGTTTGTGGAGAAAGAGAGGCTAAGGAAGCAGAAGCGTCATTGGTCACCCATGCGTGATACAGGCTCTTATAAAACACAGACAGGACACTTCAGGGATGAGAAGGAAGAAAACACTTGACCTTTCTGTGAATATTACGCTATTATTGTTACCACTGACTCTGGGCCACGGTTTAACACAGGTGTTAAGCTCCTTAGACAGAAACATTTAGAAGAGTGAGGGTTAGTGTTTTCAAGTGTATTACAAAGTGAACATTCACTGGGCTTGCTGGATTACAGAGTCAGCACAATAGGCAGTCAGTCGCACAACAGAGAAGGGGTGAAACAGGAGCTGTTCGATGTGTTTCTCAGAGAATTAGAGTATTCAAGTAGTGGTTGACAGCATCAGCAGCAGCAATGGCTATTGTAACAACAACAACTACAGAAACAGGGTTACGGTAAGTGCGTCAGGTGGGTAAACAACAGTGGTGCTCATCTGTATTGTGCTCTCATCTAAAACAGTAGTCGATAATTCAGTTTCTGGAGATCTACTTACTTGGTCTGCTGGTGTTCATTGTCATCCAGGGCTCAATTAATGAACCAGATATGTAGGTTGGAATGAACTATCACTGTAACTAACTTCCCCCATCACATTGTGATTGACCACTGGAACGCCAAGCCTTAGGGAAAGACGAGGACTTGCAGACCCTACACTGATCTATCTGCAACAGCTAAAAATATATATTGCTTGTGCTAGTCTTCCTTGTAACTCACTACATGTCTTCCCTTGTGTCTTCCAGGGGTGTCTGTTGAGACGTTGGCTTTAAAGTGGGCTGATATCTGGAGCCAGCTGACTCGAATGTCCGGACGCCGGCATGTTACACACCCGCATTCTGAGCCTTGCCCACCCCTCTGCTTCCTCCTGCCTCTCCACGTCCCTTTTCCTCTTCCTCCTGGGGCTCACCCACCTCTCCCAGGCCGGCTCAGACCATGCAGCACCCAGCAGCCCGCCCAGCAACTGCTCCGATGGAGACCCCTGCTCTGAGGGCGTGGTGCTGCCCATGTGGAACCCTCAGAACCCGTCGGTGGGTGACAAGGTGGCGCGTGCCATCGTCTACTTCGTGGCCCTCATCTACATGTTCCTGGGGATGTCCATCATTGCCGACCGCTTCATGTCTTCTATTGAGGTCATCACCTCTCAGGAGAAAGAGATCACCATCAAGAAACCCAACGGAGAGACTACCACGGCCACCGTACGCATCTGGAATGAGACTGTATCCAACCTGACCCTGATGGCTCTAGGTTCGTCTGCCCCAGAGATCCTGCTGTCTGTCATCGAGGTGTGTGGCCACTCGTTTGAGGCAGGCTCCCTGGGCCCCAGCACCATTGTTGGCAGCGCAGCCTTCAACATGTTCGTCATCATCGCTCTCTGTGTGTACGTGGTGCCAGAGAATGAGACACGCAGGATCAAGCACCTGAGGGTGTTCTTTGTCACGGCAGCCTGGAGCATTTTTGCCTACATCTGGCTCTACCTGATCCTGGCTGTCATCTCTCCGGGGGAGGTGGAGGTGTGGGAGGCCGTGCTCACCTTCATCTTCTTTCCCATCTGTGTGGTTCAGGCCTGGGTCGCGGACCGACGCCTGCTCTTCTACAAGTACATCCACAAGCGTTACCGTGTCGACAAGGCCCGTGGCATCATCATCGAGACGGAGGGAGACGGCATGTTCACCAAGATGGACATGGAGATGGATGGCCAGGGGTGCAATTCTCACCCCCACCCCAAGGAGGTGCTGGACGGCATGCTGGAGGGGGTGGAGGAGGCCGGGGGGATGGGCTCAGAGGAGGATGAAGCTCGGAGGGACATGGCCCGCACACTGAAGGAGCTGAAACAGAGGCACCCAGACAAAGACACGGAGCAGCTGATTGAGATGGCCAACTACCAGGTTCTGGTCCAGCAGCAGAAGAGCAGGGCCTTCTACCGCATCCAGGCCACACGCATGATGATCGGTGCTGGGAACATCCTGAAGAAGCATGCTGCCGACCAGGCCAGGAAGGTGGTGAGCTGCCATGAAGCTAGTGGACAGGAGGAGGATCCCCACACGATCTACCTGCAGTTTGAACCCTCCCACTACCAGTGCTTCGAGAACTGTGGCTCGCTCAAGCTGTCTGTTGGGCGCCATGGAGGCGAAAGCGGTTGCACAGTCAAGGTCAGTGGGGACAACCTACTCGTATTTGTCTTTGTGACTAATTATACTGTATAATAGAAAGATTATTATGTTAAAAATCAATCACTCAAGCTACATGTAATAATGGGAAAGGTTTTTAGATGAGATAAGGGTCGAGCCAGGGGGACATTTTAATTATTTCTGTCTAGTGAATAAATTATATCGGCATTGAGTTGGTTTTCTTCCTGGGTCATCTCAGGTGGACTACCGGACTGAGGACGGCACAGCCAATGCTGGCTCAGACTATGAGTTTGCCGAGGGCACGCTGGTCTTCAAACCTGGTGAGACGCTGAAGGAGCTGACCGTGGGGGTTATTGATGACGACATCTTTGAAGAGGATGAGCACTTCTACGTGCACCTCAGCAACCCTCGCATCGTGCACCGTGCCGAGGTGGCAATGCTGGAGCCCAGCACCATCACCACCACCAGCAGCATGCGCAACCTCTCCTCCCACTTGCCCCCCAAGGCTGCCCTGGGCAACGCCCACACCGCCACGGTAACCATCTATGACGATGACCATGCAGGCATCTTCACATTTGAAGTAGATACTATGAGGGTGAGCGAGAGCGTGGGCACCATGCAGGTGAAGGTGCACCGGATGTCCGGGGCCAGGGGTAAAGTGGCCATCCCCTACCACACCCTGGAGGGCACCGCCAAGGCTGAGGAGGACTACGAGGAGGTGGCCGGGAAACTGGAGTTCCAGAACGACGAGACCATGTGAGTAACACCACTTCCTGTCCTCTCCACTGCTCTGCTGCTGTTGGTGGCTTGTGTGTTAAATTTCAGCATAGTATTCCATGGGCCATTTTTTATGGCATAGATGGCCCATATTTTAAACAGCAGTATGGAGGACAGAGAGAGAGTGATTGGTAGTGATGAAAGGGATAAATAAATGTAGCTACTGTATATTAGAACACTAAAGTTTCTATGGGAGTTCATTCATTGTAATGGGTAGATAATGGGTAAGTAATGGTTAGCATTTTGGATTTCACAATTTCTGTAGATACAAGGTAATATAGAGACATGAAGGAGAGACTAGTAAAAGAGAGAAGAGTAAACTAAATTAATATTGCTAGAAAAAGATAGTGGCCAAGTATGTGAAGGAGAGAAAAGGAAACAGTGGGTTTAGAAAATGGAACCGGTTTGTTTGATAGTGATGATTTGAGTGATGATTTAGACTAGAGAAACATTTGTTAGATTTCGAGGTAGAGAGGAGGTAAGGAGAGTTAGAGAGGGGATGAGAGTGCAAAGTGGTGTGTTTTAACATTCGTCTCTCACTGTAGGCAGGGTTGGCTGACTGATGAGGAAGAGAGCGTAGAGAGTGGTGTGTGGGCGTGTGTGTTTGTGCTTCATGGAGGGTCGTTCCACTTCAAAAAGCACAAGAAAGAGGATTTTGACACCAGCCATCTCAGAAACAGATAAGATTAGCATTCCTGCTGCATCATTATTTTGTTGAAATATCATTTGATCTCTGAGAAATTAAACTAATTGATTCTTGAAAATTAATTGTTGAAAATCTAAAGTTTCAACAATTAAGGTTCTACAACTTTGTTGGAGTACACCTGTGGTAAATTCAATTGATTGGACATGATTTGGAAAGGCACACAACTGTCTGTATAAGGTCCCACAGTTGGCAGTGCATGTCAGAGCAAAAACCATGCCATGAAGTCGGAAGGAAGGAATTGTCCGTAGAGCTTCGAGACAGGATTGTGTCGAGGCACATGGATGGTTACCAAAAAATGTCTGCAGCATTGAAGGTCCCCAAGAACACAGTGGCCTCCATCATTCTTAAATGGAAGAAGTTTGGAACCCACAAGACTCTTTCTAGAGCTGACCGCCTGGGCAAACTGAGCAATCAGGGGAGAAGGACCTTGGTCAGTGAGGTGACCAAGAACCTGATGGTCACTCTGACAGAGCTCTAGAGTTCCTCTGTGGAGATGGGAGAACCTTCCAGAAGGACAACCATCTCTGCAGCACTCTACCAATCAGGCCTTTAGGGTAGAGTGGCCAGATGGAAGCCACTCCTAAGTAAAAGGTACATGACAGCCCGCTTGGAGTTTGCCAAAAGGCAGCTAAAGACTCTCAGACCATGAGAAACAAGATACTCTGGTCTGATGAAACCAAGATTGAACTCTTGGGCCTGAATGCCAAGCGTCACGTCTGGAGGAAACCTGACACCATCCCTACGGTGAAGCATGGTGGTGGCAGCATCATGCTGTGGGGAACCTTTTCAGTGGCAGGGACTGGGAGACTAGTTAGGATTGAGGTAAAGATGAACGGAGCAAAGTATAGAGAGATCCTTGATGAAATCCTGCTCCAGAGCGCTCAGGACCTCAGACTGGGGCAAAGGTTCACCTTTAAACAGGACAACAACCCTAAGCACACAGCCAAGACAATGCAGGAGTGGCTTCGGGACAAGTCTCCGAATGTGCTTGAGTGGCCCAGCCAGAGCCCGGACTTGAACCTGATCGAACATCTCTGGAGAGACCTGAAAAAATCTGTGCAGCAACAATCCCCAATCCAACCTGACAGAGCTTGAGAGGATCTACAGAGAAGAATAGGAGAAACTCCCCAAATACAGGTGTGCCAAGCTTGTAGCGTCATAACCAAGAAGACTCGATGCTGTAATCGCTGCCAAAGGTGCTTCAACAAAGTACTGAGTAAAGGGTCTGAATACTTACAGTATGTAAATGTGATATTTAGTTTTTTCTTTTTAATAAATTAACAAAAATTTCCCCAAAACAGTTTTTGATTTGTCATTATGAGGTATTGTGTCTA